>JALMGJ010000002.1:109053980-109598980 GCA_023362775.1 Charina bottae
CTAAGAAACGGAGAGGAGCACCAGCCCCTAGAGTCAGATATGACTGTGTGGGGGAACTTTTACCTTTTATTAAAGAAGAGGCAGATCAGAGATGTCTGAGGTGGCTTATCTCCTGATTACCAAGCAGTTAAATTTGGAGTGCAAAAGCATTTGGGAGTTTTGAAATACTTAGAAAGAGGTATTAACAAAATGGTATTAGGGCGAAGGAAGATCAGCCCACTGCTGGTAACTGGAAGTATGACTTAAGAGGAATAAGATCACATGGTTGCAAAAAGAAGGGGGATGCCAAAAGGCAACGTGGAACATTTGAAAGGCAATTTTCAGATAACTTCTAGTCCTGCCTGAGGCACAAAGCCAGCTGGGTCACCTTGGGCCAGTCACTCTCTCTCT
The DNA here is from genome assembly GCA_023362775.1 of Charina bottae. NCBI lineage: Eukaryota > Metazoa > Chordata > Lepidosauria > Squamata > Charinaidae > Charina > Charina bottae. Next base: position 109,054,371 of record JALMGJ010000002.1, read on the forward strand.
CAGCCCTAGGAAGGGGGCAAGAGCAAACTACTTCCAAAATCTTGTCAAGAAAACTTCAGGGACTTGGGACTTGTACAGGCAGTAATCAGGAATCAACACTGACTCGAAGGCACCAAAAAAAAACACCTTAAGAAGTGGCCCATTTGTATCCCCTTTCAATTATGTTAACAACATACTGTAGCTCTCCGCTTTAACTCTTAAAAATTAAATTAAAAATAGGTGAAAAGAATTTGTGGGAGAGAAAAGTGCCTCTTTTTTTTAGCCAGTTCTGTTCAAAATTAAATACGTCCAGTAATACTGTACTGTATAACACTTCCTGCTCCTTGGAGATCAAGCAGAGTCGAATGACTTCTGTCAGAAAATACTTACCTTCCAATTTATTGTAAATGGAATGCGGTGTGTTGTGCTTCCTTCTGATTGCTTTTATAAGCGAATGTTTGTCCTGGGATCAGTGGATAGATAGAATGGCAGAGCAAAGCGATGACTGCTATTTTATAAGAAAAATGATCCTAAATCAGATCTCCTTTGTTTTATGAAACCTAAATAGTAGAGGGAATATTTAAACCCTTAAAAAAATGGAGATAAGCTGGCAGACCAAAGGCTTTTACATTTTCTTTATTGAAGTAGATTCTCAGTCTAGCCACTGCCCTATAATATCATTAATACCCTTCTGACCAAGATTTGCTGATAACTGAGCTTCAAACAATAGAGACATCTCTGTAGGTAGGTAACGCTGTACACTGCCTGTGCACTTTCCTCTGTAGTTCCCCTTTCAACAACACAAGGGCTGATTTTACTGCGACTTAGCTAAGTGAAGCCAGCACGAACCATCATGTGTTGCCATTATGAGGAAGGGTTGCTAGCAACCCTTCCTCCCTTTGGGAAGACAGGCTATACCTTCTTGGAGACTGATTTCCCTTATGCTAAATAATGGCACACCTGCAGGTCAAGTACATATTTATTCTTGACATAATTCAGCAGCATGCAGAGTTCCTGACTCTTAAGTGTTTCGGCAGGCCTTTTCAGAGGCTTCAGGAAACAGAGTTGGTCTGCTGAAAATGGCATTCGCTTTGTACACATGCTGTACATGTTACAATTCAAACTACCCAGTGTGTGTACTGGCATTATATGTGCTCCCCAAGGTGGATGTCCAGCTGCTGTTTTGTTTGTGAAAAATCGGAACAGTAGCATTTTACACCCATTACTGTCCAGGGTAATTGAGAAACCCAATAGAAGTTTGGGATAAAATGTATTTCCTTTCTTCCAATATTCCAATAATGCAATACTCTCTGTGTGTGGAGAGGGAGAGAGAGGGAGAGAGAATGAATTACAAATATTAAGAGCATTCAAGGTATCTTGAAAACTGAAATCAGCATGCAATCCCAGCTTGGATTTTTTTATTTTTACTCATTATTTCTACAAGCAAAAACTCCATATATACCCAAATGGGGGTTGGGGGGTTGGGCTTAATGAAGGACAGCACGGTTACTGCTGAAGGGGGCAACATAAAAGTTTCCCCTTCATTAGACAATGCTCAACCATGTCAGGATTTTGTGATTTCAAACAAAAGATTAGAGGAGATTGGACAAATAGGGCATTTACTCAACTGGCATTATTAATTCACTCAGAATGTTATCCATAAGAGAAATAGGAACAGCTTGAGTGATGCCTCCCATTACATAAGAACTGGTTCCAGGGAACTTATGAACCATGAATTTTGATCTCAAAAACTGGAAGAACAGTGAACACATGTGCCAAGAATGCATGAACAAACTATGAACAATGGCATTCAGCTGAATTTGTAACAATGTCGTCCACCTAAAATATCTCTGTAAATAGTATTGGTGTGGGTATAGTGATGGGAAGGACTTTTCCTCCCCTTGATTGCTCCATGTGGAAACAAAGATGATAGGAGCTAACTGCGCATGCATACATACATACATTCAGTATGTAATAATTGTATTCTTCCTTCTGGGGCTAAGCAACATTATCCAACAACCCTAAAAGAAGTAAACAATAATAAGCAAAATAATTTAAGGCATCCAGTAAGAAAATGAAAGAGAAAGAGAGATAAATCTAGTTTATACCAGCACCATTCATAGTATCTCTCCATACTTTTCTATCCTTGCAAACCATCTTTTCTTCTACCACAAGCCTACAGCGATTCATACTTCGTCTTTTGTTCTTTAAACTTCTTATTCTCCCTTTTTAAAGATCTCATCAAATCCATCCAACCATGATTATCTCAGTCTTCCCCTCCCACTCAGTCCATTTACTTTTCCTTCATATATTTGTTTTGCAATTCAGTTTTCATTCATTCTTTTTGTATGAGCAAATCACTTCAACAAACTTGTTTTGTACTTCTATATTCCATCTACATTCATTCTGTACCCTTCATTCTTGATCCTAGGTCTTCTTGTTTTACCACATACACACTTCTTAAGTAATCTCCATTTTATTCTCCTAACCTACTCAATCCTCACTTCCTTATACCAAATTGGACAAAAGCTTATTTTTATACATAGCTATTTTGGCTTCTTTCAATGAACATTAATTCCTCACAACAGGCTGCAAAGTAGCCACTACTTTTCTATCAGCATTTGCAGATTTTAAAATTCCTTCAAGCATTTTTCTATTTTCAGTAAGCATTCTACCAAGATATACATAATTCATCTATTTACTCTAGTTTATCATTATCTATAATATACAATTGCTTACCCCATTATCCCTGTCAAATACAATGACCTTTGGTTTTGACACATTAATTTTTGGATTTGTATTACTCATTGCATACAATCTAACATTTGCTGCCAATTATTCAGGTTCTCAGCCAATTATGTATCATTGCTTGCACACAAATTCACATCCCACAACCAATATCACTGCAAGAAATTCTTACACATCTATCCACAAATGCATCAAACACCAAGGGGATATCACACATCCTTGTCTTACTTTCTGCTCAATGTTGAACCATTCACTAAGCATTTACTCTCACATATGCTTTACTTGCATCATATGCCACACTTAACTCTATTCAGCAACCAATCTTCAACTCCATATTTGTGCTAAGTATTCCATAATTCAAGCCTATTCACTTTGTCATACACTTCTCTAAATCAACAGTTGTACAATTATCTTTCTCACATTTATAAACTTCTCAGTGAACTGCTGAAGAGCAAAAAGTTGATTTGTACACCCCATGTTTGGCATAAAACCACAATGCAGTTCTCAAATTTTGCTCATTGTAACCTCCCCTTTGTCAAAAATCTTCCCAAGCATACCTAACAAACTAAATCCCCTGTAGTTTTCCCACTCCCACCTTTCCTTTTTTGTAGGGAAACAATAATAACTTGCTTCTATAAACAAACCACATCCATATTTTAACATTTCTCCAGTTATACCACTTACACTTGCAGCCTTTCTATTTTTCAATATTTTCGCAGTATTTATGACTTCTTTTTTGTCCTCCCCCCCCCCCCCGGACACTGACATTTATGGCATTATTTTCAATTCTGCTCTTCAATGTACCACTAACTTTCCCATACAAATCAATAAAATAATCCTTCTAGCATTCCTTCACTTCAATTGCATCCCAAATCACTTCTTGACTTTTATTTTTAATTCCATTCACTCTGCTGGACACTCCTTATTGAGCCTTTTTCACCTGTTTTCAAAAGCTCTACATTTTCTTTTGACTTTTCTAATCTTAACTTTTCCTTACTCTTTGTCAACATTATACAATAACTTTCCCTCATCCTTTCTCAATAGTCATTCTATTAGATACATTTTTTCTTCATCCATACCTTTTTTCACTGCATCAATCCACCAAACATCATTTTTCATTCTTCCCATTAGTGTAACTCCACACACTTCTATGGCATTCTTTAAAATAATTACTTTCACTCTGTTCCAGGCAGCTTCCACATCCTCTTTTCTTACTTCCACATCCTATCAACTAGGAGGTTCATGCAATATTCTGACACACATTCATGACTGCTCATTCTAGGCAACATAAAACCTATTTATTTATTTATTTATTTATTCATTCATTCATTCATTCATTCATTCATTCATTCATTTATCTGTCAAATTTTGTCACCGCCCATCTCCCTCATATTGCTTAGAGTACCTTAATCTGTGGATCAATTACCATATGAGTAATTATCACACTAGTTCATCCAGTGGCAATAATGGTGGTACTATTGATAGACATGCTGCATCCCACACTGCTTAACAGCCTATCCAACTTGATACCCTGCAATTGCATTGGGTTCTAGTGCCCAAGTGCCCATGTGAGAATGGCAACTGTCTGAATATACTGCAAATTATAGGAGTTAATGTTCAACGCATATGGAGGGCCCTAGATTTAGAAAGACTAACATAAAATGTCTGTTGACTGAATGAGCACTGGCATTCTAAAATGAGTTTTCTGATTCCTATAGAAATTCTTTCATGGCAAATATTGGTTTTGTTGCAAGGAAAAAGATCAGGCCACTGAAAACAAGAGTAATGGTGAGGTGAGCTATATCTGAAGCTGAACTTTGATTTTAACAAACTCACTGAACTTGAGTTGGCAGATTCACACTCCACTTATCATTTTGCAGACTTGGACTTCAAATTACATCATAATGTAAATACATTACTGGCCTTTTCCACTTAAAAAAGTAAAAGGTCAAGGTTACAAACGCTTGCCTGTTTCATCCGATAGATTTTTAGGAACATCTGCTCTATCTACAGCAGGGCTTTCCAAAGTTTTCCCACAGCGACACACCAACCGCTGTTGATGTGTCGCCGCGGGAATACCCGGAAGTGCCGCCATTGTGGCAGCGCACAAAAACCCAGAAGTGCTGCTGCCGCTTTTGGTTTTTGCACGCCGCCGTTGGTGTGTCGCCACGGGAAAACCCAGAAGCGCTGATGATGATCAGCGCTTCCGGGTTGTGTGGCGACACACCAGACTGTGTGTGGTGACACACTTTTGTGTCACGACACACAGTTTGGAAAGCTCTGATCTACAGCTTTCCTTAATACTGATCCAATTCCCTCTCAACTTCAGAACTCAGTTTTGTCCATAAAATTCAATGGGAATTCTGGTGGTGTTTTTTTCAGCTTGTAAATTTCCTAACATGGTAAAAATGCTTTCTTAAATCTTTAGTGCAGATATTTTTTTCATTTTATTTTTAGTGGGTGGAATCGTCTGTTAGGGCAGCTATAACATATATACATTTCACTAATGAAGGAAGCTACCCAAACATGCTTCTGTAAAAAAATGGCTGCCAAAATGTGTACCTACCCCCACCCACAGGAATAATGGCAATTATCAACAGAATTTTCAAATATTGTTGATGGGTATTATTTTTAGCAGCATGCTTTGGCCTAATCCAAATCCAGAACCAAATTGGTCAGATTTCGAAAGATTCAATGCAGGTTGTCCATATGAAAGCTAAACTCCTCCAAAACAAATTGACTCAAATCAGAACCTTCAAGGAGTGTTATTAACCATCTGGAAAGCTGAAGGGACACAATAGCCTGCAAAAAGAATGCATATTTCCCTCAAGCTCTTTGCATAAGAAAAGCACCAAATTAAGGCGGAGGGAGTCTAGTTTGAGGACTGACCACTCTAACGTCTAATCACAGCGAATGGATTTTCTGCTTTGAAGAGGGATGTTGAAATAATACATCTTCTGGCTCAGGACTCCTTTTTAGTTCTTTCTTGAAGGTCTGCAGGACTGGTTGCTTGCTTTGAAAATGCTTTGAAAATGCGATATTGTGTTTTTATGTTTTTTAATTCTGTAAGCTGCCCAGAGTCACCATGTGTGAGTTGGGCAGCCTTATACATTTGTTAAATGAATAAATAAATAAATACATATTGTCCCTCTGCCTTTGCCCCTGTATGCTTCAAACCCATCATCCGCCCCACCCTATTGCAATTTCCTATGTCCTTGTTGCCAAGGAGGCAAAAGCCCCCAAGCACTCATTTTGTGATTTCTTGTATATGAACATAACTATGGTTTATGCCATGTTTTATACAGATTTTATTTTCTTGGGCTCCAAGATCACTGCAGACGGTGACTGCAGCCATGAAATTAAAAGACACTTGCTCCTTGGGAGGAAAGCTATAGCAAACCTAGACAGCATAATAAAAAGCAGAGACATCACCTTGCCGACAAAGGTCCGTATAGTTAAAGCTATGGTTTTCCCAGTAGTAATGTATGGCTGTGAGAGTTGGACCATAAGGAAGGCTGAGTGCTGAAGAATTGATGCTTTCGAACTGTGGTGCTGGAGAAGACTCTTGAGAGTCCCTTGGACTGCAAGGAGGTCAAACCAGTCAATCCTAAAGGAAATCAACCCTGACTGCTCATTGGAAGGACAGATACTGAAGCTGAAGCTCAAATACTTTGGCCACCTAATGCGAAGAGAGGACTCACTGGAAAAGACCCTGATGCTGGGAAAGACTGAAGGCAAAAGGAGAAGGGGACGGCAGAGGATGAGATGGTTAGATAGCATCACCGATGTAACGAACATGAATTTGAGTAAACTCCGGGAGACAGTGGAGGACAGGAAGGCCTGGCGTGCTATGGTCCATGAGGTCACGAAGAGTCGGACACGACTAAACGACTGAACAACAACAACAAAAAGAGAAGGGGAAGAGGAAGGAAATCATTATCACCCAGTAACACATTTGCTGATGTCCAGTCAAGTAGATTATATAGTCAAAACAAAAAACAAAACAAAACCCATATTATTATGCCCCATTATTCTTTTTTATTTTTAATGAATTCTGAACTACAACAGAAAACTGGGCAAGGAATATGCCTCAATAAATGTATCAAGGCCAAAGTCACCCTGGAGATAAAAATGTCTGTGGTTCTGGGTGTTTTGTTTTAGATGTTTAGAATTACTGACAATTTGCAAGATTTCAGTGAAATGTTTCAGAAGTCTTCAATTTAAGTATTGGTGAATGATGAACGTATGTAGTCCTATTTATAAAACAGATCCATGTCTAAAGACGCCAAAATAATATGATGAAACCGCTTGTAATTCATCTTGCTCCTATTATATTTTATAGCACCTGAACTAACCAGGAAGGATAAAGCAAATCATCAAGTCACCATTTTAATAATAAAACTGCTGACATTTTAAGAGTAAAGATTTGGGCCATTAATTAAGGCATTTCAGTATTATAGCAGCACTGGCAAGAACCAAATTAATTACAGCAGCTCTGATGGATATTATCAAATTGTCAGTTTGTAAGACTCTTAAACATAGCCACAAAATCAAATAATTCTAACTTCTAAAATATAAAATACGATGATACTGAGATAGTAAACTGAACTGTACCCTAAATGTGGTGCGCACACCAGTTTATATGGAATATAAATCTTTATAGTCTCCTGCTGAGTTTCAGAGCCAGATAGGCATGACATTAATTTATTTTATTGTCAGAAGGGGAGTAATTGAACACAAACTCCCAACAACAGTCCTGTAAGTGAAGGCAATGGAACTGTTCAGAAGGCCCCCATTGGAGAATTATGCCACTTCTCAACAATGCATCAGCATTAACTCAACCAACTGGATTTAACTTATTTGTCAATTATAGGTCTATTAAATGGGTTTGAGATGTTTCTCTGGCATTTAATCCATTTAACTAACTTGAATGCAACTCAAGATAGAAGGGGCTGTTGAGGTTTCTCAAAAGAACTTCCATAAATTAAATCCATTCAAAAATCAGAACATACAATTGCCATTTTACAGGGATTATTTGACAAGTAGATTCTGTTCACAGAAATGCTGCTATTTCCTCAACAGAATTGGTAATTGGTATCTTCTAGGAGGGAAAAGAACATGGGGATATACATATAAATTATCTGAATATGATACGGACTACAATTGTACAGACTACAATTAAAGTCCTTCACTGCAAGACATTGCTGTCTATCTAGCTAAGATAATGTGCAAACTTGCTGCTGGTGGGCAAATCCTGCTCATACATTATATAACACTTCTTAGCAATTTTGATGAACACTACAGGTGGAGACAGATTATAATGGAAGCACCTAATTGAAATTCATTTCTGTTTTACTTCAGATGGAAGGCACGCTGCTTGAGCCCTGAAACGTATTCAATTTTATTCAAACTGAATGCCGATTTTTCAGGCAAGGCTACATTTAAAGGGAAAAAATGTTTCAAAGAAAACTTGTACAAGACTGTACATCTTTAAAGCTATATTTTTAGAAGTGTATGCACATGCATGTGCATATTTATCAGCCCTCTCCATTCCTTCCTGTTGCTAACTCTAGGAGGCCTCCATGCAGAGGTAGAAAAGCAGTGATATGAATCCCATAGAGATATGCTATTTTGATGGCATCTTGACATCTTCCACTGACACTTCTAGTCACTTCAGGTCCTTGTGGATTCACTGGAATACTAGATTTTCAGCATGGTGCCCTCCAAGAGCTTTCTATTAAAATGTGGCCAGCCCTTCTTCCTTTTGCTGAAATTAGGACTTCATCTTGTTCGGACGGCATTTCTTGTGAAGTAAGGGTTAGCCATAGGATTTGATGAAGACAGCTTTCAACAAAAATAAAAATGTATATGATCATTAGAACCTGAGTTCCCTCAGATACTGGAGTCAGAATTAGGGCTAAATTTGTTGTTCCAGTTCTCTCTCTCTCTCTCTCTAGATTATTTTTATCCCGCCTTTATTATTTTTATAAATAACTCAAAGCAGAGGAATACCTAATATTCCTTCCTTCTCCTATTTTCCCCACAACAACAACCCTGTGAGGTGAGTTGGGCTGAGAAAGTGTGACTGGCCCAAAGTCACCCAGCCAGCTTCCAGTTCTCTTAGATCATATTTAATCAGATTATTTCTTTCTTTAAACTTTAGCCACTGCCACTCTCTCTACCTCTCTATTCATATGACCTAGGAATAATTATGCCCAATCTAGATATAGTTAACTTATTGTATAAGTGAATGACCCACAGCTACTGATACATCACTATAGTAGGTCTGGCCATTCTCTTAATATAGTCACAGTTAAGGTCACAAATGGTAATCTACCAGCCTAAGTAACACAGGACTTCCTTGTTTTCACACCACTTCTGGTCTATGATAAAGTTGCTGCTACATCTATTTTGAGGCCACTGAAACACTTTAATATATCCCAAAGAAGGCTGCAAATGGTTTACAGAATACAAAGCAGGCCTGAGATACCTGCATTAATAACAAAAAATGGACCCGTCTTCCTGCAGAACTAGGCTCACCATACGTCCCGTTTTGAACGGGACTGTCCTGTTATTTCACCATTTCTGGAGCGTCCCGTCGTTATAGTCAAAATCTTGATTTTGTCCCGTTTTTCAAAAATCTGAGTCAGGAGTAAGCCTGACAGAAGTGGGTCAGCCCCCGCCGCCATGCCAGATTCCTGAGTCGGAGGAAGATGAGCCGATCTCCGGGAGAAGCTGGAATGGTCCAAACCAGAGCTGCCGATTGGAGGCAGCCTGGAACAAGAAGCCCCTCTACCAATCAGCGCGCTGCTTGGCCAATTGGGTCCCAGCCGCAAACGGTGCGAGATTCCAACCTTAAAAGGCCGAGATCCTGCCTCAGAATTCTGCCCACAAGACGCTCCAGGTCTCGCCTCGCCAATGTCAGCGCTGGGGAGGCGGGATGGCGGCCAAGCCAGGCGGTGGGGTGGCGTTCTGTGAGGGGCTCGGCAGCGCTGCATGAGAGGTGGGGCAGAGACACTGTGCCGGCCGCTGCGGGGTCCGTGGGGCTGGGATGGGTGCACCTGCTGGGCTGCAGCCTGAAGCGTGTCTGGAGGAGGAGAGTTAGTCAGGCGCCATGGCGGAGGAGGGAGAGGAGGGCCCGGTGGAGCGATGATGCTGCCTTTCCCTGTGAGGGGCCCGAGGAGCTGCTTTCCCCACCCGGCAGCAGCCCCTCCGTGAGCGCCTCTGCCTGGAACCGTCCTTCTCCCCGCTGCCTCCACCGCTCTCAGGAGGCAACACAACCTCATCGTGCTGCACTGCCGCCCGCCTCCTGCTTCTCTTGTTCATTGGTGGTGGTGGCAGTGGCAGCAACGACTCTCCTCCCTCCGTCGGCCAAGCCTGAGGGGGCCAGGGCAAGGGGCAAAGTGGTGCAGCTGAAGCCCCCCAGCACAGCCGGCTCCTGCTTCTGCACGGTGGCGGCGGCAGTGGCAGTGGCAGCAGCGACTCTCCTCCCTCCCTCGGCCAAGCCCGAGGGGGCTCGGGTGGTGGTGGGCCTCTGTCCTCGGCAGGAGCCAGCTGCGCTGGGGGGGCTTCAGCCACACCACTCTGCCCCTTGCTACCTGCTGAAGCCCCCCAAGGTGGCCGGCTCCTGCCGAGGGCAGTCTGTCCTGTGAGTGTGTGTGTGCATCTGAGCAGGCTTGGCTGGGGGAGGAGAGTTGCCACCGCCACCGAGCAGGAGAAGCAGGAGCCACGCTGGAGGGCCTCAGCCACACCACTCCGCCCCTTGCTGCCCGGTGAAGTTCCCCAGTCATGTTCTGTCACATGACTTGCCAAAGCTTGGGAAGAGTTATGTCAGAGGAGAAAAAAGGCATGTTTCTTCAGCATTTGTTTGTCTCCTCTGGTGAGTGCTGTAGAGGACATGTTGCTTGTTTTTGGCATAGGTCATCTTTTACTTTGTTAAGCTGTTTGAAATTGGTGAGCAGATCATTCTCAACAGTGCAGCTAACATTTTTTGGTAAACAGTTTGGAGGAGAGCAGCACATCCTCTAGAGTATTCACCAAAAGCTTTGTGTGGAGTGCTTCACAATCCTACTTCATAAATAATCCAGCCATAATATTAGGTAAAGGTAAAGGTTTTCCCCTGCACAGTCGTGTCCGACTCTAGGGGGCGGTGCTCATCTCCGTTTCTTAGCCGAAGAGCCAGTGCTGTCCGAAGATGCTTCCGCGGTCATGTGGCCGGCATGACGCGCACAGAACGTTGTTACCATCCCACCGAAGTGGTACCTATTTATCTACTTGCATTTGCATGCTTTCGAATTTGCTAGGTTGGCAAGAGCTGGGGCGAGTGCGGGAGCTCACTCCGTCACGTGACGCTCGGGTCTCGAACCACCGACCTTCCTCAGTAGCTGAGGTCTAGTCTCATGTTGCTATGGTGGCTGTTTTGGAGAGGAGAGGGAGATTAGTTTGAAACAATGCATGCAGGATGAGCAAAGCCCCAGGAACAGGACCCAGCACTTCTATACAGGAGGGAGAGTAATAAATGGCTTGAGCACTTAAGGCAGGGTGAGGGAAGACTCCCTGCCAATGCGGAATGAGACTACCCACAAGGTCTGCAAAGCCACAGCAATTCAGAATAAAATACCAGCTTCCAATATTTCAGAATGGAGTCAAAAATAAATTCACTCCTCTCCCAAAATCAGAAAGTAACCGGAGATCAAAAAGTTCTGGAGGCAATTCAAAAGTGGTACAAAACAGTGATGTGGAACTGCTCTTTAGCTCAGTGCTGGACAGTTAGCAAACTTAAGAAATAAGTACAATTTCAATAACACAATTTTTCAGCTCCAGACAAGGGAGAATTAAGTACACTTGTTTTGTAACAGAATGTCATTTGCCCAAAAGTTAATACTTTAGCTTTAATTTTGTTGTGATGTATTACCTAGTTTCCCAAGTGCCAATTCTATACAAAAATCCATTAACTTTAAGGAGACAATTGTTAGGAGTTTTATAATAAAAATATATATACTATTTATCCTATTACTGCTTAGGAAATTAGGCAACATGCTTTCTAATAGCCAGTACCAGAATACTGTAGCAAACCACTTAATTTACAATAATAGAATATTGATTAGGTACAGTGATATATGAAATAGTATTTGGCCAGTTTAGACAAGTCCCACACTGAGTTACAGCCCCTTAAGTGACATGCGTTGATATAATACCTTAGCAAAAGACTTTCAGTAGAGATTAGCTGAAAATAGTGAAGATCAATCAAAAGGGACATATTTCTTTTGATTATTTTCTTTTTAATTTATAAACACTTAATGATCAGGGTGATAATTTATCTTCCTCCTTTTATGCAAATTCTTCCTACTTAAAGGACCAAGAACTAGTTTAAGTTTGTAGTGTAATGGAAAATAATAAGAAACTCCCTGTTTTTTCTAAGAATAATACCCTCCAGGGAACTAATATGCAGGGAGGGTTATATCAAAGCTTAGAAGTTTTAACATTTCTATTCAGTGGAGGATGCAGCTCTATGAATGCCACGGGGTAACATCATTTTTAAGCAAAGTAGTGCACTGCAGAGCTGTACTTGCACATATTTAAACCTGCACTTAAATCACATTGATAATAGCCAAATGCAAAAACCTTTGGCATGCACATGGCTGCTATAGCTTTGTGCTGAGATTTCCTTAAACAGTAAAATATGAGAGGAGAAAGAATAGCCCCTGCAATACTTGGATTTGTGTTCAAAAAGGTGTTTTGGAGTGCTGGGGGAAAAGGGGTGATAAACATAGCACCCATCTGCAAGTTTTTAAAGTATCTACCTCTGCTTTAAAGAGGCACAGGCAAATATCACATTTGTACCTCTAGGTCAGGGCTTTCCAAAGTGCCGCCGCTGGTGACACACAAGTGGCGGCGGCGGCGCGTGCGCGCACAGCGGCGGTGTGGGGGGGCGCACGTGCACGGCAGCGGCACAGGGGGGGCGTGCGGCGGCGCGTGCGTGCATGCGTGCACGGCGGCGGTGCGGGGGGCGTGCAGCGGTGCACGTGTGCATGGCGGCAGGGGCTGCCGCTGCCGCCATGCACGCATGCACGCGCACGCCGCCACTTCCGGGTGGTGTGGCGACACACCACGCTGTGTGTGGCGACACACTTTTGTGTCGCGACACAAAGTTTGGAAAGTTCTGCTCTAGGTGCTCCGAAGCATCTTTCCTGAATAATTTCCAAAGAGGTGTGTTGCCCTGATAGTTGGAACTGAAAAGGTTTCAATGGTCTATTTGTGATTATAAAGCCTGTGATGGCAGCAAGGGAACACACTGAGGCATCTGTTCTCATAAATGATGTTTCACTGTGAGGGCCATGAACCTAGCAGCAACCCTCATGTGGAATTTTAATTAAGCCACTGCAGAAAGCTTGGGAAGGGATTGTAACATATATCATAGCTATGATGGCCCCAAGTACATTTTCAAAACCCTTATTAGTACAATATCTTTATTGGACCAACTCAGAAGTCACAAAAGTGTGCAAGCTTACAAGATCTCTTCATCACAATTAATGTTATAAAAAGTGTGGGGATGCAGTAACTTGATCCTGAAGTTTTAAAACAGAATGTGGGGGAAGTTGATGGACATTCAAATTAGGGTTGATTTTTTTGCTATGATGGTTTCATATTGCATCCAAGATTGCTTTTAAGACTGCTAGGATAATTTTTTTTTAAATTCATGAAGGAATGCTGATGTTCTTGGAACACAAATTATTTTGTCTATATTTTGTAGCGGTTTGGATAGATAGATAGATAGATAGATAGATAGATAGATAGATAGATAGATAGGAATATATTGAGTGTGTGTGTGTGTGTATTCATTCATTTCATTCATTCATTCATTCATGTGCAAAGTACAACAAAGATTGCTAACTGCAGTGAAACTATTCCTGGAGATTTCATATCAATTACCTACCCATTAATTATATGGACTGACATACTTGGATTTGGCTGTTGTGGGTCTTCCGGGCTGTGTGGCCGTGTTCTGGAAGTTGTGGTTCCTAACGTTTTGCCAGCATCTGTGGCCAGCATCTTCAGAGGGCAGGAGCACAGACAGAAGCGAAATCAGAGATTTCGCTTCTGTCTGTGCTCCTGCCCTCTGAAGATGCTGGCCACAGATGCTGGCAAAACGTTAGGAACCACAACTTCCAGAACACGGCCACACAGCCCAGAAGACCCACAACAGCCATCGAACTCCGGCCGTGAAAGCCTTCGACAATACATACTTGGATTTGTTTGTGAATATATGTATGTGTGTATATATACTTGCCAAAAGTCATACTCCCAAAAAAGGACAGGGCCAGGACCAAAAGATAAATTTATATTAACTGATTTGATAACTCAAAATGAATTGCTTGTTAAAAATAGCACCCCCTTTACAAAATTATTTGATTCCCAGATGCATATAGCAACCATTATCTCATGAAGAAACCACCTTCCCAGATACACTACACATGTAATATTCACCTCACTCCTTCCCAGAGAAACAGCAGAGAGAAAGAGAGAGAATTGGATTTAAAAAGGAGTAAAGGAAAGAGGTAATTGAAGTGGGAAGATAAGGAATGAGAAAAGGGGGAAAAGAGATGGTACTGAGATGAGTAGAGCAGTTTTGGTAAAAATATAGGCATGGTTATCTTTGCCTTCTCCCGCACACTATGAATTGATGTATTTGCCATTGTCACTAAAGGGATCATCTGCCTCCAGCATCTTCCTATATTGCTGCTGCCTAATATAGGTACCTACTTGCTTTAGCTGGACTAAAGTTGGAGAAGATTCATGAGAATACCATGGACAGCCAAGAAAACAAACCGATGGATCATTGAACAAATCAACCCAGAGTTCTCACTTGAGGAACAAATGACCAGGCTTAAATTATCCTACTTTAGACACATTATGCGAAGACCTAGCTCTCTAGAGAAGACTGTAATGCTGGGAAAGCTGAAAGGAAAGAGAAGAAGAGGACAACCAGCAGCAAGGTGGATGAACTCAGTTACAGTGGCAATGAGTGCACCATTGGAAGACTTGAAATACCAGGTTAGGGATAGATTGTCATGGAGAAATCTATCTATGTGGTCTCTAGGAGTAGAAAATGACTTGATGGCACATAATCAATCTATCACTCAATCAATCAATTCACCAGGCTAGAAGTAGCTAATATTCAGGTTGATCCTAGTACTGCAACAGGAATATTTGTAGACATTTGCACTTACGTTAATTCCTTTGTTTCCAATAGTTTCTTTTATTTTAAAGGGTGAATGTAAAACACCCACCCCCATTCATAAGTTGGAGAGATGAGGAAATCCTCTTCTTATCAGGTTAATGTGGTATTTTGGTTCCTTATATGTAAGTTTCATTCACATTATTTTCCCTAAACTTCTCCTGAGCTTTTGGTTGTTTCTTTCTGATGGCAGATCCATCTGACTATACCATATAGCCTCTCTTGGACCACCCAAGCTAGATTCAAATGAGATGGAGAACCATATCTCATCACAGATGTTCAGCTGAGCTTCCATTGTCAGTCCAGTTGGCTTTGAACATGGAATAGGATAGGGGTGTTAAGTCATTCAAAAAAGGTAGCACAGTGTTATAGCAAAAGACTTACTGTACTCTGGAGTGTGAGGACCATCCATTCTCCCACCACTAGCTCATTTTATGCTGTAATAGAAAGTGTTCTCTATATATGCAAGTCCTAGCTTGATTATTCTTCTAACATCACCCAAGAGCCTTCCAAACTGGAAATTCTGTGCTATATTTTATGTAGAATTATAGCTCAGTATATAAGAGTTCTGAGGGGTGTGGTGGCTCAGCGGGTAAGACGCCAGGCTTGTTGATCAGAAGATCGCAAGTTCGGAGGTTCAAATCCCTAGCCCTGCATGCAGAGTGAGCTCCTGCACTAGCTCCAGCTCTTGCCAACCTAGCAATTCGAAAGCATGCAAATGCAAGTAGATTAATAGGTACCACTTCGGTGGGTAGGTAACAGCGTTCCACGTGTGTCATGCGGCCACATGACCGTGGAAGCGTCTTCGGACAATGCTGGCTCTTCGGCTATCAAACGGAGATGAGCACCGGCCCCTAGAGTCGGACACGACTGCACAAATGTGCGGGGGGAACCTTTACCTTTACCTATATAAGAGTTCTAGTCCCATCTTAGGCATGAAGCCATCTGGGTGACCTTGGGCCAATCACTGTCTCTCAGCCCCTAGGAAGGAGGCAATGGTGAACCACTTCTGAAACCTTGCCAAGAAAACTGCAGGGATTTGTCCAGGCAGTCTCCGAGAATCAGACACAATTGAACAGAGATGGATGGATGGATGGATGGATGAATGGATGGATGGATGGATGGATGGATGGATGGATGGATGGAAGATAGATAGATAGATAGATAGATAGATAGATAGATAGATAGATAGATAGATAGATGCCTAACTTCAGCCTTGAAATGACAAACTAATTCTTATATAATACCATTAGGTTTTGAAAGAGAAGCTGATGGGGAGCACTATATGTACTGAAAAGAGCCTGCCCAGGGACATCCAAATCAAAGCACTTACCTATCATCTCTCTGCATAATTGTTTATCTTTTTCTACCTTTTCATGTATACTTGGCTCGAAGAGCTCCATTTCTGAGCCAAGATTGGTAGCTAAGAGCTGCCTTGAAGTGCAAATTTCCTTTCTTCCAATTTGAATTCAGCACTGCCAGCATTCCTTAGCACCAAACAAAAAAGGATATTGCTTGATCAAATGAGGAAGTAAAGTTCAAGGCAGGGCAGAAATAGCAGACAGCAAGCATAGGAAGAAGAGAAGAGGTGGAACCACGAGCAAGAAATGCATTGCATTGGTTACTGATTTCAGTCTGTTGAGGTTTTTTGGTTTTTTTGTTTTTAATTTCTCACAGCCATTAAATCCAAGTTTCCTTCAAATGACCCATTAGTGAGCCAGGCATATCTACACCTATTTGTTTCCAGTGTTTTAAACAAAACTAATGAAGCATCTTCCCCTTTTGATGCATAGCAAGGCTGTAGTGTATTACTCAGTTGGCTTCCTTTTTCTCTAGGCATTAGGGCCTCAGTAATTCATTGGACATAGGACACTTGTAATCACTTCTCTCCCCAAAAATAAGTATAGTACTGGCCACAAGAATTCCTAGGGCTGGATTTTCCCCCTCTACCAACACCAACTGGTATCAGCCACAGAGAAAGGAAGAGAACCACCTCAAAACAGTGCCCACCACTCCCAACCCCTGGAGCTGGTCCAGCAGGATACCATCATATTGAAAGCTGCCAAGAAATACAGGAGGGTCTGGATGGGCACACCACCCCCATCCTGAGCTCTCCAGAGTTCATTCCCAAGGGCAACCAATGTTGTCTCAGTAATATTGGTAGGGTTGGATCCAAGATGGTGACCGGGAGCCGATGCCAGCTGCCGGGTTAAGGGGAGACTTGCCAGGTGTCTTGTAGACCCCCCTCTTTACCCTCTCTTTACCAGACAGTGACTTTGGGGGTGTCTCCCAGGGTCTCCTGGCCCTCATGCCCAGCGTGTTCATGCTGGGGGCTGGTGAGGCCGGATGGAGTCCCCGAGACGGGATGCCAAGTGAGCAGCGCGGCGAACCATGGTGGTGCAGAGCAGTGAGCCCCAGCAGCTGAGTCCCAATTCCTGTGGCGGGGTCTGAGCGGGCCGGTGAGCCCCCAGTGTGGGGAGTCGAGCACTGTGCTGGAGTAGAGCGGCCCAGCCAGAGGGCAGCGCTCTGGAGGAGCAGAGTCTGTAGGAGCCAGATGGAGCCCTTAGGAGCAGAGACGCCGAGATACGAGGACATGGCTGAGCGGTGCATCGAGTTCCAGAAGTGGCTCCAGGTGTGGCCAGCAGCGAGCCCCCAAAAACAGCCAGAGCATGGCATGGCAGCGGAACAGTATGGAGGCCCAGCAGTGAGTCTTCAGTGGATCTGTGGCCCAATGGCCAAGCACTGCAGTAGGTGGAAAATGACAGCAAGCTCCCCAGAGCAAAGAGCCAAGTGGACTGGTGAGCCCCCCAGAGTGGAGAACTGAGCACCATGGCAGATAAGAGCGGCCTGGCAGTGGGTGACAGGTGAGCCCTCCAGGACATCAAGGGCCGGGCAGGAAACCTGGAGTAGGCGATAGACACGGCGAGCAGCACAGTGTGACAACTGAGGGGCACTGCAAGCCCCTGAAGCAGCTGAGTGGCTTAGTGGCCTGTGTAGGTGGTGGAGAGGCCTGAGTTTGGAGGACTTGATCACCCCCCCTAACCTGCCTAGAGAGAGCAGAGAGGTCCCTCCAGTGTAGTGAGTGGGATACTCCCTCCCGGGTGTGAGAGACAGGGAAGGGAGTCCGAGAGTGGATGTTTGTATGTAAGGACAATCACCCCTTGAGTGAGAGACAGGGGTGAGGAGTAACAGATGTAGTGCCCCCCTGACGACCAGTGAGAGAGGCCGGGGAGGGGGATACAGTGGATGTGGGGGTGATGGTTGGGTTCTAACAGCGCTGAGAGCATAAGCAGAAGTGCTGGAGGGCCCGCCACCAGCCTGTGGTTGACTGGTTGTGTCTGTAGTTGTATGATTGGATGGAGGGACCCCTACCCAGGAATTCCGGAGGTCTGGGATTGGGGGGAAATGCAATTAGAGGCTTTGGGGGATTTAGGGAGGGCTATGCTATTCATGTATGCCAACCTAGCAATTTGAAAGCATGCAAATGCAAGTAGATGAATAGGTACCACTTCAGTGGGTAGGTAACAGCATTCCACGCATGTCATGCAGCCACATGACCATGGAAGTGCCTTCGGACAATGCTGGCTCTTCGGCTAACAAACAGATATGAGCACCGGCCCCTAGAGTCGGACACGACTGCACAAATGTGTGGGGGGAACCTTTACCTTTATGCTATTCAGGTGGTGACGGGATGGGGATGTCATGATGGGAGTCAGAGGGCGGGCCATCTTTGGGGAAGATGCCCCCAGTGTTTGATACCTGTGGCATGTTTCAGCCCTCTGCGCTCAGACCCAGACCCTAGACAGCAGACTTGTGGGGGCCCTGGCCTCCGGCTGTTGCTTCTTAACACCAGGTCGGTTAACAACAAGGCCCCCCTCATATGTGATCTGATCACTGAGGAGGGGGCAGACCTGGCATGTATTACTGAAACAGGGCTGAGCCCTGAAGGGGAGGTGCCCCTTTTGAAGATGTACCCAGCCGGGTTTAAGGTATAGCACCAGCCAAGACCCCAGGGCAGGGGAGGAGGGGTAGCTGTTGTCATCCGAGAATCTCTGGTGGCCTTCAGGGGTGCTGCTCCACAAGTGGCCAGCTGTGAGACCTGTTTTTGAAGTTGGGCTCCTGAGAACAGTTGAGATTGTTGCTGTTGTACCAGCCTCCCCGCTATGTAGCAACCTCCCTGCCTGAGCTACTGGAGGCCATCTCGGGGTTGGCAGTGGAGTTCCCCAGACTTATGGTTCTGGGGGACATCAATCTGCCTTCCCTGGGGCATGCCTTGGAGGTGGCTCAGGAAATCATGGCTACCATGGTCGCCATGGGCCTATCCCAGATTATTCAGGACCCAACCCGGGACAGTGGCCTCACTCCGGACTTAGTTTTCTTGTCAGAGCAGTGGTAATGTGATCTGAAGGGAGAATTACATCTGTCCCCTCTGTCATGGTCATATCACGCCATGGTGGCCTTGAGATTTTCCTATGCTGCCCCCCTCCAGAGGAAGGCAGGACCCATTTGATTGGTCCGCCCCTGGCAACTGATGGACCCAATGGTGATCCAAAGGGAGCTGGGGCTATACCCAAGGATCTGCTGCATGGTCCAGTGGAGGCCCTGGCTGCCACCTGGAATAGGGAGGTGACTGGGGACTTGGACAGGATTGTGCCCATGTGACCTCTGTTGCCCCATCGAACCCGATATTCACCATGGTTTATGGAGGACCTGAGGGTTCTGAAGAGAATTAAGAGATGTCTAGAGTGCCACTGGAGGAAAACGAGGACTGAACCTGACCAAACACAAGCTAGAGCCACTATTAAGGCCTACATTGTGGCGGTAAGAGTGACAAAACATCAATATTTCTCTGCTCATATTGCATATGCAGAATGCCACCCAGCAGCCCTGTTTAAGGTTACTCAATCCCTTTTGGGAAAGGTGGGCCCAGTGACCCACCTTCAGGGCCACACAGTGGAGTTTTCTGGGCATCTGCAAGATAAAATCACTCAGATCTGTTCCAAGTTGGATTCCAAGCGTGAGGCATGGTCTGTGGAGATGCCTGGGGAACGTACTTACCTGGTTATCTGGGAACAGTTTGATCCTGTTGGGCTTGAGGAAGTGGACAGGGTCCTCAGGACTGTAAATGTCAATCAGGGTCCTCAGGACTGTAAATGTCAACTTGTCAATTAGGAGTTGGAGGTGGGCGGCATGGTTTTGTGTTGGTTCACCTCCTTCCTCTGGGGCCGGTCCCAATCGGTGGTGATAGGGAGCAAGAGATCTGGCCCACGGCCCCTCCTTTGTTGGGTGCTGCAGGGCTCGGTACTCTCCCTACTCTTTTTTAACATCTACATGAAACCACTGGGTGAGATAATCCATCACCACGGGATGAGGTATCATCAATATGCAGATGATACCCAACTATACATCTCCGTCCTGGGTGATGTAATTGATGCTGTGACCACCCTCTCTTGGTGCCTGGAGGCTGTGGAGGTCTGGATGGGGATCAACAGCCTTCAGCTGAACCCTGGTAAGATGGAGTGGCTGTGGGTTGGGGGCTCCTCTGTATCCAGGAACTTACCATCTCTAGTTCTGGATGGGATTGCACTGCCCTAGACAGACCAGGTGCAGAATCTGGGGGTCCTCCTGGAGTCACGACTCCTGCTCAAAGAGCAGGTGGCAGTCGTGGCTGGGGGGGGGGCTTTGCTCAACTCCGTGTTGTGTGCCAGTTACGCCCTTTCCTGGGTCAAGAGGCCCTCCGGTCAGTCACTCGTGCCCTAGTCATCTCCCGTATAGACTACTGCAATGTGCTCTATATGGGGCTACCCTTGAAGAGTATCAAGAAGCTACAGCTGGTTCAGAATGCAGCTGCACGGGCAGTCTTGGGTGCTCCAAGGATGGCGCACGTAACACCTTTGCTGCGAGAGCTGCATTGGGTGCCAGTTTGCTTCTGGGTCCAAATCAAGGTGTTGGTTATCACCTTAAAAGCCCTACATGGCATGGGTCCAGGTTACCTGAGGGACCGTCTCATCCCCATTACATCAACCCGTCCCACCCGGTCATGCAGAGAGGGTATGTTGCGGACCCCATCCATGAGAGAATGTCGATTGGCAGGGTCCAGGAAGTGGGACTTCTCTGCCATGGCCCTCACCATTTGGAACACTCTTCCCCCAGAGGTGAGGCAAGCCCCCTCTCTCCTGGCCTTCCGGAAGAAATTAAAGACCTGGCTCTGACGTCTCGCTTGGGGCAGGAAGGGGGTAGTCAATCCTGGGGGTGGCTAGTGCCTTAATGTGGTCCACATGTATTTATGTATTTATGAATCTGAATCAGAACTTTAACTGCCATCTTGAATGTTATTTTATATTTACTGTATATTTATACATTATGTAAGATATCTCGTTTTTATTGTATTTTAATCTTTTTAGCTTTATTGTAAACTGCCCAGAGTCCCTCTTTTGGGGTAGATGGGCGGTGACGAGATTTGATAAATAAATAAATATAGCCCAGCCTGAACCCTGACTAAAAAGGGTCCAGATAATCCACTTCATCCAGGGCCTTTGGCAGGTGGGATCTCACCACCCTCTCAACTGGACAGGAGTTATCCAAAACTATAGGGTCCAAGGATGGCCTCTTGAGGAGGGGACAAACCACTGCCTCTTTCAAGGCAGGCAGTACCACCGCTTCCACAAAGAGGCATTTACCACTGCTTGGACCCAACTACCTCCCAGGAGGCCTTGACCAGGAGGGGCATGGAGCCAGATTACAGGTGGCAGAGATCACAGCAGTAACGACCCTGTTCACTGCCTTGGTATTGACTTGCTTGACCTCCTCCCGAAAAACCAAGCTAGGACATGCCTCAGCCATTTCCACTGGAAAATGAAGTTGAGTGGCTTTCTCCAAGAAATTCATTATTGTACACCGCCCAGAGTCACTTCCCATGAGATGGGCTGCTATATAAATTTGACAAATAAATAGATAAATAAATAAAATAAGAAATGCCTAGAATAGTCCTCACAGTGACCCTGCAAGCATTTGCCCAGTCTCCCCTTACCCAGGAAGAACCTGGTCACCAGAAGCTGGCTGGCTATCTGCAGATGATAGTGAAGAAGTAAGCATGCTTCACTGCTCTTACCACCACAGGGTAAGTCGGCTTCACCCTTCATCTTCCTCCAGCAACTCTCTAAGCATCTCTTCTGTGGTTTCACCTCCCAGGGCTGCTCCATAAACCAAGGGTCCTGCAGGATCCACAATCACAGAGAGTTCACATAGGTGCAATCTGATCCAAGGGCCTTGTCACATGCTCATTTCAAGCTGTGACTAAGTCCTCAGCCAAACCCTGCACCAGAGCCTCAGGAATAAGCCCAAGGTCCCTCTGGAACCCTACTGGGTCCATCAGTCACCTGGGGCAGGCCAATCAAACACGGGGATAAGTATTTACTTTTTTAAAAAATATATCTTGCTTCACTATGGATAGCCCAAGGCAGCATTGATTAGGAAGCTCTGATTCAATACATATATATTGCATTTAGCTAGCATGTTTTAAAAAGCCTACATGGATCATGTCTCATCCACCTTGCAGAAATTCTGTGAGATGTTCTATCTATGCAACATGTCAATTAACCTGATTCAACTGCCCACTTCAGTTAAGTGTAGCTTCTGCACATGTGCAGATTTGCAGAATCCTTTTTAGCTCAAGGTTAAGCATGGCAGCTACTCCACTGTGTCCTTGAGAACTACAGCAAAATTTCACAACACTGACTCAAAGGGATACTTTAATGTTTTTCTCAAAAAGCAGTGCCATAAGGAAGATTTGCACAGCCCTATATTTTAATACAATTCTCGTTCAATGAAGGAGCCGAGATTTGCTCTTTGGCTCAGGATTTCTATTAAGCTCCATTAAGTTCAAGAGAAATACTGTCCAGCTCAAAGGAGTTGGATAGATTAGTGAGAATAAAAATGGCATGGCTGCTTATCGTGTGTGTCATGAGCAACTGGATGTAGGAGAAATGTCTGCATACCTTCAGTGATACGATTTAAGGAAATTTCCCTAAGAGATTGTAAAAGGTTCCCGCCGCACATTTGTGCAGTCGTGTCTGACTCTAGGGGCCGGTGCTCATCTCCGTTTGTTAGCCGAAGAGCCAGCGTTGTCCGAAGACGTTTCCACGGTCATGTGGTCACATGACATGCGCAGAACGCTGTTACCTACCCACCGAAGTGGTAGCTATTAATCTACTTGCATTTGCATGCTTTTGAATTGCTAGTATGTCGATGAAATACATTTGAATTGCTAGGTTGGCAAGAGCTGGAGCTACTGCGGGCGCTCACTCCGCACGCAGGGCTAGGGATTCGAACCTCCGAACTTGTGATCTTCCGATCGACAAGCCTGGCATCTTACCCGCTGAGCCACCACACCCCTTTACAAACAAGAGATTGTACTGCATATCTAATTAAGAGCTAGCACCTTGCAGGGGGACACACATACATGAATTGGCTAATCCAGAGCATGGCTGAAAAACAAAACCAATAATGAAGGTTTGTCCAGATTATGAGACTTTGCGATAACACAAGAACCACCCTCAGTAAGTTTTTGGGGATTCTCAGTTTTCTATCCTTTATTAGATATGCCATCAATCAAGAAATTCCAAGTTTCAAAAATAATGTATTTAAAAAACAAGTCCTAATTTAACCTGGAAACCATCTATGGATTATAACTCTGCACGTGGATTTATAACTGCATCCAAAGTTTTGGTTTTTCTTTATATAGGCCTTTAAAATATTAGATTCATATAAGGTTTTAAAAGCCTTTATCTGATTGTTATAATGACAGACTTTCATATATTAGACAAAAACTCCTATTAAATTGTTTATTCTGATTTATTGTTATCTTATTGGCTATCTTTGTTAATTACTGAATATTGATTTGATTTTAATGGTTTTAAAGTGCTAAATTTAAATAAGATCAACTTTATATGCAGTAGTAATCTAATGTTACTTATGTTATTGTTATAACATAACAATAATGTTATGTTAATGTTATTCTTATTCAATTTTATGCACCTTGTAAATCTCTTTCCTATTTCTTTTTTGTTCTTTTAGTCTTTTTTTTTGCTGTTTTTTCTTGGTTGTGCTTTCAAATCTCTGTTAAAGAAAAGAAAACTAGAAAAAAAAGAAACTCTAAGTTTCTATTTATTATTCAGGATATGCATGTTCTAAACCATCATGGGCATAACTCCAAAGTTCTTAACTTTTTGAATTCATTGTCTGCAGATCTATAACAATCCTTTAGTCTGGGTAGCTATTATCCTTTGCTCAATCCTTTTGTCAGCTGCCTCCTCGTGATCACAGCACATTGATTTGGCTTGTTGTAATGGAATTTTCTAAACCTGGAAATGGAAATGAACATTTGTAAAATATTGCAGGTCTAGAAGTACATTTCTTCCTCCTTATCAGGCAAACAGACAGCAGCATCCCACCTGCATCAACAGGCTGTTAGAGAGAGGATCAAAGGCATCAAGAAGGCCCTGCCATAATATGCTCGCTGATAAATGGGAGGCTAAAATACACATATCCAGTTTTTATGATTCTATAGCCTAACCCTTTTTTTCCTTGCAATAAATCTAATGAAACTCGTTGAGAATCCAGTTTCCCTGGTTGTCAGTGGCTATTAGAGCTTTACAATAATCTTCAAACCTGGATACATAAGTCCACTCTGAACGCACCATGCCTCAATTAAAAGAACACAGAATCATAAAGTCAGAATATATCCAGAGGTCATCTAGTCCAATCCTCAGTTTATATAGTATCCAAACTTATGACCATCCAGACTCTGTTTAAAGGTCTAGTAAGGAGAACTCACTATGTCATGTCACAATCTGATCCACTAGCTGAAACCTCATAAAACCAGGAAGTTCCTCTTGATTCTGGCCTGAACCTCTGCCTTATATTTTTAACTCATTCATTGCGGTCCTATTCTCTGGGACATTAGATAATAAGTCCAACCTTTCAAATACTTGAAGTCTGTTATCATATCTCCCCTTACTCAACTTTTCTGTACCCTAAATATATCCTGATCCTTCCACCATTCCTCATAGGATTTGGTTTCCATACCCTTCACCATCTTGGTTAACTTGCTTCAATTTCTCACTGTCCTCTTGGAAATATAGTGCCCAGAACTGGACATAGTACTTCAAATAGAATCTGAAGAGGGCAGAGCAGAGTGGAACAATTATGGAGTTTATGTTCCTGTTAATGCACCCCATGAAAACATTTGCCTTTTGGGCATGTGATCAGCATGTTTAACTTGTGATCAACAAAGATACACAGATCCCTTTCACATGTGTTACTGCCAATCCAGGTCTCCTCTATTTTATATTTGTGCCTTTCATTTTTCTTACTCAGGTGCAAAACTGTACATTTATCCCTATTAATTCCATTCTATTCATTTCATCTTACTCTTCAAGTCTGTCTACATCAGGCGTGTACAACCCGTGGCCCTGAACAGCTAGTAATGCGGCCCAAGAAAATCGTAAACTTTTTACGTTATTTTGCAATTTTTTTCGTGACTCGATTGTGCAGTGCTCGAGTGCGGACTGCATAGGTAGAAACAACGGAACGCTGTGTAGGGGAGGGTGCAGTGCAGTGCAGTGCAGTGCAGTGCTAACGCCGGTACCTGCTACATACGTCAGTTTGTGGTGACTTGGCATTATATATAATATTTCAACCTACCTACACATGTTCTGTGATGACAGGCATTTATTTTTATTATTAGTAAGTAGACATGTAAGTTTTCTTATTTGATTATTAAACTTTGCTTTGTTTATTTCCCTACCTAACAATTGACGATGGGCTTGTGTTATCTCTTTAAAAAAATATTTATTCCTAAATAAATTTATTCCAGCATGGCTTCAACGTCATTTCAACAGACAATAGAACCCAAAAAAGAAAAGAAAAATCGTGGATGAAGGAAGAGTATTCAATGAAAAATGGACAGATTAGTACTTTTTTGTCAAGACAAATACTAAGGCACTATGCTTAATTTGTAGGGAAAATGTGTCAGTTTTCAAAGACTACAATTTGAAATGGCATTATACGGAAAAACATGCTGCCAAATTCGAAGCGTATCAAGGAATTTGTTGTAAAGACAAATTAGTGGAACTGAAAAAAAGTCTGTCGTCTCAACATTTTTTTTAAAAAAAGTCACAACTCAAAAGGAGTATTATAAAAGCTAGTTATTTGGTAGCAAATTTGATTGCAAAAAAATCAAAACCATTTACCAATTGTGAGTTTATTAAGCAATGTATGGAAAGTGTGGCAGATATAATTTGACCTGATAAAAAAAGCAATTTTTCTAAAATCAGTTGGTCTCACCAGACTATAGCCAGGCAAATTGAAGAAACAGGAAAATCTATTGAAAGAGGTTTGAAGAGTAAAGCTGCTAATTTCAAATTGTATGCTTTGGCGATGGATGAAAGTACTGATGCTACAGATACGGCTCAACTTGCCATTTTTATTAGAGGTATAGATAACGAATATAATGTCACTGAAGAAATGGCTTCTTTGGTGCCATTAAAAGACACAACTAAATCTTTTGATTTGTACGAAGCAGTAAAAATTACATTAAAGCGATTTTCTTTAACCATTGTCAGCGTATCTGGTTTATTATTATTATTATTATTATTGTTGTTGTTGTTATTATTATATTTATTTATTTAATTTATATGACTGCCCATCTCCCCCAACGGGGAACTCTATATCTACTGATGGTGCCCCAGTGATGGTTGGTAAAAGTGAGGGACTTACAAAATTGATAGAAGATGATGCAAGTGCCACCAGCAACTCACGTTTGATGAAGTATCACTGCATTCTACATCAAGAAAATGTATGTGCGAAAGCTTTAAAAATGGATAATGTCATGCAAATTGTCATCAAAGCAGTGAATTTCATAAGGGCCAAGGGATTGAATCATAGCCAATTCCAGGAGTTCCTTAAAAGTATGGATGCTGATTATGGGGACATCATTTACTTTTCTGAAGTAAGGTGGCTAAGTGGGGGTAAAATGCTGAAAAGATTTTATGATTTGCAAAATGAAATCAAGTTGTTTATGGAATCAAAAAGAAAATTTGTGCCAGAACTTGAAGATGAAAAATGGCTCACAGATTTAGCATTTTTGGTGGATTTGACCACTCATTTAAATGAGTTAAACATGTGTCTTCAAGGTGAAAACGAACTTATCACTGCAATGTTTCAAACCATAACAACATTTGAAATGAAACTTAAAGTATGGCAAGCTCAAATTATGGAAAATAATTTTAGACATTTTAATACGTTGGCTAAACACAGTCCTGTGAACAGCGAGAAATATGCAGCCTTGCTTTTCGGTTTGATACAGGAATTTGAGAACAGGTTTCATCGCTTTTTGGCAACACGTACATTTGTAAGCAACTATTTTCAAGGGTGAAGCACATGAAGAGTAAAATTAGAATTAAAATTTCTGACGAGCACCTTGAGAACTCACTGTTTGGGACTCGCCATCCCTCCCAGTTTGGGGCATCTGTCAACTTCATAAGTGTCCCCTTAATTCCCTCATCCAAGCAATTGATAAAAATATTGAACAGCACATGCCCAAACAGCGCCCTGTGGCAGTCCACTTGATACTTTCCTCCAAGCTGACGTGGAGCCATTAATGAACATTCCTTGTGTGAGGTAATTCAGGGGTCTTTAAGTCTATCTAACAGTAGAATCGTCTAGTGCATACTTTACTATTTTATGAAGGACTTTGCGTAGATATGCCCTCATAATGCAGCTCCTAGGAGAATAAGCAGATCTGCATGTGAAAGCAATTTAGAAAGATTAAAATGCTGATCCCCAAGTGAAGCAAACCTGGCTAGACAAACAATGGAATATAAGCAGGAGAGCCGCTGATATCTACAGTGCAATCTTATGCATGTTTACTCAGAAGACTCATCATTTTCAATAGGGCCTCCTCCCTGTTAAAACAATGTTTGGCATTGCAGCCTTCATGTTGAAATGAGTGCCCTGATATAAATAGAAGAAACTGTTTAATTGCCAAGGATCTCAAATATCCTAGGTGTCATTCCTCTGTCGTAATGGATATATTAGTAGAGTGAAGAAAGTATAGCCAGAAATTGTAGAACGGGAGTATTCCTTTTGGAAAGAACAAAATAAGTTTCCAATAAAACATAAAAAATAAATTCTATCAAGTGTCTCTCCAGTACATTCCAGGCAGGCTTAGCTGTGCTTTGTCTTTCTTCTCCTACCATTTTTTTTAAAATAAATGATTCCTATTCAGTAAGATAAAGCTGTCAAAGAAGACAACAGGATCAAACATAGGTAAATTTGTTACAGTGGCCAGGAGCCTTTGTGATGTGTCGATGATGTTAGTAAAAATGGGAAGACCTCTCTCCCTTATTTTTTTCCCCTCTGTCAGCATCAAGACACAGATGGATGACTATACTGAGGGCAGTATTGGTGATTTTATTGATGAGTTTTTCAAATCATCACTAAACCAAAATAAGCTGTTCACTTCCCAGTTGGAGTCAAAACAAACTGATTACTGTTGTCTCAACCTTTACTGATGATGAATGAGCTGATTCAGGCCCTTGACCCACATTTGGAACTATTCTTGTGACCCAGCCAAAAATCTTTGAGAAGGAGGTAAGACTGGCTAACAAAGCTTGTCTCCATCCTCACCAATGAAAGCATATCTAATTAAACAATCAATATTATTTTAAAACAAGAACTGTTAAATGTCTTCAAAATAGCATGTCTTGGTTTCTCTTTCCCCATACCCATTACTTAAATCACACTCTTTTGAACACAGAGTAAGCTATAATAAACATCTCAACAGACCGCGGGGTGGGGGGGAGATCAGAATTGCTTAATACTGCACCAGATTGGTATAGAGAATAGCAAATAGTTACTGGATAATTTTAATTAGTATCTTGAGAGTGCTTTTATTAGCAGAATATGGTATTAGGACTGGGCCATGAGCAGCAGCCTGGAGAAAGGTGGGAGCCAAGAGTAAAAAATTTAAGGGCAAATCAGAAGAATGACCAGAAAATCCACTACCATTCAAATAAATCTTACTAGTCAGGCAAGATTCAGCTTAAAAGGGAAGGCTATTATTCTCCTTTCTTCCTTAAAGGAGCCAGTGGTCATCTTGGGTAGTTATAGTCACTTTACTGGTGTTTCCAATGGAGGTGTTGTTTGTACAGTTCAGAGGATGCATTAATGCTTTGAGTAGAGATGTTCCACTCACACTGATATGTTTTCCATGTCACTAGTTTCTGAGAGCTTTAATAGAACTTTTTTTCATTCTAAATGCCAAGTCTGTTAATGAGAGGTTTATAGCCTGGACTTGATCTTGGATCAAGATGTTGATCTCTTATGTTTTACCAAGGTTAGATATGTCATTATATATGTGAACAATATATATGTCTTTACCTTGGATCTGAACTTCACTTTTTCTTTATATCCTCTTCTAACTTTGCTGATATTATCAAAGCAGTATCTATTTTCAACTGGCTGTCATTTAGAGATATGCTGTGTGGGAAGGGGGAGAGAGCAGTGATCGCATGAATTGTCCCTGCCCCCTTTGTGAGCATGGAAACTTATATAGCAAGCGGGATCCAGGCTGCTTCTACCCCAGTAAAGCTATCAAATGAAGCCATTGCAGATGATCAGCATGATATGAAGCTATTCCAATTACATTGGAGTAGACATCTTCAGCAATACCACTGCTTTTTTTGTGAAGGTAGCTGGCTCACACACACCCCTTTTTTTTTAAATAGTATGATGGCTGTATGAGGGTCAGAGAAGCCACAGATGAGTTAAAGAGAAATTATTAGCCCTGTAACATAGTCCAGACAAGGAATACTAACTCTATCTTTATTGTAAGGTTACATTAACAGAATCTTGCAAGATTGAAAGTATTTCTCCCCTCCTTTCCTTTTACTCTGCAGAAAACTAGGGAGGATCCCTTCTGAAACATTTCCCATGCTCTCCCTCATTCTGTGGGCTAAGATAACTTTTACACACTGCAGTCTCCCAAGGTCATTCCCACATACCATTATGTCAATGGATCCTTCACCCATTCTGCCCCTTTCACTTACTCATGTAGGAAGAAGATGATATAATGTTCAGAGGGTTTGCAGAAGCACTTGGGCTCCCATTTTATGGGCTGGTACTCAGGAGAGAGTGTTAACACATTGTTTAACTTGAGAGCATTTGGGGTTAAAATTGATCCTCTCCTGTCCCAGTATTATCCTTGACCTAGTTATTTAAACTAAGTCAAGCAGAATCAAATTGTATAATAAGGCATGTCCATTCGATCATGAGCCTGTGCACAGGCCATAAAACACATAACAACTGACAATATTTTGATGACTTACATGCAGGAATTGTTATTGCTTGATTGCCTATAATGTAGTATTTTGTGCTTGACAGTACCTGCCAGATGATACATAATAAAATTTAATATATACAATGCTTAACTTCATTCACGTAGCCAGTCATGCCATGTTCATTTTAAACTTTGTTATTGCTACTGCAGATATTGTAATCTAAATTCGGGTCTAAACTGTATTCAAAATCTGTCAAATTTTAATCTCTCTCTCTTTCTCTCTCCCCTCCCTCCCTATAAAGGAAACCTTTTAGTGTTACTATTATATGTTTTCATTTATGGTAAACATTTGTGAGTTACATTTCTCTAACAACTGCAGAACATTTAGGACCATGATTAAGTAAAAGTAGCTTTTTATGTCAATGCTTAAGGGTTGATCAGTGCTATCCACTCTACAAATTGGTGAAGATCTCTGTTGTAAATAATACTTGATTATTTTCATTGGCACGTTCTGCTGGGATGATCTTTTATCAAAGCCATGGTTGACATGGGAAATGTTCTCTTGGAGCTCAGAAGAGGACGATAGAGATTCAATCCATGAAAACATAATAGGCAGGAGACAATTTCTCCAAGATTACATTCCATAAAAGTGAATCAGAGACATCTGTTCAATCTAGTGTAGATAAACAGCAAACTATTTTCCATCTCATTAACTCAGAGGATGAGATATCAGATATACCCTGGGGGCTTTGTGCTTTGTTATCACATTTAAGGCATTTCCCAGACTCATTGCATTATGCTGTTCTAGGCATAGCCAAAGCTTAATGCTGCAATTAAACCATCTATATTCTAAGGTAGCCTAAAATAAGAAAGCTTCAGCTTAATCTGACTGTGTCTCTAATTACTAGTCACTTAGTTTAAATTATTTAACATGTCCTCAACAGTGATGTATGGTACATCTAAATCTCTAAACAGGACTCTAATAGAATTATCTAATTCTATTAAACTGCAAACAAGTACCTATTAAATATTTATTAGCAAGACTGCATTCACTTAAGATAGATTGGATCATCAGCAAAACACTCAGCTAACCTTTGCTTCTCTTCAGTCTCATGAGCTGAGGATTCAGAATGAGCTACTCAGAATCACACATATTGATTAACTACCAATTATATTTGCTGGGGGTGGGGAACCAAGAAAAAAAAAGATTCTGAAAGCACTGACAAAGCACATTATGGATTTTGTTAAAAACATAAAAAAGAAAAAGAAAAAAAGCTCCATAATTTAAATGAGCAAGGTTTCTACAGACCATTGTACATATTATGAGAAGCATTTAGCTCTTTCTATTCCAGAGCAAAATGGGGACTATTAAATTACTGTATTTTTTAAACTGTAGCTGTAGACTATAGGGAAATTTTAAATCCGTAAAAAGTTAGCAGTTACGTCTTTCCTCCCCGCCATTATAGCGTAATGACATAACAGACAAATAAGCACACAAAGCAGATAATGCAAAACTAAGATGAGGTAAGAAGATTCTTTTCTTTCTCTTAATTTCAGATACAGCCCAATATTTTCAAACTCAGAGTGCAAGGCAAAAGGGTATATGTGTGTGTAAAATGTATATGAAACTGAGGTTAACAAATTGATTCTAATTACAGTTACTTGGAAGTAAATGTCATTCAGTGCAATTTGCAGGATTTAATGGTACATTAGCAAGCAAAGAGTGAATGGTGTTTTATTAGTGTCTGAGAGGATCCATTTTTGTATGGAAGAGAGAGAGAGAGAGAGAGAGAGAGAGAGAGAGAGAGAGAGAGAGAGAGAGAGAGGAGACCAGAATCTCTTACAAGATCCCTAGCAAAGTAGGGTAGTATTTCATTGTGGAGAAATTTCAACATCTCCTTGCTCTGCTTTATCCATTCCGGCTGAAGTCAAAGCATCATTGTAACTTGCTTACAATTATTTCAATGGACTTAAATTGAGTAGAAAGGATTTTTTCCCCTCCATGTTGGCTTTTGTGACAAGGCAAAGATCATGATGGGTCAGGCACTAGCTGGATGCTGATTTTTGTGCTCCCATCAGTCAGCTGGAAGGAGTGCTGCTTACCTACCAAGAGGACATTTTTAGGGTGTACAAAAATATTTCTGGGGGCAGTGAAACTGATGGTTGTGCCTTTATAGTTAAGACAACTATAAAAGTCTCTTATTAGACTTCAGAGTAATGTAGCTAAATAACATATCTTGTACACCCCAGTTTTGCTCTAGGTATGATAGAGTGATGATATTGAGAACACCATCTGATCATCTTTCCTCTCTTTGGATCATGGGGCAAAAACTGTTCCCCCAACAAGGATTTTTAAAAGCATTTTTTCACCTCATTGCTTCTCAAGAAAAAGGTTTTGTGATGAGCTCTCATTTCTTCATTTGCACATCCAACAAATCATCCTTTTTTTCTTCTTGGATCCCTTATGAGACAATTCCACAAAAATTAGTAACAAGCTTTCACTTATCTCCTACAGGAAGTCCTCAGTTAACAACTGCCTTGTTTAGTGACTGTTTGAAGTTACAACGGTGCTGAAAAAGTAACTTTACGACCGGATCTCAAACTTACAAAATGTTACAACATCCCCACGGTCATGTAATCACGATTCAGGCACTTTGCAACAGGCATGTATTTATGACCTTTGCAGCATCCCACATGATCACCATTTGCGAACTTCACAGCTGACTTCAGACAAGCAAAATCAATGGAGAAGCAGCAGTAAAATTGCAAGTCACGGTCATGTGATGTCTCACTTAATGACCATGGGTGATTCACTTAACAACTGTGTTGGAACTGACATCGTAAGTCTGGCATGGTCATGTGATGTTTTGCTTAATGACTATGTCACTTGGTGACAGAGTTGCCAGTCCTAATTATGGTTTTTCAGTGAGGACTACCTGTATTTGCTTGACAGAGGAATTTAGTCAATTTTCCCAAAAGAAAAAAAAAAGGTCAGATTTCATCAAAATTAAAAGTACTCTAACCTACCATACCTAGCTGAGGAAGAGGCTTCCTTCTACTCTCCATTGTACCAGAATAATTAATATTTACAGTATGTCCCGGGTTATTTTCTTTTCTGATTTTGCCTTTTCTCTTAACATGACATATTAATGAGTTGCTGCAAGTCAAGTTACTTATCTTTTGGTCTGTACCACCACCCAGTTAAAGTCTTTACAGGTCTATCATGTTTCTATCTCACTTTTATCTATCCATTAAATAATAATTTCTCTCTCATCTTCTCAAAGCATTTAAACATGAAGTGTGGACACACTCTCTCTAAGGCCTTTCCTGGGTCCCAAACCTCTCCAAAGAAATGATCAAAGAGCTGCTAGTTCTCTTCAATTGCTGCTCTAGTATATACAGTATTTCTAAACATGTAATAAGTAGCATGTTCAATCACTTCATTTGCTGGTTAGTTTCTAGTGCTCTTCCCAACCTACGTGTCCTAATTCCTGATATAGCATACTGTGACTTTTTCCTCAGAGTAGACCCATCCAATTGTAAGGGTTAGCTTAGCTTACCTAACGCCATCTTGCTTTTGGAAACTGCTTGCTGTTAGAAACTAGGTGAAAGGAGACTGCAGAGACCTTGCTGCTGTCTCTAAGGAGATAACGCTCTCCAAGGATTGTTTAGAATACCAGGAGACATGCAGACTGCCCCTGGAGGTTTCTAAGATGCTTACTGCTAGCAATGCAGATTTAGGAACCTTGCCCTGTTACTAGGAGGAGAGTTCACGATGCTTTCTTACTGAGCTTTGCAAACCCTATATAAGTACTGAACTTGTGATGTGTGTGTGTGGATCTTCCCAGACATTTTACTGTCATGATGTCTGTGGAGACCTCCACCCAGCTTTGTCTTGGCCAAAATAAATGCTGTTATTTTATATCTCCAAGCCTCGACTCAAGACTGTTATTGGTAACTTCAGGAACTTGGGTAAAACAGTGTAAGCAGGGGCCTTACAAAATCATGTTAAACAAGATAGCCTGCATTTCTGCAACTAGCACCATTCTGGCTGATGATTGGTGTAGTATTAGTCCAAGACACTAAAAAAAATGCCAGATTGGGGAAAATTGTCCAAACACATGTAGATCTGAGTATATGTGCTAATATAGACTAGCATCTTTTTAAAGAATGCAAAAGCCCACAGCAGTAAATGATTTTGTATAATCTGTCATTTTAAAAAGAAAACAGCTCTTATACCTTCTTTTCATCTGCAGTTCAATCACCTTAAATCCTGTCACACTTTTAAATGGGATATCAAGTACCCTGGTATACTTACAGTTTCTACCTAATCAGCCAACACATTAGTGCTTAATTCAAATCTACCTGTTATTTGCATTGAAAAGGAAATGCTACTGGCATTATTCTGCCAGGACTGACTTTTCACAAGTTTCACCTTGAATCTCAGGTACAATATTAATTGTCTTACATTAGGGGGGGGGAGGTCTTCCTTCCCTCTTTGTTCTCACTGCTTCTGTATTTTAAAGTGTTATCCTCTGGTATCTGGAAATTTCAGACTTGCAGTTCCACTATACCAGAGCTTTCCAAACTGTGTGTCCACAGCGTGGTGTGTTGCCACACCACCCGGAAGCGGCAGCGCGCACGTGCACGGCAGCAGCGGCAGTGGCACAGCATCAGTGCTTCTGCGTTTTAGCGAAGGCTGCCACCGCTACCGCCGCCGTGCACACGCGTGCCGCCGCACACACACCATGCGCCGCCACCGTGCGTGCGCCGCCGCACGCCCCCCGCCATGCATGTGCACCCCCTTGTGCTGGCGGCGGCAGCGCGGTGCCGCCATGCATGTGCACCCCCCCCACGTGGTGGCACTTTGGAAAGCCCTGCACTATACTGCTGGCAATGTCATTTTATGGAGTCAGTGTTTGTTTATGAAAAAAGGACAAACGTCTGCAATTCTGCATATTGGGCAACAATGTTCTCTGTGGTAAATCAGTAACAAGGAAAGCCTATCATTTGACCAGATATTTTAATTTCATCTTGAAATACATAATAGGTGAATGCCTTTTGATTTCTCATTAAAAAAACATTTAAAAAGCCTCATTTTCAAAAAAAAAATGTTTCCTTTTACTGCATTAATATATTTCTTGATTTAAACCCTCTACTCCTAGCTATACTTGAAAGTTTGGTTGTGTTTGTGTTACCGCCAATCAGATGCCCTCTGGGTCTTCATTAAAAAAAAAAACTGAAGCCCTGGTATAAGGAAAGAAACACATTAATTATTAAGGTAGCTTCTTAGGGCTCTTTTTCTGGAGTTTGTAGCTGATAAGTGTCATTATTTGATGGTGGGGGGTGTATATATTTTGGGAAAACTGCAGGTACTCATGTAGGAGGTTATTAAAAAGAAGAAGCTTCTTGTTTGACACTTCCCTCGCCCATACTCCTGGTCTCTCTTAAATTTAAACCAGGAGTCTCAGAATTTATAGTCAATACAAGTAAAGTATTAAACAGAGCTTGTCAATTATCTCCAGGTGATGTATTGATCTCCAGGGTAGAAAATCAAGGCTATGCTGGGTTTCTTTTCCTGATTAAAACATTTGGGGCACATACCCAAGGCGAGGTGATTTTTGCAGTCAGAAGCTGCTTTTGACATCTGAAAACATTGCCTTGTTTGTGTGTGTGTGTGTGTGTGTGTGTGTCTTGGGGGAATGGGGGCGGGGGAGTCTTAAGCTATATCACTGAAAGACAGAGCAGAATGGAAGCATGTGACACTTACTCTGCATGAGTAAATTGGCTGCTGAAGGCCAGAGGCAGTGAAAATCAAGTCCAATGAGACTTTTCAGGGAACAGAGCAAGCAGAAATTGCCCTCCGGTTTTAAAAGTAGTCACTGTATTAGCTCCTCAATTTGAAGCTTCTCCGTGGCTGAAAGGAAAGCAATCACAGTGAACTAGCACTGGAGAAGCTGAAATCATTTAAGAATCATGTCAACTCCAATTTGTTTTATTCAATCTCTTCTCAACACAACCAGATGCTGCTCATTCTAAACCCCCCTAATTTCAGTGCACAGGTTTAGGTTCCCTGATTCTTTTCTAATTGTACTGAGGCTACATATCCCTTCATGAAATTGTTAGGCAATTGCCTTCAGAATGGGAGGAGAAAATTCTTCCCAAACACAAGCTGGAATTGTAGGTAGGATTAAAAAAACAAACAAGCTGATTTTTTGTCTAAATATAATCTGAATTCATAAACCATCTGTCCTTGGCTTTTATGAGACTATTGGTAAACCTTTAGAGATGCACTGAGGTAGGAAAAATGTCACAAATGTAAGCCCAGTTTATATGTACGTATAAAAGTCTCTGTAATGCACTTGTTCTTGCATCACTCCTGGAAGATCCAAAAGCACTTTTAACCACATACAGTACAAGCTTTTGCAAAACCAAACTGCAGAAAATCCAGCTGTGTCAGAAGCAAAGTGTTACTACTACTGGAAAAATAATTTTCATGAAAACAGCAAACAATGATCAACTTTAAAGGAATAACAGCAAGACCCCATAATTCTATTCAACTTTATATTTCTATTAACCCTCTATCATATTTCTATTAAACTCAGCTGACAGTTGAATTCTAGGATAAGTCAGCCAGCAAAAAGCCATTCATGGCTGTCTAGGTCTTGTTGCTACACTGACTCTGCCCACACGACTTTCATTTTTGCTGAAACTTGGATACACACACACACACACAGCTAAAAAATGGTAGGCTCAATCCTCAAACCATGCTACTGACCTAAATCCCTTTCTTTTCCAAGAAGCTCCTGCTGATTCAGATTCCTTGACAAATGGATAGTATTTCAAATTATTTATCACAATAAATTACCTAGGTATAGTTTGCGTTTCTAAATGCAGGACGTTTAATTTTTGCTTCTGTTTACAACTGAATGCAGAATAACATTATACAATAAGAATTTGAATCAACAGAAGCAGCTTATATTTTATCATTGCTTCTGTTACAAAATAGCATTGTTATCAACAATAATTTAAAAAGCACTATCAGAACTAAAATGGTTACAAGAAAGCTATAGTGAAATATGGGTTTTAGAGGGAAAAATAGCATTTTGCTATGTGAGGGTTGTTCACTCTTGTTAAAAAAATGTTATAATGCCTTATGTTTGAGTTTTAGCAGAGTTCTCTTAATAATGGAAGGGCATAACATCTGTCTAGTATAGTCAAGTTTTTCTATTTAACAAGACTGAACTAGAGGGCAACATGAATGTTTTTAGATATACCTTGGAAAAACAGGTTTGACATACTGATCATACTAACAAATGCTATGAAAAGCTTACAGTTTTATCCTGGCTGCAAGAAAGGATCAAATATTTGAAATCACCTTATCCGAGTAATATTTCTGTTTACTTCTCTCAGTATAGTTATATTGCAAATACAGTGTCAAAGTTACTGGATTTATTCTAAACAATGTTCTCTAATTTTCAGTACAAAATGCTACTCAGAGCAGAAGGTTGTTATCTAATGATGTTTTTTCACAAACTGAATGGACATAAGTAATGGATCTTGTTTGTTTCTACCATCTGTTCTAGAGGGAGAATAGGAACTAGCCCAAAAAGAGAGGTTTAACTTGGATAGCATGAAATAAGTCCACAATTGCTTCAGTTACTTCTTAGCCTTCTTTTAATCTACCCTCATAAACAGGCCCGCAACTAGGATCTGTGTCACCTGGGGCAAACATGGATTCCATGCCCCCCCATGGATTCCGCACCCCCCCCCAGGGTCAAGTCCCCCCTGCATCCCCAACGCAGACCCCCCTCCACAAAGCAGTGTGGGGCTCCCCCTGGACAAGTGCCCCACTCCTGGCTGCAATCTCTCGCGCGCCCCTGGCTCCAAGGGAAGGACCCGCTACGCTCCCATCTGCCCATCCTGGCTGGGCGGAGCAAGCTGCCTGCCACCACGCTCCCAAGCGGGATGGTCCAGAGCGGCGATGGAGGGGACACGGCCCTGTAGCCACCCCAGAGCCCATGGCCAGCCCCGGGGAGCAGACGAGCCCAACCATGCAATGCCCCGGCGGGCCTCTTTGTGGGTGGCGACGGCAACTTGAGCATAGGTCTCCCTTGGGGCTGGCTCTCGAAAGAGGCATTTTGGTGCCCCCCCAACGCAGCACCCAGGGCACATGCCCCACTTGCCCCCCCCCCCAGTTGCGGCCCTGCTCATAAAAAGAAACTTACGTAAGCTACCATTAATTTCTCTTTATTTATTTATTTATTTATTTATTTATTTATTATTTTTCCAATTTACCACCACCCATCTCTACAACAGTAGACTCTGAGCAGTTTACAATAATATTATAAAAACAATTAAAACCTATACATATAAAATCCACTATAATAATAAATAGAAAAATCCAAAGATGGTAAGTTCTTAAAAGGAGGGTATTACTAAGCTAACCACCCCCAGGAGGAACTATTATCATAGCATCCTATCAATCTGAGTTTTAGTTGGTGTTAAAATACTGATATGAATCTAATCTTATGCTCAGAATATCATTCCCTATATTTGCAGCCTTGTACTAGTTTGGCTGTTGATACAGCAGCTGCTTGTTACTCGCTTCTTAAATTGAAATGCTACTGACAAACCTTCTGATCATATATATTATTATTGGTGGTGCAAACTGAGAAGGCTTTGCTCATGGTACCTTGAGGTTCAAACAACAGTGACTCTGAACAGGGCTTTCCCAGTTATGACATCCATATTGTGGCAATTCATCCCTAGATTGATTCTCCAGACAAATCCCTTTTCTTAATGTACATGGTGAAGCAAGGCTAGTACATAAGTACCCTTTCCCTGGTAGCATTCATAAGATTATCCTGCTTCAGTGGACCTTAAGTGCCTCTTGCCTCTTTCTTTGAGCAAAGGATTCACTATTTAGGGAGTACATTTTATAGAAGTTTATTTGAACGATAAGAGAGCCAGTTTGGTGTAGTGGCTAAGGCATCAGGGTAGAAACCAGGAGACCGTGAGTTCTAGTCCCGCCTTAGGCACAAAGCCAGCTGAGTGACCTTGGGCCAGTCACTCTCTTTCAGCCCTAGGAAGGAGGCAATGGCAAACCACTTCTGAAAAAGTTTGCCAAGAAAACTGCAGGAACTTGTCCAGGCAGTCTATGAGAATCAGAGACGATTGAATGGGGGGGGGGGGGTTGAATGATATGTATTTGCTGAGTACTTCTATGATGCTGCACCAATTTCACTGTTATCCCCCTAGAGAATTATTTGTCCACAAATACAATTCCAATTAAAAAGTTTAAACCCCCAAATCCCCAATAATAATCATCATTGTCCTACAGCCTTATCTAACCAGTTTTTGTTGCTTTTATTTTCAGATGTGCTTATTAGATCAATTACCAGGCATTTCAATTTACCCTTGCCACATGAAAAGGAAGATATTCATAGTTAACTACCACCTCCTCCTAAATATTCACCAAGCCCGCATTTCCTCCTGGGGGAATCCTGCAGGAAAAGGCTGCTGCTTCTGTATATCAAGCCCAAAAGCACCTGCTGTGCTGCTCAAAGCAGGAGTCCTGACACCACAGTTGTTTCCATGCATAGTCAATAGGTGATCATGGCAGCAGTTCACTTGCAGGGGAAAAGCTGTGGTGGCAGAGAGTCTCCAAGTGGCAGGCAGTTTTCGCCTTCATCCTCAAATCAGAGGCAAAACGCTAACACATCCTGAATGGAAAACTGAATGTGGGATTTTAGGATTCTTCCTTA
This sequence comes from Charina bottae, assembly GCA_023362775.1. NCBI lineage: Eukaryota > Metazoa > Chordata > Lepidosauria > Squamata > Charinaidae > Charina > Charina bottae. Next base: position 109,094,443 of record JALMGJ010000002.1, read on the forward strand.
AAAATTAAGCAGTCCGTATAACACCTTGGTAATGAACGACATTACAAAGGGGGTGTGGTGGCTCAGCGGGTAAGACACCAGGCTTGTTGATCGGAAGATTGCAAGTTCGGAGGTTTGAATCCCTAGTCCCACGTGACGGAGTGAGCTCCTGCACATGCTCCAGCTCTTGCCAACCTAGCAATTCGAAAGCATGCAAATGCAAGTAGATGAAAAGGTACCACTTCGGTGGGTAGGTAACAGCGTTCCACGTGCGTCATGTGGCCACATGACCGCAGAAGCGTCTTCGGACAGCGCTGGCTCTTCGGCTAACAAACGGAGATGAGCACCGGCCCCTAGAGTTTGACACGACTGTGCAAGGGGAAACCTTTACCTTTACCTTAACAAACAATTAAAAAACAATTAAAACCTATACATATAAAATCCACTATAATAATAAATAGAAAAATCCAAAGATGGTAAGTTCTTAAAAGGAGGGTATTACTAAGCTAACCACCCCCAGGAGGAACTATTATCATAGCATCCTATCAATCTGAGTTTTAGTTGGTGTTAAAATACTGATATGAATCTAATCTTATGCTCAGAATATCATTCCCTATAATTGCAGCCTTGTACTAGTTTGGCTGTTGATACAGCAGCTGCTTGTTACTCGCTTCTTAAATTGAAATGCTACTGACAAACCTTCTGATCATATATATTATTATTGGTGGTCATGTGGCCACATGACCGCAGAAGCGTCTTCGGACAGCGCTGGCTCTTCGGCTAACAAACAGAGATGAGCACCGGCCCCTAGAGTTTGACACGACTGTGCAAGGGGAAACCTTTACCTTTACCTTAACAAACCAACTTCTGTTGGCTGAGCCTCATCATATCTAGGCACCAGCATATTTGGTTACATTTAGTTCCTATTATTTTCGTAAAGATTTCTTCCATCCAATTGCATCCAATTGCAAATTATCTGGAGTTAGTTTTCTCCTGGATAAAAATAGTGTTTCAACCAATAACTAAATGTACAAATTTATTGATTTGGTGTATTTAATGGAAAAATGGTGTGACCATTTGGGGGAGGGAGTGTAGAAATTCAAACCTACATAAGTTTCTGAACTCAGTGCAGAAAAGCCCATCAGCGGTGTGTATTGGAGGCTCAGTATTATCACCTTTATTTGTTGGATTCAATCTGCAAAAACTAAGTCTGGCTAAGAAGAGTTTTTAAATAAAGTCTCCCAGCACCCTGAGGAATGAGTACAGCAGGTGGGAGTGTGATGGAATTTCACTGTAGCAACACATCTGTTTTGTGACAGGCTTGAAAAGAAAAGAAAAAATATGTTGCAGCAACTACTACAATCTCTTTGGGGAGATGGCCTGTGAGAACCTTGACCATTTGTACCTATTGATCCAACTCTAAGAACATTATAACACATTAGTGCAATGAAGACATGTTGCAGTCTGAATCTTTACCAAAATTGCTATATTGCTTACAGTATATTGTTTTGCATATATCCTTGGGGGGAGATGGGCGGTGATAAATAAATAAATAAATATGTATTATGTAAGTGGTATACAGCTCAAAGTTTAGTCTCACTGCCATGTATCGAAATAGAAAAGGGCAAATTTGGCTAGTGACAGCTTACTGCCTCAAGAAACCAAACACTAGATCATAGACAACACCACAGAGAAAAAAAGAGGAAATATTACCTAAAATATTAATTGAAATGTAGAATCAGGAAATATTTGTCAACAATAGATAGTAGGAAGGCAGTAAAGAAACGCCGGCTCGGTGACATGGAGCCAGTTACTCTCTTTCAGTCCAACTCACATCACAGGGTTGTTGTTGTCAGGAAAATAGGAGGAGGAAAGAGTATTAGGTATGTTCCCCATCTTGAGTTATTTATAAAAATAATAAAGGTGGGATAAAAAAATCTTTAAAAAAAGATCTCTATCAAAACAACAGAGATTTCAAGGTGCTGTAAATGCAATTTTCTATGATAATTATGATTTTGTGAATGGCATACACTTGACACACATAATGTATCTGGATATACAGGTAGTCCTCACTTAACAACCACAATTGGGACCGGAATTTCAGTCACTTAGTGATGTGGTCATTAAGCAAATGCAACCTGATTTTACAACCATTTTTGCAGCAGCCATTAAGCGAATCACATGGTCATTAAGCAAGTCACATGGTCATTACGTGAATCGTGTGGTTCCCCATTGATTTTGCTTGCTGGAAGCCAGCTGGGAAGGTCAAAAATGGCGATCACATGACTGCAGGATGCTGTGATGGTTATAAACGTGAACCGGTTGCCAAGTGCCCAAATCACAATCACATGACCACAGGGACACTGCGACAATCATAAGTGTGAGGACAGGTCATAAGTCGGGTTTAGTACTGTTGTAAGTCCAAATCATTGCTAAATGAATGGTTGTTAAGCAAGGACTACCTGTAGTGATGACCCAAGGGCTGATTAAAAAGTTTATATGGCTGCTCATCTTGGAAACAGGAAGTAATATACAGTACTTAGTGGTTTACTTCTTGCTTTGTTTGGTATCATCATTGTTGGTTATAATGGGCTTGATTCCCCAACATGATTCTATCAAAAATAAAATCACAGTATTATAGTGTTTGTGGAAAGCAAGTGCAGGCAAAACCAACAGTGAATTGTCTTCCATAAGCAACAAGAAAGTGGTATTTTGACTCTGTGGATGGATGATTAAGCTAAATGTCTGTCATGCAGAAGGTTTATCTATAAACACTGCAGCAAGGCTTTAGATTTTTAATCACAATAAATGGTTAGTTGCAATCAAATGCTGCTCAAATGAAAAACTTGGCCCATAGCTGTAATTACTAGTCTCTTGACAAAACAAAGGGTAATTACAACATGCAGAAGAAGTGTGCTTGCAACCATGAAGCAGTTGATTATAGAGTGGGGAGGCAATCAGCAAGCGACAAATTTTGCCTGCACAGGTCTAAGAAGATATCATTGGAGATTCTGGTTCAGTGGGAATTTGATAGGCCAAGTTAAGTCAAAGACTATTTCTTGTTGTAATGCATGCAGTGCTGATTATATATATATTCATCATATATATATATATATATATATATATATATATATATATATATATTCATCATTCATTCATTCATTCATTCATTCTTCACTTATTCTCTTTGAGACATGAACAAAGGGTAGAAATACACTAATTCTGTAATAGTATGGTGGAGTGGGTTTCTTTGGTTTCTCAATTTAAGAAAATGTAATGATCTGTTTGTTTTCACCTGCTGTTGTAAGTCAGCCTAGTCATGTCTGACTTTGGAAGAACAGTCTATGTTTAAAGCAGCTGTTTGCAATGAATATGGTCTCCTGGCAAAATTTATTCTGAAATTAAAAAATTGAGTTGGGGGACAAAATGCCATAGGATATCCTTTACAATTATTATTTGTAGCTTAACACATTATTGTTGGTTTGTACATGGAAAAGAGGTATGCTTTGTATATCCCAAAACATAAAATACACTTTTCAAGTTAAAGGTCTAGTTTTATTGTTCCTCCTTCTCATATCTTTTTTGTTCCTTTATTATATACTTTGCCCCAATAACTGTGAGTTAAAAAAGGCAGAGTATCTAAGGCAGAACATCTAGATCTCAGGGGAATCATGAAGGGAAAATAAGGGGAGAAGGCTAATGCAAGGTGTCACTTATGCAAATTAAGCAATTCATCAATCATGTCTCTGATGAAACTTTTGTTGAAATTGCCTCCTGTGCACAGAAAGAAAATTGATTAACAACTTAATGTAATGAAGGTGAACCAAATTGTTAAAGAAAATATCCTTAAGTGTTGAAAAATGCTATTCAAATCATAGGGGAAGACTTGTCTCAGCACCAGAGTAACTCAGTAAACTGGCTGCAGTTCAATAAACAGAGAATGACAAATTGTTGCAAAAGAAAAGCAGTGACTAAAGATGATGGGCCATAAAGGAATTTAGAGATGACCTTGGTATGAAAGAACTGTTAAGGAGGGATTGGGAGAAGTGATTACATAATCCAGAGGTTGAAGCAAGCATGAGAAAGAAATTAAAAATAACTTGGCCTTACTTTGTTAGCATAAGGGACAGAAAGAAACTTGGACAGGCTTTCAAGATTCTGCTATCATACCCTACTATACAGTAATAAAGCAGATTTCCTGGAATCTCTGTCTGTTTCTTGACATGACCTATCTCCAAGGGATGACATGGGGTTGGGGAGGGAGGAGTGTGTGTGTGTGTGGAATGTTGTGAGGAGAAATATATGGTGCTAGTTTGTCATGGAATCATTTCATTGAATGAAACTTCAGGTAGTTAAAGAGAAGACATAATTGCTCAGTTTTCCTGGGATTCATTGTTGGGCATCAGTGAAAACTATCTGTACAGAGGTCTACAAATATAGGCTTGTTGGTACAGATATCCATACTGAACAGGTAGGGAATTAATTCCGGAAGAACCAGATATCAGAACCAAAGCAAACATCTGGCAATGTTCTTTCATAACCATGAGTAGGCCTTTTCATGTGATTAATGTGTGAATAGAACTTTTGTTACATGCTATAGTAGATGGCCAGAGAGGGGCTGTGCCAGGTGACTAAAAGGATCTCAGTCCTCCTGACCATGTCCTTCAGCACTGCCTTGGCCCCACAGTTATGGGGAAACATCTAGATATGACTAATGGATTCAACATGTATGTGGTTGGCTCTCTATCCTGGTTGCTAAAGAACTTCCTGTACCAGCTACTACCCTTAGCAAGGTCATTTGAGTCCCTGACATGCTGTTCTATCAGGAAGTTAGGCAGATGTTTCCAGAGTTTTTTTCTCATATAGATCCTATGCTAAGGTCATGCTGCATACCCAAGCTATAGTCTGGAGCAAAGCATAATGGAAATTTTGAAAGGATTTCTACTTTTATTCACTACTCTTTTTCTAACAGCATTATTTTTATTATTACATTGCAGTTATATGCCACCTTTCCTCTGAAAACTCAACGTATTGCATCAACAACTCTGTGATGTAGAGTGGGCTGAGAGATAGTGATTGAGTTAAAGTGACCCAATGAGGTCCTTGGTCAAGCAGGGATTTGAATGTGGATGTCATTGGACTCAAGTCCAACATCTTAACCACTATGAAAATGGTTAGGAACAGCACAGCTACCATATTTCTCAGTGACTTCTTTTTCATGTTTCCAGCTGCATCAATTGCAAGGAGGCCAGCTACCTATTTAAACAGAATTGTCATGTAATAACTGTATATTAAACAGCTTTTTCTACTTTGCCTGTGGAAGAATGAGTCCCATCCTTTATCTGAACAATGAAGGAAGGAGAATGAGTAGCAAGACACTTTGCTTAATTCTGTTACCTTAGGAGGCACTCTGGGATATTACAGTTGTTCTTGTGTTGCTGGGAATTTCCATTTCAAGAGATTCAGACATGAAAAAAGTTGAAGGAGTAGACCTGTCACTTCAGGTGTTGCATGGAGAAAACTAAAGTCCAGGAAAATCAAATGCAGAGAGCTAATCAGGTGGGTTTCTACCTGAGGAGGGCATTCTCCATTTTGTCTTTATCTTGGTTGCATTTGATTTAATCCTCTCAGAGGCTGTCTGGAAGCCAGCAGAAGCCCTGGAGTTAGTAATTTGGACAGCAAGCTAGGACCATGACTCTAGTTGTGTTGTATATTTTCTTATTATAATTCAAATTTATCCCCCAACAGGGGACTCTATTTTCTTCTGGATGGGGATCTAGATGGGATCTATTTTTTTCAGATGGGGATCTGGGTTATGTGAAATTGTTCTGGTTTGTGTGTGCATACATGTGTATGAGAGAGAGAAATCTTGGGCTATGGGAGCAACTGACTTTACATTTAAAGAAAGCAATCGTTTATTTTCCTTCTTCCTTTTATTTCTTTTTTCCCCCAGTTTTCTGACTCTAATTGACTCAGGGGTGTTCATTCTGAGAAAGAGATCTAACCTTTAGTACCTGATCAGACTATGGAATGTAGGGGGTAACCGCTTCCTTCCTCTGAGCGATTCAGCAGTGAGGAGGATTTCTCTGGAGTAAACTGGCTGGTGGCAGCATACCATTTCAGCTCTCACCACAAGTTGCAGGGAGGATGTTTGGGAAGCCCCGCTGTGGAACTAGAGAGGGTCCAAGCCACCACATCCCATGCTTGTGTGCATTTGGCACCATTACAATGACACAAACATGAATGTGTGTATATAATCTCTTCCAGGTAGAGCAGGCACTTTAAATAAAACTGACTATAAAACAATGTGACTGATATTCCCCTTCACACATAATTCAGATGGCCATTATATTTTTGTTTTTGTTTGTTTCTATCGTGATGGACAGCGTGCACAGGAACCTAGTGTCACGTGCAATTAATGTTATCCCCAATTCTAATTAATAACATCAGACACCCTGTCTCTCTCACCTCCCACCTTAAAAGCCTGATCATTTACTTTATATAATGATTCTGACTCTAAGCAACTAATTCTCAATCCTTGCAATAAACAAAAACTGGCATAGTGCCAAATGATCGTCTGGTGCATCCAAATGAACATGATCCATGTGATGGAGCTGCTATAAGAGCACAATCCCTGCATTTTGTTTAAAACTACAAATGCCTCTGCACAACGTAGCTTAAAGGAATCCACTTCTGCTAGTATTAGCATAGGGCACATTAGCTGGACTCAGAAATATCGTTTATCCACTGTGTCCCCTTTCTTTCCTGAGCTCTTTTATATCATTGAAGTGCTTTAAAAATAGTTTTTAGAAAGCAACAGCTTGCCTGAAGGGGATAAGGCACCAAAGGTCTACTGATCAGCTTTAGAAATGTTATCCAGTACATCCAGTCCCAGCTCAAAGGTATATGGTGCCCCTAGGCCACATTGACTGGTGGTGTCATCTCTCATCAATGTGAAGATTTGCATTTTTAGAATGATTCAGAAGGAGGGGTGGCATTGACATCCCCTAAGGTTTGGCACCCTAGGTCAGTGCCTACTCAGCCTTAGCCTAAAGCCGGCCCTGAATACATGTATCAAATACGTTAAGCTCTGCCACACCACCACCCACTCCATATGCCAATCGTTTCCAATACACTTTAAATATAACCTGCATTCTCCACAGACACAGTCTTTATCCTCACCATCTACAGATTAAAGATGCATTCGACATGGTACTGTCCTGCTGCTTGCAAATCTCAGAGTCATAGATAGCAACTCAGCCAATCACTGCTTAGTCCAAGCTAGTCAATACTGTAGCTGGGTTAAATTAATGTAAGCCAAACAGTGCTCACATTTCCCTCTTCAAACTTGTCAATCACTAAGTTCATTGCCCTCCCCCAATTTTTTTATTATTATTATTATTATTATTATTATTATTATTATTATTATTATTTATCCAATTTATTCCCCGCCCATCTCCCATACAAGGGACTCTGGGCGGGTTACAACAATCAAAGTTAAAAATGATACAATAAAAGTCTAAAAAATACAATATAAATAGATAAAATACAAGATGGGGGACGTAGGGAACGTAGCGTAGATAGTGTTGCTACGGGGCTAGCCAACCCCAGGAGGCACTACCGCCTCTGTTGTCCCAGGCCAGGTGGCAGAGCCAGGTCTTAAGGGCCTTCCGAAAGGTCAGGAGGGAGGGGGCCAGTCTCACCTCCGGGGGCAAGATATTCCATAGGGCGGGCGCTATCGCAGAGAAGGCACGCCTCCTGGACCCTGCTAGATGGAATTCTCTTGTTGAGGGGGTCCGAAGCATGCCCTCTCTGCATGCACGGGTAGGGCGGGCCGACGTTATCGGGACGAGACGGTCCCTCAGGTACCCTGGTCCTATGCCATGTAGGGCTTTAAAGGTGATCACCAACACCTTGAATTGGACCCGGAAGCAAACTGGCACCCAATGCAGCTCGCGAAGCAGAGGTGTTACATGGGCCGATCTCCTGGCCCCCATAACTGCTCGCGCCGCCGCATTCTGCACCAGCTGAAGCTTCCGGATACTCTTCAAGGGTAGCCCCATGTAGAGCGCATTACAATAGTCTATACTTCTAGCCTTTGTGAAGTAACAAGCCATCCCATCCTCCTTTCTTCATAACAAAAACATTTTATTTAATTGCTTATTTAAAGTAAGTATATGCTACCTCTTCCACAGGTTGCCTTATAGAAATAAAATGAAAAGAATAGAAATACAGGTAGTCCTCGCTTAATGATGCTAATTGGGACCAGAAACTCTGTTGTTAAGCAACACCATTGTAAGTCAAAAAACCATATGACCGTGCTGCTTAGCCATGGCAGTTCCAGCAGTCCCAGTTGCCATCATTAAGCGAGGATTGTGCAGGTCATTAAGCAAGGACCTCATGCGACTGTGACTTACAACTTTCTGCTGGTTTCCCCATTGATTATGCTTGTTGTAAGCCGGCAGGGAAGGTCACAAATTGCAATCACGTGACCACGGGATGCTGGGACAGTTGGAAGCATGGGCCAGTTTTCAAGTGCCCCAAATGCAATTACGTGACCACAGGGGTGCTGCAACAGCTGGAACTTTGAGGACCAGCCGTAAGTACCACTCGTTCAGTGCTGACATGAGTTTGAACAGTTGCTGAATGAGTGGTCGTTAAACAAGGACCACCTCTACACTTAAAACAAACCTTAAAACATTATTACAACAATGATACATTTCAAAACAAAATAGTTGAGCCAATAAAACAATTAAAAGGCCTGGGGAAACAAGCATGTTTTCCAAAAAGGGAGCTTGCTTCAACTCCAGTGACAGCTTTGCTTCTGGTGTGGGCAACCATTCTCTCCTTTTGTGATACACCAATAAAAGGGTTTCTTCTTGGCTTCACAGTGAATAAGGAAAGGTCATATCTCGAGAGCTTCAACATAGATTTCTTCTTGCATCTCAGGCATTACATTATTTGCAAAGGCTTTTCCCTGATATTCTTAAGAAAGTTTACCCATTAAAGTAGAGGAACCATTGCACAGTCAGTGTAATTGAGCTCCTCACCCCTTTCTGAATGTGAAAGTCCACCCCCTTCTCCCATATCCAAAGATTAGCCCTTATTCCTGAACATCAGTAGGATGTGATAGAGCACATTCATGCTTCAGGGACAGGCAAGGGCTGGAAGAGAAGGACCAGGAAAATGCTGTTGTGGATGCAGAATATGTTTACATGTGAAATAATAGATATACTTTAATAACTTATTTGAGAAAGAGCTCTCATTTTAAGATTAATAGTCCATATAATGTTGGCCAGTGATTTCAGTGCAGATCAAGAAAAACATTGCAGAATCCTGTAATGATGGGCTTTATTTTTCCATAAAATAAAGTTCTATAAAATAAAGTTCCATAAAAAACAACTTTAGTTTTCCAGACTAGTCAAGCCTCTGTCCTCTCCTCCATTCCCTCACTAGCTCAAGATGCATGAGAGAGACAATTCATCTGCAGAGGCAAAATGTTGTCTATAAACCCAGATTAAGGAGGAAGCATTCCTTTGGCAGATCACACATGAATTCTACCATACAATGTGGAGTTGCTTCCAGTGGGGAATAGCAGCCTGACACTCTCCAAAGCACAGAGAGCTGCTGCAGCTTTGAAAGCCAGCTGGGAGGTGATTTCTGGCCAGCTCTTATTTCCTTGGATCAAAAGGAGATCGAGAGATTAACCATGTGTGTTCTGGACAGTAGTTCCTTCTGATTAAACTGCAGAAATTGAAAAGTTTTTGCAGCTAGATCAGGAGTTGAACTGCCAGGAGCCCTGGCCTTTCATCTAGGCTCCTAACTGCAGCAAAGCCATTATGGACTTTACAGCCTTGCTCTCCCCATCTTTTTATCACTTTAAGAAGTAATCAATTACAGCTGAAGAGAGATTTCCTTTTGCAGCAAAGATAAGACTCCTGGCAGTGAGTTAAACCTTCTTTAGAGACTACAAAAAATACAAGAGAGACTGGTTTAAAGATTCAAGACTTATTGGCAAAAAGCTCAGTTAAGAGAAGATCTAAGAAAGTTTTAAACGGCTAAGGGGACAGGCTTTATTCTTTATTCTTTATTCTGCTATTTTTATTTTTACTATTTTTACTTTTGATGAAAGTGCTTTGATACAATTCATTACTACGTTAGTTAAAGAGAATAGCCCAGCATGGGAAGGTTTGTTAACTATCTTTAAAGTTCTGCATAACAAAAGATAAGGCAAAGACTCAGACCTCAGATGGTTTAGTTACCATGGAGACATGATGTCTGCTCTGGTGCAAGGAGAGAGGCTTGTCATTTTCTATTTTGTCTACCTGGGACATTTTTGCTTTTGGATTAAAAATGTCTGCTAGAAAAATGATGAGATTGGGCAGAAGAGGCTCACTAGAACAACGTGCAATTATGCAAGATGTACTTCAGAATTTTTTTCAACAAATGGTAGATAAATTTTATCAGGAGGGGGAAAATGGATGATTTTGGAAAACAGATAGATGAAAGATTTGTAAAACTAAGACAGGAGATGAAAGAAGATGTTGAAAAAAATATCTGGAGAGGTAAAACAAATTAATGACAGAGTGGAAATTTTAGAGAGTTAGTCAGAAGTCCAGGTCAGAGAGTTGGAAAGAGAATTGGATAATTTGCCTTTGCTGGAATTGAGAGAAAAATAATTCTGCCTGAGATTTAGGGCTATTTTGGAGGTTCCAGATGAAAATATTAGAGAGAGGTGTTTTGGCAAATTTTTTGGATCTGAATGAGGAAGATATGGAAAATGAAATTGACAAAACTTATAGAATAAATTCCCGATTTGCCAGATTGAGAAATGTTCCTAGGGATGTCTTGGTGCATTTTGTGAGAAAGAAGAAAAGGGACCAAGTCTTGCAGCAGCATTTTAATACAAGATTGAAAATGGATAATACTGATATAACTGTTTTGAAAGCGATTCCCAACAGAATTTTGCATAAGAGAAAAGAATACTCTTTTTTGGTTTAATTTTTTTTTTTAAAAAAATCTCATTTTGATGGGATAAATTAGAAGGTATGATTTTTACTTTTAAACAGCAACGATTCAGATTGAATCAGAAGAAGGCTAGAGATTTTTTAGAAAAATATAAAGGAGAATTGGAGGAGATGGAAATGGAGGTCTCAGATGGAACTTCACAACAGCCAAAACAGATGTAATAGGAATTGGAAAAAGGTGATACTGAACTAGGTGCTACAGCTTTGATTTTTTTAAATTTTTGAACTGATTGTGGATTACAAATGTTTAACATGGAATATAAATGGGAAAATGCTCCACAAAATAGAAAAAAAAATTTCATCATTTTAAAAACCTAAGGAAAGGAAGGAAAGGTTCCCCTGTGCAAGCACCGAGTCATGCAACCCCTGGGGAGATGCTGCTTTCACGATGTTTTCCTGGCAAACTATAGAGCGGGGTGGTTTGCCATTGCCTTTCCCAGCCGTAATTACCTATCCCCCAGCAAGCTGGGTACTCATTTTACTGACCTCGGAAGGATGGAAGGCTGAGTCAACCTGAGCCGGCTACCTGAGAACCAGCTTCCGCTGGAATCGAACTCAGGTTGTGGGGAGAGTTTCAGTTTCAGTTGCAATACTGCCACCTACCACTCTGCACCACACGAGGCTCTGAACCTAAAGCAAGACATTATTTGCTTACAGGAGACTCATATCAGAAAAAAAGATATAAAATATCTGACCTATAAATCCTTGGGAGAAGAATTTATTTCAGCAGATATTAAAAAGAGAAATGAAGTTGTTTTGTATATTAACCTCAACTAAATCCAGAAAGTATTAACTGATGAACATGGCAGATTTGTTGGGGCAGAATTTAATTTACATGGGGTTAAAACTATGGTGTTGGGAGTTTATGCCCCAAATGAGGATAAAGTGACATTCTATAAACAACTTATGGAGAGATTAACAGATTTTTCTTATGAAACTTGGTGTTTTTGGGGGGATTGGAATAGGGTGGTCTCCCCCAGTTGGATAGGGTTCTGAGAAAAATGTTAAAATTACTCAAGGTACAATACCAAAAGTCTTCTTTGATTTGATGGATAATTTTGAGTTGGTTGATATATGGGGATAGAAAAATGGTAATTCAAGGGAATATACCTATTTTTCAAGAATAGATATGATTTGGACTTCAAGAGACTTGGCAACTAAAATTAGAGATTTTACCAAAGACCTTCTCAGATCATAATCCTGTGAGTCTGGTTTATAAAAGAAAATCTAGTTCTTTCATATGGAGACTAAATGAAGTGTTGCTACAGAAAAAAGAAGTTCTTGAGGATTTCAAAAATAAATTAAAATAATTTTTTGAAAATAATTTAAATAAAGTTACTGATTTGAGAATGGTCTGGGATGCAAGTAAAGCTTTTATTAGAGGCTACCTGATACAATATAATTCTGAAATTAAAAGGAAGAGGCAAGAGAAAATACAGAATATTTTGGATAAAATAAAAAGAAAAGAAGAATCAAGGAATTCTCCAGGGAATACAAGTATCTCCCAACAAATTAAGATTTTACAGCAACAGTTATCTTTGTTAACAATAAAAGAAATGGAAATAAAATTGGATTATACAAAGCAAAGAAATTTTGAATTTGCCAATAAACCAGGGGAAGGGCTGGCTTATAAATTGTGAAGAGAAAAAGACAATGTTATTAAAATTACAAGAAAATTACAAATACTGTACTAATGGACAATGAGTCCATACAAAACAACATTTTATCAATATTATTCTAATCTGTATAAAGGACATGATATCTCCTTGGAGAAAATAGATGAATATCTTAAAAAACAAAATCTACCGAGGATTACAGACGAAGACAAATTATGAATGGACCTATAATGATAAGGGAAGTCTCAGAAGCAATTAAAAAGAGTAAACCAGGAAAGATGCCTGGACCAGATGGACTATCGAGTTTCTATTATAAGTGTTTTGAGAATTAACTTTTACAACTTTTACAAAGTATGATGAATTCTATTCTACAGGGAGGAAGGATACCAGAGACTTGGAAAGAGGCCAATATAACAATAATACCTAAAGAGAGACTATTGAAAATAATTTTGCAAGAATTTATTCATGAGGATCAATGTGAGTTTTTACCTAAAAGACAGTTTAAAGATAATGTTAGAACTGTGTTGGATATTTTGAACTATTTAGATCTACATAACGAAAAACAAGCCACATCGATCTTTTTAGATGCAGAGAAGGCTTTTGATAATTTGAACTGGACATTTTTGTTTAAGGTTTTAGAAGATATGAATTTTGGGGAGAATTTTATAAAATGGGTGAAATCAATTTATACTTCACAGACAGCACAAATAATCGTTAATGGAAATTTAATTAAACCATGTGAGATACAAAAGGGAACAAGACAAGGTTGCCCATTGTCTCCTCTTTTGTTTATTTTAGTTCTTGAAATATTAACTAGAGATAATGAGACAAGATGAGAGGATCATGGGTGTAAATATTTAAAAAAGAGTAATACAAGTTAAGAGCTTTCACGGATGACTTGGTTTTGATTTTGGCAGACCCTTTAAAGGGAATTGAACTTTTAATGAGTAATTTAAAAGAATTTGGGGCATTAACAAGCTTCAAGATTAATAAACAGAAGACAAAGATGTTAACAAAAAATATGAAGTTACAAGACCAAACAGATCTGGTTTCAGGATTGAGAAGAAAGTAAAATATTTGGGTATAACTATGACAAATATGAATTGTATGTTATTTCAAAACAATTATATTAAGACATGGAATGAAGTTAAAAAATATATGTCAAGATATATACAATTGTCACTGTTGGGGAGAACTTCTGAGATTAAGATGAATGTTTTACCCAGAATGTTATTTTTGTTTCAGACAATACCTGTTTTGACAACTGGTGTACCATTTAAACAATGGCAGGATATATCTAAATTTGTATGGCAAGGGGAAAAAAACATGAGTTAAATACTGTATAAGGTACTACAAGATGCGAAGGAAAGAGGAGGATTGGGCTTACCAGATTTGAAACTATATTTTGCTGCTTGCTGTTTAGTTTGGATGAAAGAGTGGATGTTGTTAAGAAACAAAAGGCTACTGGATTTGGAAGGTCATGATTTGAGATTTAGAAGGTCATGATTTGAGATGATCCGAGAGTCAGACACGACTGAACGGATAGACAGACAGATTTGAGATTTGGGTGGCATGGATATCTATGGTATGATAAAGCAAAGGTGAATGTAGACTTTAAAAATCATTATGTTAGATGGGCTATTCTGAGAGTTTGGAATAAATATAAATTCAGGTTTCACCCAAAAACACCTTTATGACTTTCAGTGCAAGAAGCATTTTATAGATGAGAAATGATAAGTAAACATAAATGGTTAACCTACCAAGATGTACTAGAATTTTCTCAAGGGGATTGTATTGATTGATTTTTGTATTGTGGATTTTAATTCTGTAAGCTCCCTTGTTGAATAAATAAAATAAATAAATAAGTTGTAAAATGAAATTAAGTGAAGATTTTATAACAGAAGGATATTTGTGTCAACGGTTTTCTTATGTACAATTAACAGAAAGGGTTAAAGTGGATAAAAATGTTATGGTTTTGAACAAAATAAGACTGAGTTTGAAACAGAATGATGTACTAATGATGAACATGTTATTGCTAAAATGTATAAACTTTTGCTGAAATATGAGACAGAAGAACAAGTGAAAGAATGTATGATAAAATGGGCTAAATTTTTTGGCTATAATATACAAATGGACCAATGGGAAAATATGTGGTTGAAAGGATTGAAATTTACATTACGTTCTAGTCTTAAAGAGAATTTTTATAACATGATGTATCATTGGTATTTGTCACCAGATAAATTGTCTAGAATGTATTAAGGTATTTCGAATCTTTGCTGGAAATGTGAACAACATGAAGGGACATTTTATCAATTTTGGTGGAAATGTAAAAAAGGCAAAAAAAAATTGGATACAAATGCATGCATTAATTCAGAAGATTTTAAAGGTTAAAGTAAAACTGAAACCAGAGACTTTTCTTTTGGGACTAATGGACAAGCAACCAAAAAAAAGTCATGGAACTTTGTTTTTATATATGACAGCTGCAGCGAGACTATTATATGTTCAAAAGTGGAAAGGTTCAACACTACTTACAATGTAGGAATGTTGGTGAAGATGATAGAATTTGAAGAGATAGCTAAATTAACTTCTTTGTGAAGATCATTAGTGGGAAGCTAGTACCACTGAAGGAGCATGGTGGCTCAGTGGGTAAGACGCCAGGCTTGTCAATTGAAAGATCACAAGTTCGGAGGTTCGAATCCCTAGCCCCGCATGACGGAGTGAGCTCCTGCACTTGCCCCAGCTCTTGCCAACCTAGCAATTCGAAAGCATGCAAATGCAAGTAGATAAATAGGTACCACTTCGGTGGGAAGGTAACAGCGTTCTGCATGCGTCATGCCGGCCACATGACCGTGGAAGCATCTTCAGACAATGCTGGCTCTTCAGCTAACAAACGGAGATGAGCACCGGCCCCTAGAGTCGGACATGACTTCACAAATGTGCGAGGGGAACCTTTACCTTTTTTTTTTTAGTACCACTGAATGGAGCAGAGCGTATAACAGCAAAGAAACACACACACAGAGAAAGGAGTTTTTATCTTAGTAGCATTAATGAGCATGCTAGAGAAATATAGGTTTTTGTTCTTAAGCACATAGCCCACCCAAGCATAAAGAATTACACGCTTAGACAACGTAGGTTACAAAAAGAGTTCTTACTGTTTATTTGGTCCAGTTACATTTTCATTCAGGAAAAATGACTTCTTGTTCTTCTTTTGTCCCTAAACTTAATTTACCCTCACCCCTCATTGCTGGTGAAGGCTGCGTGGAGAAAAGGGGAAAATCCTGGAGTTGAGGCCTATCACATGGCCTCTCCATAGAAGGACCAGCGGCCGCATGGTCCTTCTTCTCCAGTGGAAGAAAGCAAAAAGAGAGAGAGGAAGTGGGAGGGGCAACAAACAGCTTCCTCAGGAAGAAGCACATAAAGAGTTTGCCTCCTAGAGCAATCACCCATATGCTAATGAGGCATGCTGATTTGCTGGAACCTCCAACACTTTGTTTAGAGAAAAAGCAGTATCTACATTTATGGTTGACTGGAAATCTCTTATGGACTTTTTCCATGAAATGGAAAAAATGCACTTATGATTTGTAGTTTTGATGATTAGAAAAAAAACTGGGTAATAGAATAAAGTGAGATTTTTTTGTAATCATAGAGTGAGAGATAACTTTGTAATTGTACTTATATTTGCTGCAAAGGAAATCGGAATCTTCTTTCTTGCTTGCTTGCTTCTCTTTATTAGTTTGTGTTAGTTTTTATGTGCTTTGTAAAACTTTTAATTAAAAATAAAAAATAAAAATGAATTCTACCATACAATGCATAAAGTGTTTAGTTGTTTGCGTGATACGGGAAGTTCTAATAAAATTAAATGTAAACTTTAATCTTAATTTTTCACATATACTTTGAAACAACAAAAAATGAATATCATTTTGATGTCTTATGCTTGCCACTCTTTGTAGTCTGGAGGAAATTCACTTTCTGTTTCCCTGTGTTGTTTATCTCTAGATTAATCCTTTAGCCTTGATCTTTTTTTCCCCTTCTTGAAAAGGTGAGATTATTTTTAGCAACAGGTTAGAAACCTGATGTAATTATAACTCAAAACTTGTCCGTGATTTTTCTATTATCAGCTGTACACAAGGTATTTGAGAATTTTGAGCTCTCTGTATCTGAAGTCAAATTTCATGGACAGGTATAATAGGCTGAGATTCTTGGACTTTGTTATGATTGAATCAGTATGGTTTTAATTTCCTTTGTATGGTTGGAGAGGAATCCTTTTAAAATCAGCATCTACAAAGAGAAATATTCTTTTTCAAAATATATAAAGCTTATAAAAGGGTTTGCTGCTATGGTTTATACTGTTACAGATATTGAAATGGCCACCTGGCATGGACAGATAAAAATGCACTAGTGATTTTCAAAAGGTCAGTTATTTTTGATACTACCATATTTTTAGAAGTCGTAACAGTGAATCTAATTCACTAGGAACAAATATACTTGATATATCTTCCATGATTAGCAATATTGTAATATTCACACATACAAAAAATAATTAAGTCAAAATTCAAGTGAGATGGACAATTTCCAGATGATGAAGCAAAAGGAAGAAAAGAAGAAAAGGAAATGAATTATTGCAGGCTAAATGCAATTATATTTGGATGACAGATGCAGAAATTATATGTTAACATTTGTAAAATTATAGAGTAGAAAGAGTTATTTTTCTGTCGGAAAAAATCTAGCTATAATTTATATAAGAGTTTTAATAGACTTTTTATTGGACAAAAAGTGAAGATCACGGTATACCAAATAGTTATATATGCTTATCTCCTATCAAGTTCAGTCATGTGCTGAATTAATAACCCAATGTTTGCAGAATATGGTACTGAAGTAAAGACCATTGCAGTTAGGACCAGTCATCATATTTACACATTATTTTGCAGAGGGAGGACCAATGCAAGACTAAATTTAAAAAAAAAAGGTATGTCCAGCACAACTAATTATAACAGAACTCTGGTGGTCACTGTAATTTTTCATGGGGAATCTATGTTTCCATACACTAACATTGTTTGGGCATTCATATCTTGGCTTACTAAACTATAATATTCACAAGCTTGTGTCCACATGCTTCATTTTATATTGCCTCCTCCTTTATCTCAATTAACTATAATTAGCCATTATATTCTTATTCCTAGTCTGAGCCAAGAAACTGATTCAAAACAAGGCAGGATCTTAAACAAAGTCAGTGATTTCAGACATTGTCTTGGGTCAATTCTTGTAACTATAATTTCTTATCTACTAGGGAAACTACAATTAATAATGTGTCAATGGAAGAAGAAAAGGGAGGTACACACCATATTTATTTATTCATTCATTCATTCAATCAATCAATCAATCATTCAATCAATTTTGAGGCTGCCTGACTCCACAGTAACTAAGCCCTGGGAGAACAACCAGGTCTTCAACAATTTGCTGAAATTCAAAAGGGTAGGAACAGAATTCTGGCTGGGAAATTCTGGGAGTTCAAATCCACACATCTTAAAGTTGCCAAATTTGAAAAACGCTGCTCTAGAGTATGTGGCTGGTGGGAAGAGAGTACCATATATATTTGTGGATAAGCCAACTCTCAAAATACCATGGAATATGTGCGGATAAGTCAACTTTTAAAAAATTTTGTATGCTTTAATTTTCACAATTGGTTTATCCATGGGTGGCACATTTTTCATGGTATTTTGGTTAAAAATTCAAGGATCAATTTATCTGTGGATGAGCTTATCCGTGAGTATATATGGGATATAAGGGTAGTTTTATAAAGCTGAAAGAAAAAAACTACCTTATATACTCATGGATAAGCCCATCCGTAGATAAACTAAACCCAATTTTTTGGGTGTATTTTGGCACCTAAAATTCTTGGGTTATATGCAAGTATGTATGGTATCTGTAGTATTCAAAATAGTATTTGGATTAAGATCTCACTGAAACAGAACAACTGGGACCAATAACACCATGTTTTTCCAACCAGAGGGAGATTGCACTAATAAATACTTCTGACATATAAAATAATAAAAGTGAGCATCATTGTTAACTGGGTGGATCTTATACAATGTCATAGACACTAAATATATTAATGTGGTGGATGAACTACTGGTAAACTTAAATTTTAAAAGGCACTTTTAAAATTTAATAATTTAAAAATCATGAAGCTCGAGTATTCTTACCAGCTTGCCTCTGATTTTTTTTTTTTACTGGCATGTTCATTATGGCAACCATTCTCTGAAAGTATCAATAACATATTACCAATATCCCAAATGTGCCCCGAATTAGACAACTTGAATTATTATGTATTCAATCTAAATGTACATTTGCATCTATGGAATGTGTCTTCCATGAAAACTGGCTATGCATGAATGGATTTATGACCACTGTGATTTGAATAGCAGTTTCATTGTATTGGAAGAAAACAAGTGTCTTGAAAATATTGACAAACTGTGACTCTGTTTGCTACCATGTTCATTTTTTTTGGCATAGGAAGACATTATTCACTGTGACCAACCACATACAGTTTCAGCTGTAACCAGAGCCTTTTCAATATTAACAGAAATTGTTCAGAAGGTATAACTTGCAAGCCTGACATTTAAAATTCTGGGACTCTGTTTCACTGATATTAAAATGTCATTTGCTAAGATGCACCAACCCTCAGGAAGAATTGCTAGAAATGTGACTAAGAGAAAGGAATATTCAGCAACTCAAAGGATTGCTTATGAAAAAGAAGTTTTTAATTGCTGGGTCACTAGTTCAAATCCAGACCAAATGGATTACATCAAGTCTTTGGAATATCCACTAATAATCAGCACTTAGTTAAGTGTCTAATATTAGAGGCCTATATTTGAAAATGCCAACTGAAGTATTTAATCAAGAGGCATGGTAAGAAATTACTATTTACAGATTATATATTATAATTCTTACACAGTTCATATAAAATATGGTGTCCGTGTTACTTTGGTGATATATAATTACATTGTTTACATCTATTTAAAGGGTTTTATAGCCTCCATCTAGATCATAATTATAGAAACTTTTTCATATCCAGTAATCAAGATAATCATGGAGAGAATTAAGAGGGAGGAAAGGGCATCAGGGAAGAGAGAAATAAGCACATTATATTTGTTAAAGGCATTCCATTTCCCTGAGATGTTGTGAAGGTCAGTGCTTGAGTGGACTGAGGTGACCAAACTGTGTGTTTGTACAGTGGGCTATCTGTATGGGATCATGTTTTGTTCTTTAAATACAGAGGAGAGCAAGGTAAGAGGTACTTTGCGATGCTAGAGAGCTTCAACCCTTGCAAGTGCCATATGATGATGATAGACGATAGACGATAGACGATAGACGATAGACGATAGACAGACACAGACAGACAGACCTTTATTACAGACCTTGACCAACATATGTATGTGTTTCTGCATATGTACTGTATATGTAGGGGGCACGATGGCTCAGTGGTTAAGATGCCAGGCTTGTCGATCAGAAGGTCGCAAGTTCAGAGGTTTGAGACCTAGCCCCACGTGACAGAGTGAGCTCCCTCACTCGCCCCAGCTCTTGCCAACCTAGCAATTCGAAAGCATGCAAATGCAAGTAGATGAATAGGTACCACTTCGGTGGGAAGGTAACAGCGTTCCGCACGCGTCATGCCGGCCACATGACCGCGGAAGCATCTTCGGACAACACTGGCTCTTTGTCTAACAAACAGAGATGAGCACCAGCCCCTAGAGTCGGATACGACTGTGCGGGGAAACCTTTACCTTTACTGTATATGTATATAAAATATACATTAAAATGGCAATTACAAGAGCCAGTTTTGTGTAGTGGTTAAGGCACCAGGCTAGAAACTGTGAGCCTGTGAGCTGTAGTCCTGCCTTAGGCATGAAGCCAGCTGGAGGACCTTGGGCCAGTCACACTCTTTCAGCCCTAGAAAGGAGGCAATGGTAAACCACTTCTGGAAAACCTTGCCAAAAAAACTGCAGGGACTTGTCTAAGCAGTCTCCGAGAATCAGACATGATTGAACGGATTTAAAAAAAGGCAATTAAAATATGAGTTATATGAGTTAAAGAGGAAGAAATGAAGGGGAGAGGAAGGACTTTTAAAAGGTATCAAAGAAATGCAGTTTTGTTGGACAGTATTTGTTGCCTCACTCTTATAGCAGTGAGGCAGAATTTGGCAACATAATGGGTGACAGTGCTTTTATGGTCTGCTAAAAGATAGGAGATGTACCATTGGTCATCTCTCTCTGGTAATTCCTTTATGAGTGGCTGGATTAATACCTTGCACAGGTTCAGATAGAAATTACAGTACAACAGGACATGCTGAACATCCTCTATGGCATGGAAGTTACAGGGACAAAGTCGTTTATGGAAGGGAAATTTTTTGTTATTTACCATCAATAACTGCTTAAGGGAGAGTGCTGAATCTGGCCAGAGTGAATGCTCTGCGATGTCTATTGTTTGTTAGAGATTAACAATAATCAGCTGGTTTGGTGGTAAAAGACAGTCCCCAAGACTTATGTAGCCTTGGTGCTAAACTAATGTCATGTTGCCATCCTCTATCAAGGATCCTCTCCTTCAGTGATCTTTTTGCTTGGTCATATCCCATTGGTTGTATTGCCTCATTAGAGAAGCCATAGGCTGCCAGTTTTTCTCTAATGGATATCTTTATCTTATTTTATTTATTTATAGTTCAAATTTTGCCACCACCCATCTCCCCCAGAAAGGGGGACTCTGGGCAGTTTACAATAAAAACCATATTAAAACAATAGGGATAAAAACATCTAAGATATGAATATATGATTTACCAAATATAAATACAAATTAGTATAAAAACCAAGTGGTCATAAAAATCTAAATCAGCGAGGAGAGCTCTAAGGCGCCAGCCACCCCCAAGAATAGCTACTCCCCTTCCCACCCCAAGGGAGATGGTAGAGCCAAGTCTTCAGGTTCTTCTGGAAGGCCAGGAGCAATGGGGCCTGTCTCACCTCTGGGGGCAGAATGTTCCAGAGGGCGGGGGCCACTGCAGAGAAGGCCTGCTTTCTGGACCCCGCCAAATGAAGTTCTTTTGCAGATGGGGTCCGTAACATGCCCTCTCTGCATGACCAGGTGAGATGGGTAGACGTCATGGGTATGAGATGGTCCCTCATGTAACCTGGACCCATGCCATGCTATATCTTCCAGGTAGATTGGAAGTTATCTCTGTTAATGAGGGATGTCAGGCCTGTTGGGTTAAAGAGCAGTTTTAGCCAGTAAAATCAAGGGGGCAGGATATGCAGTCCCAACCAATCTAGGACTACATGGCTCATTATTCCAAGACCTGTTGTCAAGATTCTGCTGGTGTCCAGAGAAGGACTGCAGAGAATGTAAACATGCAGGTATCTTCAACATGCAGAAGTTCAACTAAGGGCTCAAGGGAGCCTGGAAGAAAAAAAAACAGAAGGCCTCTCTACACAGGGGAGGAGCAGAATAGAGTGCAATGGATCTGACACAGGATTGGGTATAAATTCTGTATTATCTCTTTCATTAGCTCAGACACGGTTAACTGAATATAATGGCTTCCATTCCTGAGTTACAATAAAAAAAATTAGTTTCTAGTCATGTTCATCCAAGTTACTGTTCATGCTTGTGTAGGGGAAGTCTGATACCTGCCTTTGCTATTTTTCAACCAATTCTTCCCCCACCTATCCAGCAGTTGTTTCACTAGCAAAGAGAGATTGTTCCAAAGTGTTCAGGAAATAAGATTTCTCAACAACAGCATCATGCCTCCCACAAAGAAAACACATGTCTCCTGGAAACCCACAAACAGGGCATGGAAGCAATGACTTGCTCCAGCTAGTGGCCTCAATAGCAGACATTTAAAGGTGCCTTTTAACACGGTGACTTAATATGTGCATGAAGATTTCACCTGTGGAAAAGTCTTCTTCCACAAATTTATCTCCTTCTCTTTAAAGCCCACCAAAACAAATGACTATCACCACTTCTTGTGGAAATAATTTTCATCAATTAATTTTGAACTAGTATCAAGAAGTATTTCTGAATCCAGTTCTTTGTCCTCAACTATCATTTGGGGGATGAAAAACAGAGCTTCTTATCCTTTGTCTCCAAAGCAACTGCTGAAATACTTGCTTGAGCTCCAGGGAAACTTTATCTGAATTCAGTCCTCTTCTTTCTAGTAATTGATTTGTTTCACAGGAAGGAAATGAATCAACCCCCCTTTTTTCCCTGCTGAAATTCCTTGTGGGTCTCCACTTGTAATGGCTATTACAAACACAGCTTTATAGAGTGTCTAGAAGCATCTAACTAACCAAGAATCCATCTATATTTGGAAGCCAGGTTTAGCCTGAGATGCTTGGTGTCATATAACATTCATGAACAGTTTAACTGCTAAGGGAATTGAACTGTCAGCCACCTAATGTTTGCAAATAGTTCAGCTCCTGTGAGAGAAGTGAAAGGTCAGTTTGGCTAGGGAAAATACAGAGCAAAGGGCAGAGAAACAATGTGGGCAAGTAACAGAACTGCATAGAAATGGTTCCCTGATGGTAGATCTACGCTAAGTAAGCTGCCAGATACTGACCTGAACATGATTTTTTAAGAACTGCAATGGCAAAGTGCCTCATTGCACTCCCTATCTCTGTCACTGTTCACAGATGCTCAGAGAGGAGATTGATTAGAATAAAGAAGCCTGTTTCATGCAACAGTGCTTTGTTAGGAACCATGTGCTAGGGAGACTTCATAATCACAGTAGCTACAATATTCTTAATCCCCTCTTTTTTCATAAGTTTTGGATATGCTGGGTGATAGGAACTGTAGTCCTCAATGTTGAACCCAAGACAGGAGCAATTCATATAAGTTATGAAATTTTACTTCAGCCACATTTGAGCCTAAACTATGTTAGTGTTTGATTGCCAAAAGGGAACATATACGGTGCAAATTAGCATTGTGGTCAGGACATTTATTCATGTAGCAAAATCATGTTTCAGGTAAGCATTGCATTAAGTCTCATATATGAAACCAAATCATTCACAGATATATACATTTATTTCATGCAGGAAAAAAGGGCACATGAAAGACAATAAGCAATAGTTGCCACTCCAGTAGTTGTTAAATGGAGGTACTGGTATCCAGTCTTGTCAAAACAGAACATTTTGATAGTTTAAAAAGAAAAACAACAAATTTATTCCTTAGAGGGGGAAAAGGACAATGTCCATAGTTAAGCAAGCACTTCATTACATTCCTATCTTTGGCCATCAATTACTGTTTACCTGTCAGCTGAAATCAAGACACCCGCAGGGTACATGTTGAAGTTAACCTATTGGATATAAAGAGCTATTTAAAGTGCTATTAAAGAGATGCTTGATTTTTGCAAAGGGTCCTTTGAAGTTGTGAACTAATGGCAGATTATTTTTATTTCCAGTGATCAGACAATTGATGAGATAAAATAGTGGGAAGACAGGCTTAATAGAAGTATTGTGGCTCAGTCACAAGGTAATCTTTCCATTTAGAACTAAGGAAGGCAGCAGAAGACAAGCCAGAAATTTGGGCTATGTAAGTTGACAGAAGAAAGAAAATAAAGGAGAAATGAACCTTGTAATTGTCTTTTCTTTTTAAATTTATTTGTTAACTTTCTGTGGCAGAATCACAAATATTTAGTGTCTGTCTTTGATATTTCCACTCCAGGATTTTTAGGAATCTCACATATATGGGCAGAGAGACTTTAGTGCAGGATCTCAAAGCAGCACCAATAGCACTCCTTCCTCTGCAGTTCCCCCACTACATAATTTTGGGGTGCAGGTTGGACTGAATTTCAATGACTGAGAGTGGACTTGAATGCAGGTCTCCCTAATCCAACACTTAGCCATTTTCACTATCCAAGACTTTCCAGAGTTTTCATAAAACGAGAAAGAATTGTGCTTCGTAGAATTGGTACAAACAAATTGTTACAGACAAATGTACAGTAGCCCAAAAAAATGCATTTGGCATTCAGCATCAGGATGTCATCCATGCCATCCTGCCATGGCACCAGGAAGGAACATCCCGCCAGTCTGTTAAACTCACAGGGTTGTTTGGGGGTGCTTTACAGTAAAACTATCAGATGTGTAAAGTAGGGGTTGGTGTATTCACAGAACTGCAAACTATGTTAATCAAAGTATCATGCCGAGCAATTCAGTACCCAGGATAGATCAAAGGGTGATCAAATTGCGAATCCCAGTTGGGAGGGGGGAACTTGGAGATTTTTTAAACTGTTGGTTGCAGGAGCTTGATTCACTTGAGCCTTTAACGTGCGATGGATCACTGGTTTTAATAAAGATTCCTTCATATCCCTAAGTGGCTTGTGTCAGGAACTCTTCTTTAATAGTCAATGGATCAAGGGTGTCACATTCAGTCATTATTGCAGAATCACATTTCACTAAGAAAAATGGGTTGTTGTGATTGTGCACAGATTATTGGGGTCTTAAAGCCATTTGTACCTCCAACAAATATCCCTTACCACTAATGAAGGACATGTTGGCCCACCTATCGAAAGGGAAGATTTTTACCAAATTGGATTTAAGGGAGGCGTACTTCTGGGTTCAAATCCAGGCCAGAGATGAATGGAAGACAGTGATTAATTGCCAATTGGGGTTCTTTCAATATCTGGTGAAGCCATTTGGGTTAAAAGGGGCCCCTGGGGTCTTTATGCATTTGATAAATGAAGTTTTACATGACTTTTTGTACAGGGGGGTATTGGTTTACCTCAATGATATTCTGATTTATTCTGAAACTATGGAAGAACATGTAAACTTAGTCAGGAAGTGTTGAAGCGGTTATTGCAGAATCAACTGTATGCCAAATTGTCAAAATGTGAGTTCCATACGGAACAGTTGGATTACCTAGAATACCGAGTGTCGAGTAAGGGGATAGAAATGGATCCAGCAAATGTGCAAGATGTAGTGACTTGGGAAACCCTGAAAACTAGGAGACAATTGCAGAATTTCTTGGGGTTTGCCAATTTCTATCAACAATTTATCCCCAACTTTGCACAGGTGGCGTTACACCTCACTGACCTATTAAAAACCAGAGGAAAGGGGGATCCAAAAGAAGTGAAAAAGCCTGGGGAAAAACTACAATGGACTGAAGAATGCCAGGAGGCCTTTGAACGACTAAAGGCATTGTTCACCTCAGAACCAGTGCTAAAGCATCCTGACCCCTTGAGGCCTTTAATAGTGCAAGTAGATGCCTCAGACGTGGCAGTTGGGGCAATTTTGCTACAAAAAGATGAAGAGGGGAAAATGAGGCTCTGTGCTTACCTTTCCCATAAATTCAATGACACAGAATGCTGCTGGCATGTATGGGAGGAGGCCTTTGTGGTGCGGTGGACGTTGGTGACATGGAGGCATTTGCTAGAAGGGGCGCCTCTGCCTTTTGAAATATGGCCAGACCATAAAAATTTAGAGGCCTTATGCACTCCAAGAAAGCTGAATCCTAAACAGATCCAATGAGCCCAATTTTTTAGTAGATTTAATTTTACACTCAAATATTTACCTGGGGAAATAATTTTTTGGCCAACGCATTGTCTTGTTTACCCCCACACAACAGTCAAAAAGAAGAGGTGGTGGATTTGGTATTTCCAGCTCAGCAGTTGGGGATGGTAGCAGTCACGAGGAGCCAAAAAGCCACACCAACCCTGATGGTAATCTGATGGTGGTTTGCAGAATGACCTGCTTACGAAATTGAAGGAAGATGTCTGGCTGCAGGCCAATAAATTAAGACTGGAAGAGAAGCAAGGGTTATGGTAGATTGGGGACAGATTGTGTATTCCAGAAACCTTACAATGAAAGATACTTGAGAGATGTCATGATGCCAAGTCAGCTAGCCATTTTGGCTATTTGAAAACCTTGCATTTATTAAGATGGCAATTTTGGTGGCCTTCTCTATGCAAGGATGTGGAGGAATATGTGGCCAGCTGCCCAATGTGTGCTATGGCAAAGAGAGTGGGGGGCAAACCCAGAGGACTATTGCAGAATGTGGGAAGCCCTACCCAACCTTGGAAACAGATAGCTATGGATTTCATAGTGGACACGCCAAAAAGTCAAAAAAGGACAGTGATTTGGGTGGTGACAGACTTGTTTTCAAAACAGTCACATTTCATTCCTTGTACTAGCATACCTAGTGCAGCACAGTTGGCCAGGATGTTTGTGCACCACATCTATAGACTGCATGGTGTGCCCAAATGGATTATAAGTGACTGAGGGGTACAATTTACCTCCAAGTTTTGGAGGGTGTTCCTAAAGATGATTGGCATGGAACAAGGGTTAAGCTCTGCCCACCACCCCCAGACAGATGGACAAACTGAGAGAGTGAACCAGGTGCTGGAGCAATACCTCACATGCTATGTCAGCTATCAACAGAATGTTTGGGTGGATTTATTGCCGTTTGCAGAAGTGGCCTATAATAATTCAGTGCACCATAGTACTGGATATTCTCCATTCCAGGTGGTGAATGGACAAGAATTTGTAGCCTTTCCAGAGTTGCCCAGGAACCAGACCAGAATCATTCCTTTGGATGAATGGATTAACCATATAACCAACAATTGGCCGGTGATAGAGAAAGCATTAGAAGAAGCTAAGGAATATTATAAGAAATGTGCTGACTGCAAGAGGGTGCCAGAGTGGAATCTGGAAGTGGGCGATAAACTTTATTTATCTACAAAATTCCTAAAAACTTAGCAACCCTTGAAAAAACTGAGTCCAAAATATGTGGGGCCCTTCCCTGTCATAAAGTTGATCAATGATGTAACAGTAGAGTTACAGTTACCCAAGAGTCTGAGGAAAATCCATCCAATATTTCATTGTAGTCTGTTGAAGCTGGCTCGAGACTTGGGACATTGGCACCCAGAACAACCTACTCTGGTCCCCGTGATGATTGATGGAGAACAGCACTTTGAAGTACAAGAAATATTGGACTCTAGACGTCACCATGGAGTGTTACAATACCTAATACAGTGGAAGCATTTCCCCAAGGCTCACTGTGAGTGGGTCAATAGCCACCATGTGTCAGCACCCGAAGTAGTAAAAGGTTTCCACAACCGGTTCCCAGAAAAGCCTAAGTAGGGGGGACTTTGGAAGGCCAGAGGAGTTGATCTCATTGTGTTGGGGTTTGTATATACCAGGGCTTTGCAAAGTGCCGCTGCTGGCAACACATGAGCGGCGGCGGCAGCGCGGCAACGGCGCGCGTACACACAAACGGTGGCGGCGCGGGGGGCACACGTGCATGGCGGTGGCACGCACGTGCACGGTGGCGGCACGGGGGCGTGCAGTGGCGCACGCGCATGGTGGTGGCGCGGGGGGCGTGCGGTGGCGCGCATGTACACGGTGGCGGCGGCAGCGGCTGCCGCTGCCGCCATGCACATGCACACCGCTGCTTCTGGGTGGTGTGGCAACACACCACGCTGTGTGTGGCGACACACTTTTGTGTCGCGACACACAGTTTGGAAAGCTCTGGTATATACCCAGGAATTTACAGTTAGATAAATTATACTGGAGAGGCTTGATAGCTAGGTGAGAGGGGAATTATTCTGCAAGTCACCCAATTAGCAGCCATTGTTGTAGGGAAGATGTGGCAGTGTATGACTCATACTACAGGTGCTATCATTTAGTTGGGTGTGGCAGATGATGAGAGTGACCTATAATGTGATTGGTCAGTTTATGTATATAAGCAGAGGAGTCTGGTTGTATTCTTTCTTCTCGTTTGCTGTAACTACTCATCGCTGTATCATTTGTTACCCGTGTGGATGTATTTTGTAATGCATATGTATATATAGTAAATAGGATATTTTATCTAATCTCTGCTTTAGTGTCTATTTACTGCATAGAACGTGAATCACTGGTGTCTTGGAAAATAGAGCAGGCCGCTCCACCGCTCGCACTCTGACAGGTTTCGGGCCCAGCAGTGGAACATGTGCAGCTGGCATGCTGGCACAGCTGTGAGGACTTTGGAAGCCTATCCAGGAGTCGTTTGGATATTTGGGGCGAGTCTGGAGCTTTCGCAGGTTCTGTGCCTGGCTGTGTCTTTTTCCTAGGCCTGTTTGCAGCTGAAGGACGTTCTGATAAAGTCTGTGCTATTTATTCATCGGTGTCTGCCCAGGAGGGGCTAAGGAGGATGAGCACAGTGGAAATGCAGCCTACAGTTGGAGGTGGTTTTCCTCTGGAAAGGCTGAATGACTCCAATTACTTGTCGTGGGCGTACAAGATGGAAATGTTTCCTCGCCAGGAAGGTGTTTGGAAGATTGTACTTGACCCGCAACGCGAGTTGGACGATGAGGAAGTTGTTCTACAGAACGAGAAAGCATTGGCAAGCATAATTTTATGTTTGGAGGACAGCCAATTATGTTACGTTAGAGATCTCCAGTTAGCCAGTGGGTGTTGGGAAGCTTTAAGAAATGTTTATCTTAGAAGCACACCGTTATGCAAAGTTATGTTGACAAGGAAGCTTTATCATGCTAGATTACATGAAAGTGAAAGTATTCTTGAACATTTGCATTATATGACTGGTTTGTTCCTTGAATTAGCACAGAGGGATATGCAGTTCTCAGAAGCGCATAAAGTTTATGTAATTCTCAGTTCTCTTAATGAAACATGGGATAATTTAGCTACCAGTTTCGGGTCTTTATCTGAGAGGGATTTGACCGTAAATTATTTAACTGGGAGATTTCTGGAGGAGGAACAAAGGAGAAAAAGTTATAATGTAATTAAGCCAAAGCAAATCAGTATGTCTTTTAAGGAATGTTATTCTTGTAACACTGATAATGTTTTATCTGTGAAATGCTGTTTTCGCTGTCAGTCTGATAAGCATTTGCAGAAAGACTGTGATAAAAGGAAACCAAAAGTCAAGCCGAGGATTTCCAAGCAACGAAGTGCTGTCCAGCTGTCTGTGATTAATTCTACAGGACAGAATTTAAAGGAGCCGTGGCTTCTTGACAGCGGAGCAAGCCAAAACATTGCCAATGATAGGCAGATGTTTAAAAGGTTTACGCAGGCTGAATGGGATCATGTTAGCCTGGCAAATGGGAGTGTTGCATCTGTTACTGGCAGAGGGTTTGTGTTTCTACCAAGTTTGAATACTGAATTATCTATGCTATGTGTACCAGACTTAGAGTATAACATCATAAGTGTTTCTCAGTTAGATAAAC
Source organism: Charina bottae (assembly GCA_023362775.1). Classification (NCBI taxonomy): domain Eukaryota; kingdom Metazoa; phylum Chordata; class Lepidosauria; order Squamata; family Charinaidae; genus Charina; species Charina bottae. Next base: position 109,124,259 of record JALMGJ010000002.1, read on the forward strand.
AGGGATATGATGTAAAGTTTCGTAAGGGTGAATGCATTGTTATGAAGGATAATCATGTCTGTGGTAAGGGTGTATTACAGAACAGTTTATATGTAATGGTGAAACCCAGGACAGAACTAACCCATGATGTAGCCATGATCAACAAACCAACCCATGATTCATGTGAACATTTGTGGCATAGAAGGTTGGGGCATCCAAGTTTCAAAGTGGTTGAAAAGATGTCTGAAGCAAGTTCTGGAATGGATTTGAAACCATGCCAAGCTTATCTGGATTGCACGGCATGTAAGGTTGCAAAGTCAAAGGTGTATCCTGTAAGCAAATTTAGTGATAGAAAGTCACATAAATGTTTTGAATTAGTTCACGCTGACTTAATTGGCCCATTACCAGCCACAATAGGTGGTGCTAAATATGTTTTAGTCATTGTGGATGATTTCACCAGATTTGGGTTCTGTTTCCTATTGAAAGCTAAAAGCCAAACATTTGATAAGTTCAGAAATTGGGTGCAGTTTGTGGAATGTAGATATAGCACAAAGGCGGCGCAGGAGCGGCTGTAGGGGCTGCTGCGGCTGGAGATGGCACTGCTCCGCGGCATCCAGGCGCTGGGCGAGGGCGCGGGCCCGGGACGCGAGCGGCAAAGCGGTGCAGGGGGCCTGGCTGGGGCGGTGGCGGCGGGGGGACGGAGCCGGCGGAGATGGCCGGGCGGCAGGACGGGGCGGGTGGCGCTGCTGGGGCTGGTGGCGGAGCTGGAGGGAACGGAGGGACCAGGCGTTCCCATGGGCACAGCGCGCACTCTGCAACCCGCCTTGGAGGCGCTCCTGGAGAAGCGGCTGCGGGAGGCCCTCCGGGTGCACCCTCCCGCCCCATCAATCCCCCCACCCCACCGTTCAGCGTCCTCTCCCCCCGCTAACCTGAGCCGGGGGAGCCGAGCCAGGCTCGGACCGGAGGCGGCCAAGGGGAGAGCAGGCGGCTCTTCGCCCTGCGCCGCCCTGACGCTCGCGTCCCGGGCCCGCGCCCTCGCCTGGATGCCGCAGAGCAGCACCATCTCCAGCCGCAGCAGCCCCTGCAGCTGCTCTTGCGCCGCCTCTGACAGCGCCGCATCCCGGGCCAGCAGCGCCTCCCTGCCACGCCGGGCCTCGCTCAGTGTGCTCGGAGAGACGGGCCTGAAGGGGCGTAGAGGCCGGAGAGGGAGCCCCTCCGTCTCCCCTTCTCTCCCTGCCTCGCCCGCCCGCTGGGTGCGGAAGCGCAGCCGCCTTGACGTAAGGTGCTGGCGGCACGCGGCATCTTCCGCGCGGGGTCCTGACTGGTGTCTGTGTTCGGGCGGCAGTGGGGAAGGAGGCGCGGGTCCCGCCCAGTGGAGAGGGCGCAGCCTTCCGCTCTCCCGCGCCCGTCCTGTCGGCCGGAGGGTGGCAGCTCTTTCTCCACCACTCCCGGTGGGGCGGCCGGGCCGGGTTCGCGGAGCCAATGGCTGCGCCCCCTCCCTCCATGAGCCCCCCGACCCTTCCACACGATTGGCCCAGGTCCCATCCGCGGGGCTGCTCCGCCTTCGCGAGCCCCGAGCCCCGAGGTCTCCTGGGAAGCCCGTCCCGACTAAAAAGGGAGACGGTTGTGGTTGTGTAGAGCAGTTTTTATTTCACCCCACTGGCTGCAGGGCTCTGCTGAACCTTCCCCTCTATTTGATTCAGCCCCTGCCTTGCCAACTTCGCCGGAATGCCAGCCTTGGTGCCCTTCACAGTCGCGCCCCCCAGCAATCCTATCAGGGTGGCTGCCTTTGCTTTTTTCAGTTGTGAGAAGCCTCGAGATGCTTCCACACTCCCAATAAGCATCAGCCACCCCAGGCACACTAACTGGAACCCGCCCTGCTTCCCCACCCCGCTGGTAAGTGGCAGCCGCCAGGCCTTCCCTCTATACTCCCAAGGCTTCTTCCCCCCTTCATCTTCCCTCCATACTCCCCAAGACACCACGGGCTCAGGTCATTTCACTAACTTCTCTGGAAGAGAAGCGACTGGAGCAGTCGAGCCTCTCTTTCCCTTCTCCTTCTTCCAAACCTCCCCCGCCCCCTTCCACGTGATTGGCTTGTGCCCACAAATCCCGCCCCATTCCACGCGATTGGCCCCCACCCGCAAACCCCACCCCCTGGCTCTCGAGCATTTCAAAACGTCCTCGAGCATGTCAAAATGGCTCCCGGCATTAAAAAGTTTGCCGACCCCTGGTATAGGCAATTGTTAATGGATGTTAATATAACAATTAATGAACATATCTGTGTATATGATGACAGTGAATCGTATATACAGATTGCAAAGAGTGATAGGATCAGAGGGAGGAGCAAACATGTTGATATCAAGTATCACAATGTTAGGAATGCTGTAAAAGAATCTCTGATTAATTTGCAATATTGTCCATCTGAGAGTAATGTAGCAGATGTGATGACAAAGCCTCTAAGTATAGATAGACATAGGATGTGTATATCCAAAATGTGTATGTCTTCTATTCTGTATAAGTGAAATGTAATATCTATTGTAAATTGGAGGGGTGTTGGGGTTTGTATATACCCAGGAATTTACAGTTAGATAAATTATACTGGAGAGGCTTGATATCTAGGTGAGAGGGGAATTATTCTGCAAGTCACCCAATTAGCAGCCATTGTTGTAGGGATGATGTGGCAGTGTATGACTCATACTACAGGTGCTATCATTTAGCTGGGTGTGGCAGATGATGAGAGTGACCTATAAGGTGATTGGTCAGTTTATGTATACAGTATAAGCAGAGGAGTCTGGTTGTATTCTTTCTTCTTGTTTGCTGTAACTACTCATCGCTGTATCATTTGTTACCCGTGTGGATGTATTCTGTAATACGTATGTATATATAGTAAATAGGATATTTTATCTAATCTCTGCTTTAGTGTCTACTTACTGCATAGAACGTGAATCACTGGTGTCTTGGAAAATAGAGCAGGCCGCTCCACCGCGCGCACTCTGACACATTGACATGTAACCGAGATGCTATATATGTATCGATCTGATGTGTGGTTATGTGATCCATATGTATTCATGTATTTTCTGTGTAAAAGACATAGAAGGTGGGGAGTTATTATTAAGGGGGCAGTATGTCAGGATTTAGTATCCTTCCAGTATATATGATGGGTATTGTAGTATTGTAGTAAGTGTTTTAGCATGCATGTAGTGGCATTTTGATATGCTAATTAGAATTGTTGAGATGGCCTGAATAGTTCCAAGGACAGCTTAGTTGGCACTATCAGTGCTTGTTAGCTAAATGATTTGCAGCTGGGAGTTAGGAAAATGTTAGAGAGAAATCAGCATTTTGGGGGGCTGGTACACAGGGGCCAGGACTGGGAGTTTTGTAACAGCAATTGCATGGGCTTTCCTCAGTCTGATCTTTGACTTGGACTGATCACTTGTATTAATAAAGAACTCTCTACATCCTCTGATGGCGTGTGAATGAGAGACTCTGAATTAATAACTGAGGACCAGCTTCTTCACACTAATCATTTGAAACCACAGTTTCAGATTGAAGGCAAACCAAACAATTTCTGAAATCCTAATCTAAAGATTTTTTTCCAATATTAATTCACTGCCCATACACTCGAGGAGAGCATCTATTCTTTCTCTGCTTAGTGCAGGAATCCAAATTAAAGCATCCTTAATAGGTTTCCATCAGGAAATGAGATATAAATTATTATTACTAGTATGGAGAGCCAATTTGGTGTAGTGGTTAAGGCACTGGGCTAGAAACTGGGAGACTGTACATTCTAGTCCCACCCTAGGTACAAAGTCAGCTGGGTGACCTTGGGCCAGTCACTCCCTCTCAGCCCTAGGAAGGAGGCAATGGCAAACCACTTCAGAAAAACCTTGCCAAGAAAACTGCAGGGACTAGTCCAGGCAGTCACCAGGAGTCAAAAACTGACTCAGAGGCACCAAAAAAAGAGCAGTATTCTTAGTGTTATTATTAAATTAAAATCATGCAACACGTATATTTGGCCTGAGTGTTTGTAACCAGAAGTCTCTGCTGATCAAAGGAAGGAAAGCAGATAGGTTTGCAGAGATAGGAGAGGAGCATTTAACTAAAGTATAGCCTTCTTCCTAAGAACATAGCCTGGGACTGTATCACAAGCAGTATAGCTTCAAAAAATTATGTATCCATTCCCTGCCTTGCTGTTTTTCCTTTGAAAAGTGGGTTGTAAATATACTGGATTAATTAATTCAAGACTTGGCCAGGGAAGAACATTTCTCAGTATAGCAGCTTTCTTAGTGGCTTATGTTACAACTCTTTGAGTACCCTAGTAAGTTCATGGTAAGAATAGAATGTGATTGACCCAACTATAACACCTGCAGCAACTGGGAGATACAAATGTGTTCAATAAATAGATCCCCTGACATGTCTCACACATTCTTTTTTTTATAAGAATTTTATTAAGTTTCAAGCAAAGATAAAAGCTACAGAAAAACAAAAAACTGCAAAGAAAAAAAGAAAAACTAAAAAAGTATAGAAACACAAGAGAAAATTTTCAAAATTACAAAAAGAGGTGTCTTCCGACTTTTAACAGGAAGAATATACAACCATTTTCCATAATTAATCCCTTACTCTATATTAAACCAAAATCACATTATTTCTATAAATCATTCCATTATGTCTCACACATTCTTGAGCATCCCCAGGACTTGTGTAGTGCAACAGAAACCCAGCAGTTGTTGCAATTGTTGTTCTTTCTGGACTCTTAAGAACTCTTGGATATAAAGAGTGGGGTGGGATGGAGAAAAACAACTTTCAGCAAAAGTCTGGCTTCAGTTTTATCTATTCTTTTGTCCAGAGAACTGTCAAAGTAATGTTCAGGGGGTTGTTTGTTTTGTTTTGTTTTGCTTTGCTTTTTATATTTTTTTCCTTAATTTGAGACTGTGCAAACATCTTGTGAAAACAAAATGTCAAAATGCAAAGAAAATAGCCCTGGAAAGCAACTGGCAATCTTGCTTGGTATGGCACTGTGCTCTAATCTAGCTTTCATAAATCATAGTGAATTGCAGAGAATTTTAGCCAGGACCAAGGCTGTGATATCCTGGTACATAAAACACACTAACTCCTGGCTGTTTTCATGTCTTTTTCTTTTATCATGTAGACAACTGTGTAAGCATTATGATTGAATATCTTATGGGGTGGGGGACAGCACCTATCCAACAGTGGCTGATCCCAAACATCTCAGCAGAGTCAGCCCTAGTTAGTATCCGAAAACCACCAAGAAATCCCAGGTCAAATTGAGAAGCTGAGAAACAATAGATTGATTGGATTTACAGGTAGTCCTCGACCTACAACCGTTCGGTCAACAACTGTTCCAAGTTATGACGGCACTGAATGAATTGTGGTTACAACCAGTCCTTGGAGTTCCGGCCGTCCCAGCATCCCCATGATCATGTGATCACAATCTGGGTGCTTGGCAACCCATTCGCAGTTACAACCGGTTGCCAAGCACCCCTCAAACATTGATCACCATTTGCAACCTTCCCTGCCTGCTTCCCCAGAAAGTCAATGGGGAAGCTGGCAGGGAAGGTTGCAAGTCACTGGGGTAAGTCTCCCCCAGCCATGCACCCTCCCCCAGCCCCTCTGTTTTCGTGCTGCACCAGCCACTCGCACACCCCCATGCACCCTCCCCAACCTGTGCAGTGCCTCTCACGCACCCTCCCCAACTACCTTGTACCCTTGCGCACCCATTGTACACCGCTCTGCATCTCTCATGCACCCTTCCTGACCCTCCACCGCACCCCCCCCCACACACACCGAGTCACTCCCTCCCGCACCTGGCAGCAGCTACTTACCTGCCTGTGGTCCTGGGAGTTGCAACTTCCTAGCAGCTTCCCCAGTGACTTTGGTTGTGGGAAGCCGGCAGGAAGTTGCCTCACCTAATGATCATGGGCTACAGTTAATGATGGCAACTGGGACTGCAGGGATTGCTGTTGCTAAGCAATGTGGTTGCGTTTTATGACCGCATTGCTTAGCGACAGTAATTCTGGTCCCAATTGCTGTTGTAAGAAGAGGACTACCTGTATATGGCTGCCCAGCTCTTAAGAATGGACTTGGCCAGCATACGATAAAAACAGAATTATGATATACATGATAAACAAACAACCCCAAATCATAACAACCAGACATACACTACAGGACACACCGAAATATAGTACATCTTGCAGGACAAGCATATCTAACATCTTGCCTTGAGGTCTTCAAAGCCATCCCAGAAAAAGACAAGGAAAACTTCTTCAATAATGCTGCCAAGAAAACTACATGAAAGTTTAGCTGTTTGACTTAAGGGACTCATTTCTACTGCTGCCTTTACAGAACAAACCAAGATTTTAGGTAAGGGAAGAGTTGGAAATATTTGGAAGAAGCACACTCTAACCTTGCACATAGGATATGTAGACATGTAGAGTCTAAAGGCTTATCAAAATAATATTGGATATGGAGTTGCAATACACACACACACAAAAAAAAAACTGACTGCAATTTTTTTTAAAAAATATTTATTTATTTTCAGAAAATTGACTGTTGCCAGCTTTGTTGTTTATTCGTTCAGTCACTTCCGACTCTTCGTGACTTCATGGACCAGCCCACGCCAGAGCTTCCTGTCAGCCGTCACCATCCTCAGCTCCCCCATGGTCGAGTCCGTCACCTCCAGAATATCATCCATCCATCTTGCCCTTGGTCGGCCCCTCTTCCTTTTGCCTTCCACTTTCCCTAGCATCAGCTTCTTCTCCAGGGTATCCTGTCTTCTCATTATGTGGCCAAAGAACTTCAGTTTTGCTTTTAATATCATTCCCTCAAGTGAGCAGTCTGGCTTTATTTCCTGGAGTATGGACTGGTTTGATCTTCTTGCAGTCCAAGGCACTCTCAGAATTTTCCTCCAACACCACAGTTCAAAAGCATCTATCTTCCTTCGCTCAGCCTTCCTTATGGTCCAGCTCTCGCAGCCATAGGTTACTACGGGGAATACCATTGCTTTAACTATGCGGACCTTTGTTGTCAGTGTAATGTCTCTGCTCTTAACTATTTTATCAAGATTTGTCATTGCTCTCCTCCCAAGAAGTAGACGTCTTCTGATTTCCTGGCTGCAGTCAGCGTCTGCAGTAATCTTTGCGCCTAGAAATACAAAGTCTGTCACTGCCTCCACTTTTTCTCCCTCTATTTGCCAGTCATCAATTAAGCTCGTTGCCATAATCTTGGTTTTTTTGAGGTTTAACTGCAACCCAGCTTTTGCACTTTCTTCTTTCACCTTCGTCATAAGGCTCCTCAGCTCCTCCTCACTTTCAGCCATCAAAGTGGTTGATCTGCATATCTGAGATTGTTAATGTTTCTTCCAGCGATTTTAACTCCAGCCTTGGAGTTGCCAGCTTTAGGATGTTACAAAGCTACGTATAAAGCCAATAGCTCCGTAAGTGAGCCAATGAAATATAGCAGCAATAAAACAAAACCAAGACCTTGCGAGCTTCTCTTCTTCATGTTTCCTGGTCCTTTTTTGCAAACACTGTATTTCATGTTCTATTAATACTAAGAATCTTGCAGTAATGTAGAATGATACTACTTTACTATTCCAATTCTCACAATAGATAGATGATAGATAGATAGATAGATAGATAGATAGATAGATAGATAGATAGATGAAAAATGAAAGATGAAAGATGAAAGATGAAAGATGGATGGATGGATAGATAGATAGATAGATAGATAGATAGATAGATAGATAGATAGATAGATGAAAGATAGAAAGAAAAAGAAATTGGGAAGAATGTAGCATTGTGTTGGACTGATTCTGCAATTGAACAAATCACGTGAAAAAGAAACAGGAATCTAATATTAAACCTATGAAAAACTTGGCCCATGCAGACATCACTCCATACTGATATTTGTGCTGAACAGTCAAACTCTACTGCCTGATTCATTTCTGGCTCTTTTTGCCATTGATGGCATTTTGAAATATCCGCACTGCTCAGCTATGATGTTCTGCACAAATACTGTTGGTGTCAGATCAGTAATTTATGGAAGCAATTACCATATCACTATAAACAACTAAAGTAAAGTGCCCTGGGTGTAAAATATGGGCACACTTCAGAAAGAAAAGGCTGAATAAATTTTAGAGGTGCTTCTTTAAACTCCAATTTGCAGACCAGGGCAATAAAATAAGCTTTTTTCCATTGATTTGAAACCCATTGATTAATTGCAGCAGGATGACCTTGTTCCTTCAACAAAATAGAAGTTTAGTTCATCTCATTTTGAGTGCCTCAGACATGACTTGCAGTGTCATTAAACGAGCAGTATCAAGTATCGCTCACTCTGTAGGAATAATACAAACACAATAAAATGAAGCCAGTCGAGAAAGTTTGACCCTCTGAAGCTAGGCAAAATAAAACTGTATCCCTGAGTAACACAGCAGAGAAATGTATATTGCCTTTACAAGAAATTTCCACACAGGTTGATATCCAGTGCATACAGCTTCATTGCTGTCATTTTCTTCTTATAAACACAAGTGTTCTTCTGTTCCAACAAGAAAGCACTCTGATAACTTTCCCATTGATAGTGACTAAGTAGTTAGTGACAGCAGGAAAACAATCAAATGACTGTGTGATCTGTGCAGTGTACAGAAATGTCACAAATATAACTGACTCTTGAGGAACAAAGGTAAATTTGATGCTGCTACGGTAGAGGCAGAACATCTAATGGCTGAAAATTGCGACTTTCATTCTTAACCACAGCTGCCTTGACTCTCTGATCGTCTTCTCCTGATTGTGAAGGGCAGGCACATCTGCATCCACCAGCTCTGTCATAAGCAGGTAACAGGAGCAAAGAAAACAACAGTAACCATAGCAACTCTAGGGCAGAGTGTCAGTGTGTGTACTCAGGGGTGCCCAGACTGTTTAGGGGATAGTAGTAACCTTCTCAACTTATTAGGGAGAGACTCCCTACTGAGATGCCTGACTGTTCTCTTCAGGACCAGCTAATAATCTCACACAATTCTGTCTAGCCTCAAGTCAAATAGCTAAAACTTCAGTTGAAGTGAATGGCTCAAAATGCCACCCAGAGCCTTGAACAAAGAGGCTGCAAAAAGGATTTTCAGGGCAGGACTGGTTCTATACGCCACGGCTTTTCTTAGTACACTATAATTAGTACTAAAAAGGGGGAAGGAATAATCTGGTAGCCTTCTTTCCTTGAAGAGATATACCAGTTACTACTATATACTATTTCTAAATAAACAAATGTCCACTTCCTCCCTTCATTTTGGAAAAGAGGCATCCTAAAGCTTATTGTTTGTTAAGAATTATGTTTATCAAATGCCAAGTATGAGTACGTGAAGTGAAACTGGGGAAGCAGCTTGATATATTACATGGTCTGTTTGGAGATGAATACTAGTGTTTGTTGATTTCTTTGCTTATTTTTAGAGCTTCACACTTTATTAGCTGACACAAAAATTGATACTCACTCTGACAGAAATATACCAAACTGAACATGCTAATGGTAGCATGAATATGTGCATTTTTAAAATAATACCAGCCTCCTTCATCAAGAATCCACTTTATGAATTGTTTTCAAATTAATTTCACATGGATAAAAGGGACTGTATTCTCTCTTCTCTTCTCTTCTTTCTTTTTCCTTCTAGTAGTGTAGTCTGAGACCATATCAGCTCTATGAATGCCTGTATTAGAAAAAGAAAAAAAAATCCAAAATTCCACTAGTAGTAAGCTAAATGTCCATAAAAGCATTAACTACCAGTGGGAGGGGAGCAGAATGTAAACTTAGAAATATAACAAATGCATACAAAGAATATTAAAATGTGAATGAAGCCAAGGGAGAAAAACAACAGATGCAGAGAGAAAGATGTTTAGCAATATATATTCAGATAGCAAATTACATTGACTGTTCCTACCAGAATGAATGCAGCAGAACTATCATGATCCATCTCTGGAAATATTGATTCAGTAGACAGTCTGGCATAAAAAACCATAAGCCAACTGGGGACCACTTTGCTAAAAAGTAGGCCAAAGAGTTTAAGTAATAGGGCTGCCTATGCACTTCTACAATGATTCAGAAGTGCATCAGATCTCCCATGAGCCCAGAACCTCTCTGCTATTCAGGAACTCACCCCAACTTTTTCCAGACTTTCATGTGAGCTGGGGGGGTGCAGGGTGGTGGGGACAGAGAGAGAGAGAGAGAGAGAGGTGAGTATGTTTTAATGAAAGTTCTAATTATAATTAATGTGACTCTTAAAACAGTGGCACCTTTTTTCACACAGAAGTTTGGAAAAAGTCAGGCTGCTTTAATGAATAGCCAAAAACTGTTGCACTCATACAAGATCCAAAGTACTTCTGAATAATTTTCCGAGCATGCAAATCCCTATTAAGTAATTTATCATTTGGAACTTTTCATCTTGCAAATTATTCTTTCTTTTTTCTCTTTCTGCCACCATGAAACAGGTTCTTTCAAGACTAGCATTACATGTTTTGCTACTCAAGTCAAGGTGTATAGTACCCAAGGGCCCACAACTTCCTTTAATGCACATACAATTAAAAATCGCATGCACAAACCTCTCACTTACTTATACTGTACTTATTTTTTATTTAGCTGTTTCATTCATTTACACCCAGCCTTTCTAATCTGAGACATCCTTAAAGTAGCTGACAAAATCTAAAAATAAAAACCATTTATAAAAAGTTAAAAGTACAGATTCAAATTAGCAATAAAATAAATATAGTCAAAAGCCTGGTAAAAGTGATGTGTCTTTAAAGAGTTTCTAAACATTGAGCGGGTAAGGCCAACCACAAGCCCTGCAGAGGTGAAATCCATACTTTGCAGGAGAAGGCCCTATACCATGATGTATCTCTGACAGCAGAACATCTTCAAAGAGGGCTGTCCTAGAAATCTTAACAACTAGATGGGCTTGTAATAGCTTTCTATATTTTATGAAGGAAAGAATGTGGTGGTCGATGAGATCAGCTATGATTTTTTTCTAGAGGGAATTGGAGTGTAGGAGGAAAAGAAACAAAGGGGAGAAGGAGGAGAAGGAGAAGGAGAAGGAGAAGGAGAAGGAGAAGGAGAAGGAGAGCACACATATGTATACATTATTGCTTATGAAATATTTCCTAAACTCTTTCCAATGATATGTCCTGAATTTTAAAAGCAAAAGCACATGATTTCAGATTTTGCAAATCATTCTATATATCTCAGGAATACAAATCTCAGGGATACAATACGGTGTTTGCTCTTGGCAGTTTTGCTCTTTTCCAATACTGTGCTGCGCAGGAAACCTCTTACAAATCAGGCAAGCTGCCAGAGTTAGAATACTGAATGTTCAGGGAAAGTGAGTGGCAACATTTAGGTAATTGGAATCCATTTAGAGAGCAGCACTGTGCCACTTTCTTCTTCAGGTTACATGAAAATCTAAGGAATGTGTAATGCAAGATTTAAGTCAAAGCAAGAAACACCCAGTGCAGCTCACTCACATCTTGGACTTTCAAATTCTTAAATTTGCCCTTTACTGAAAAAAGTCAATGATTTCCCCAAGAAAGTTTGATTAGTTTCTTTTACTTTCTGTAATGAAGTGCCATCCTTTTTACACTTGAAAGGATCTTTGTAATAATGCAACATTGATCTTTTGAATACAGATGAGCTAACCCTGATAATAGGATTTGGTGCCCAAAAGATGGAACTTAAAAGTATCTGTAAGTCTCCGGTGCCATCAAGAGGATTTGTAAGATAGAGCAGCTATTCACTGAGTAAAAGGTTTGTGCAACAAAGCTACCCCACCCCTTCCTTGTATAGTCAAGCTGATCTTTTCAATTCAAGGAATAGCCATCTGAATGGAATTGGAAATGTAATGTAGAAAAAGCGATCAACTTTGAGATGGGTGGCTGCAGAGAGTGCCTAATTCATGAAGCTTCAAGAAGAACAGATTAATACAGAGATTCAAAACTCCTTCCCTCCCTCCCTCCCTTTCTTCCTCTTCCTTCTTCCTTCATGCTAGCTCAAAATGCCTCAAACTGTCAATAATTCTTAAAAATAATAATATATTTTTAAAACAAAAGAAAACCCTGGAGGTAAGGTACAGAAGAGAGACTTTTTTTTCCATCTGCTGGCCAACATAACAAGAAAACATTGGGAAAACAGCAGTAGATCATTTTTATGAATGATATTTTCTATCACTGACACAGTAGGTCAGGCAGGTACTCGAAGTTCAACTGTGGAAAATATCTCTCTCTTCACATTGCTGCTGCTTTATCCCCCTTCTTCTCCAGTAGCTTTGAATGAATTGTTGTGGTTTTTAATTATGCTTTAGTTGGGGTGGGCATTTTGTTTTTGCTTTGGTTTTGCTTTTTAAATGAGAAATACAAGAACTAAAACTCCCAAGACTTTGTGGATCAGATCCATCATGGAGAACCTAGAAGGGGACTAGTAAAACTCCAGCCTGATTTACCTTAATATTCCAGCCTAGCATAGTTAAATTGGGAACCAAAGCGATTGGAGATAGCTGAAACAAAGTACCTTTTATTGGTATGCAGAACTACAGTGATCACTGGGCTGAAGAAACACAGAACAGCCCGGAACGAAGCAAGGTCACAGGTTGTATATCTTTCGTTTGTTACATATGAATGATAAAGAAAATAGTGTAAGTAATGCTATGACCTCCCTCGTTCATAATACTTAGGAGATAACCTTCCTGCAGTGCCCCTGCATTCCTCTAAACCAGGGTTTCTCAACCAGGGTTCCGTGGAACCCTAGGGTTCTGCGAGTGGTTCACTAGGGGTTCCCTAGGAGATCACAATTTATTTAAAAAATTATTTCAAATTCAGGCAACTTCATATTAAAAAGGTAAGTTTCATTCTTTATTTTTAGTTTAAGAACACTGTTAATGCATATATACAGGCCTACACATGAAACAAATATAATGATTTTGTAACTTCTGGCCTGAATGTGCAGGGATTCACCAAGGCCTGAAAAATATTTCAAGGGTTCCTCCAGGGTCAAAAGGTTGAGAAAGGCTGCTCTAAACTAATGTGATTTTATTCCTGCCTTAGATACTAACACCAGGTACCATCAACCATGGCATTTATTGTGCCAGTATGCTGCCTCCTTTCACGCCATGAAAAGGCAACAGTCTGGTTTTTGTTATTTGTCTCTTTTCCGGGGTCACAGTGCCAGCCACCTGCTTTGTACTCTCATGATTTCAGTCATGTTTAAGCCACATCCAACATCATACATGTCATTAAATCTCTACAGGTTTTTACACACACACACACTTTCATATATATGAAAAATCTACGGGTTTTTACACACACACACTTTCATATATATGAAAAATAGTTCCCATTTATACTGCAATTTGTCGTATATGTGTTAGTTAATGCTGGCTTCTAGGGAAAGAGGCGTGGAGTAAACAGACAGACACAGAGTGCAGCTTTTCTGGCTAAAATGGCTTTACTTGTAATAAAAGCAATAATTGGATATACGGTTACAGCGTTGCAAATATGTAAAGACAAAGCAGATAATAATCTTCCATGTGTTGCTTTCACTGACAAGACAGTAAAGGAGCTCAATTCTTTGGTTATACTCACAGCAAAGAAGAGCTACACACTTTAGGGTCCTCAGGAGATGGAAGATGGCTAATAGGCACGCAGAAGCCAAGAAGCATAGACCCATAGTTCACAGCTGGGATATACACTTGTTCCAGCTTTCTGATTGGAGGAACCTTAGGTCAGGAGATCACAGACATCTAAAGATCATAGAAGCCTAAAGCATTAAGCATTAAACTGCCATGAGGTGGCAGTGTTGCATCTAAGCAAGCATGCTGTTTTCCCCCATCCAACTGCTAGGGCAACGTTCCCATGGGAGGATTTAGACCAAGACATAACATTTGCATCACGTGGTGCCTTTGCCAGCCATCTGGACTTTCCTATCTATGGACGTTGTTATGAGAAAGCTACAGAAGAATAGAAAACAATTTGCTCTCACATGAGAACTCTGACAATATGTGGAACTTTTTAAGACATATTCCCCATATTTACATAGTTATTAATATTAATCAATTGAAACCTTTCTTAAATGGACATTTCTTGATTTCCTTTTTTGCATCCTTAATGCAGGCTTTTGAAAGATGAATAACCACATTTTAAAAAGGTAACTAGTATTCTCACACAACTTTTCAGATGCTTTTCCCTCTGATGAAAAGAAGGGCTCAAACACAGAAGACTTGATATGGTGCTTACCATCCATTCTGCTGCAAAACTAGCAGCAATAGAACATTCAGAATCTGTGGCTTGATATTTTAGCTCCTTCATCGAGATTCAGCCCAGTAACATTAATAAAACATATAATTAAAAATAAATGAGACTTCTCTGACTGGATGCTGTCTGGATGTGTTGAGCTTCATCTACATAACTCCCCATAAACAGCCATGGTACTTAACGTCCAAAAAGTCAACAGGGCACCAGGCTAGGAAGGCTGATTTTGGCTTTCATGTTGGGCTCAATAGCATCTAGCTGACACGAAAACTGAGAATGCTAGTGGTGATAATCTTTTCACATCATTTTTCTTTGCACGGAGGTAATTTCTCTCTTAGTGACTTATAGCATCTTCATAGCATCACCCAGCCATCATTGAAGTGATGTAAAGCTTGTCTGCATTACTGTTACTTTCGCACAATGATGCCCTTTCCTGGATCGGGAGGCCCTTTGGACAGTCACTCATGCCCTTGTTATCTCTCACATAGACTACTGTAATGCACTCTACATGGGGCTACCCTTGGGGAGTATCCAGAAGCTACAACTGGTCCAGAATGCAGCCACATGAGCTATCGTTGGTGCCCCTAGATCAGCACACATAACACCTCTATTACGTGAGCTGCACTGGGTACCAGTATGCTTCCAGGTCCAATTCAAGGTCCAATTCAACCTTTAAAGCCCTACATGGCATTGGTCCAGGTTACCTGCGGGACCACCTCGTCCCCAATACATCATCCTGTCCCACCCGATCATGCAGAGAGGGCATACTGCGAACCCCGTCTGTAAGAGAGTTCCATCTGGCAGTGTCCAGGAGACGTGTCTTCTCTGCAACAGCACCCACCCTTTGGAATATCTTGCCCCCGGAAGTGAGGTTAGCCCCATCGCTCCAGACCTTCAGGAATAACTTGAAAACTTGGCTCTGCCACCTTGCTTGGGGCCGGGAGGGGAATAGTCATTCTAGGGGATGGCCTAGAATGCTCCTCACATACTTGGACAGAATCAGATCTTTTTACCACATCTGCCACTTGGACTCTATTCTTATCTTTTTAACGATTTTATAATTGTATCTTATTTTATATATTGTATTCATATTTATGTTTTTTTTAATAGTTCATCTTGTTGTAAACCACCCAGAGTCCCTCCTGACAAGGGAGATGGGTGGTGATAGAAATTTGATGAATAAAATAAATAAATAAATGACTGGATGAATCTAGAAGATGTTACAAATCACTAGTGCAGAAATGACCTGATTTTTCCATTCTACCACCAGATTCTTGCAATTTCAGTTACCAATCTTGATTTATGTCAACTGATACATCCTTTTTAAATACTAGAATTATTTTATAGGCATCTATGCTACTAAAAAGTCATAGAAGTGAATTCCAAATATTAACAGTCTAATTCTAAAGAAACGGCTTCTTTTGTTTTCTCCACATGTGATTTTTTTTTCAAATTTACAAAAAGATGTGGCTTCTGACTTTTAACAGCAAGGATATACAAAAATTTCCATAATCAATCTCTTACTCTATATTAAACCAAAGCACCACATTATTGGGGTGTGGTGGCTCAGCAGGTAAGACGCCAGGCTTGTCAATCGGAAGATCGCAAGTTCGGCGGTTCGAATCCCTAGTCCCACGTGACGGAGTGAGCTCCTGCACTCACCCCAGCTCTTGCCAACCTAGCAATTCGAAAGCATGCAAATGCAAGTAGATAAATAGGTACCACTTCGGTGGGATGGTAACAGCGTTCCGCACACGTCATGCTGGCCACATGACCGCGGAAGTGTCTTCGGACAACACTGGCTCTTCGGCTAACAAACGGAGATGAGCACCGGCCCCTAGAGTCGGACACGACTGCACAAATGTGCGGGGGGAACCTTTACCTTTTTATGCTACTAAAAAGTCATAGAAGTGAATTCCAAATATTAACAGTCTAATTCTAAAGAAATGGCTTATTTTGTTTTCTCCACATGTACTGCTAATCATCCTCCCTGGGTGACCCTAAGTTATTAATTATTGTTTCACTGTGTTGGATTAGGCTTTAAAAACTTGATTATCTACCTCATAGTATGTCAGTCTAAAATCTGTTTTAATGAAAGACAGTAAGATAACATTTTAAATAATTAACTACATGTTGCTTCCCCAGCCTGCAAACTGCATGTTTTCAGTAAACAGGAGACTAAGCAAATACCAGTTTTCATTGTGGAATTTAAGTGGAGGAAAAGCGATAAAGTCACAATATGATTGGGGCTTCTTACATATGCTATTAATTAAAAAGAAAAAAGAAAGATGAAATGTGATCCCAAGTGTAGGATGCAAAGACATGTTTAATGTCACATCTATCTTGACCCCAATTTCAGAGCGGGCAGGAATAGACAAGTGGGTTGCAAAAATAGAACACAAAGTTGCATTGTGGGTCTGCCCCTTAATAAACTGCTTTGGAGGCTGGTGTGATAAAGACTGCCTGTTTCTGCTTATTGAAGCTCACCTGCTGAACTCCACACACAGGAGAATGATGTTTTAAAATTAGAAATAAATAGATCATTGACAACCCTCCCATGTTGCTTGCTGTCAGTTGAATTACATAGATGAATGACAGGGAGTGCTAAACAGTGTCCAGATTTTCTTCCATTCACTTCGGTATGCATATTATCATAGTGACATTTCTTGCCTTACATCTCCTATTCTGTAATTGCTCTATCAGGGCAGAACTGAACTACCTGTTCAAATTGTTAGCATGTGTCAGTTGGACTGGCATATGAAGACGAATCACCAGTTTTACCACTTCCGTTGATATAAATCCCATAAAGAAAAATACACATATATATTTATAATTAGGTTCTGTCTATTTGCAAAAATAATACACGCATACACAGTGAAATCTAACAAACCACTACAAGTCAACCCATAAAAGAGCAGTCCTTTTAGTAGGGCAAGACTGACCCCTGGTGCTCGAGATAAAGAACTTCATCCTGGAACGAGCAAGCCTTTGCTCTTAACTTTATTTTTATTTCAAGGTTAATTTATATTAGCATTCAACATAGCCAGGGATGAAAATAATGAAAGCACATCCACCCTCCAAGGGATTTTTTTTTTACATCAATAACATTTCCTTTTTGCTATTTTCACAACTGTTTACTTTTTTGTTTTGTTTTCAGACTTTTCACTTTCAGTTTATTTTCAAGGTCTTTTTTTTTTTAAAGCAAAACAAAACTCCAGAAGCCACAATGCAGGAAGGGCCTGAGGCATGGTACTCACATATTGGAACTGGGATTATAAGGATCTTGTAAACTATCGCTGAAGGAATAAATAGAACCAACGATGCTTCAACAATAAATACAAACATTGAAGTTTTATTTATTTTTTATTTATTTATCAAATTTCTATGACCGCCCATCTCCCCCTCAAGGAGGGACTCTTGAAAGTTTTGAAAGTTCATTTCAAAAACCAAATTACATTTAAAAACCAAATAAAAGGCCTTCTTAAGGGCATTCTGGTCCTGAAGTAGTTGTATAAGGTAAGTTTAAAGTCTTCTGACACAGCCCTAGTAGGCTGGCCTCTTTATTTTAAGGATAGTTGTTCAAACCTTGGTATTTATCTGCAGGCTCCACTTCAGATGGTGAATAAATCTGAACTATTTCCAACGGATTTATGAACCAGAGCTGTTCAGCCCCATTTTGGTGTCCTATGTAAAGAACCCAGCTCATAAGACAAGAGAAACAGAATAGATTATATCACTATTTGACTACTTAATTACTATAACAAAGGAAGCAGTAGAAAACAAAACTTCACTTAGGTTATAAGAAATAGTATAATAGTGTGATACTTTGTTTAGGACAAGGAAATAATTTCTAAAGCCTGATATACACATCACACTAAACCAGTAAAATATGTGCCTAGAGCTAGATGTCATTTGGTATTGGACTATGGATTAAATTGTGATTAAAGTCAATGTTTCAAAAAGTTAATATATCTTAGTCTTGACGCCTTGTGTCAGACAGGTTCAGGTTAGAGAATTAATCTGAGGGTAGTCATTCCTTCCATCTCTAAATAGAAATCAGAGGCTAGAAAACTTGTAAAATTAAGAAGGGTCATTTAGGCCACTGAATCCAATCCCATTTTATTCAGAAAAGCATCACCAATTCACAACTATACAGCTTTTTACTCAAAAAAGGTGACACGTTATTAATAAAATAACATAATGCAAAGTCTTTTGTGAGTCTTTGTGATCTGACTCATTACCAGAAGTCTTTGTCTGAACCCATCCAATAAGGAAGAGCCTGCCACTGTTCTGAGTAACTGGTTCTCATGTTGAACAGCTGTTATTCTTAGGAAGTTTCCCTTAAAACTCAGCTAGGATTTGCCTTCCTGTAGCTTAATTCAATTATACCATGTCTTGTCCAACTGATTCATAGAGAAAAATAACAGAACTTGGTTCTCTTCCATGAAATACTCTTTTAGGTTCTTCACCTTTCTCTTCTCCAGGATACATGTCTCAGTTGCTTCAATCTCCCTTTGTATGACATATTTCCTAGTCCCAATTATCTTTACTGATCTCCTCTTAACCTAGTCCAGGTTGTCTCAATCTTCCTTAAAGTGTAATGCCCAGAATGGCACACAATACTAAAGGTTGCTGACCAATGCAGAAAAAAAATGGAAGTATTAATTCCTGTTCAGAAAATCTACTTCCATTCATGCAAACTAAAATTGTATACATGTATTTGGCAGCTACTTCATATTGCTGAGTCATATTTAATTTGTACTGCCATTCTTTTTCACAAATACTATTACCAACCCATATCCCTCATGTGCATTTGATTATTCCCCAAATACATCACTGTGCATGCACTTTGCATTGTTAATTTCATTTTGTTATTTTCAGAACATTTCTCTAACCCAGAGCTTTCCAAACTTTTCATGTTGGTGACACACTTTTTAGACATGCATCATTTTGCAACACACTCTTACAGCAGGGCATCATTTCGCAACACACTTTTACAGTATGGCATCATTTCGCAACACACTCTTACAGCAGGGCACAAGGCAGGCACTAGGACCTGCACGGAATCACAGCAGGTTTGGAGGCAGCAAGGCACAAGGCAGGCACTAGGACCTGCGCGGAATCCTGGCAGGGCAGGTTTGGAGGCAGAAGGGCACAAGGTAGGCACTAGGACCTATGCAGAATCACAGCAGGTTTGGAGGCAGCAAGGCACAAGGCGGGCACTAGGACCTGCGCAGAATCACAGCAGGTTTGGAGGCAGCCAGGCACAAGGCAGGCACTAGGACCTATGCAGAATCACAGCAGGTTTGGAGGCAGCAAGGCACAAGGCAGGCACTAGGACCTGCGCGGAATCCTGGCAGGGCAGGTTTGGAGGCAGAAAGGCACAAGGCAGGCACTAGGACCTATGCAGAATCACAGCAGGTTTGGAGGCAGCAAGGCGCGAGGCAGGCACTAGGACCTGTGTGGAATCCTGGCAGGGCTCAGAGGCAGCAGAAGCCGCAACACACCCAGACACTGCAGCCGACACACTAACGTGTTGCGACACACAGTTTGGAAAGCTCTGCTCTAACCTAACAACATTGATTTAATTTTTCAAAAGATTTACTTGTCTTCTAGTGTATTAGCTATACCACTTGGGATTTTATGTCATTTCCAACTCCACTTCCTCATCCAAATTGCTAATAAAATCCATGCCTTTTTGATAGATCTGCAATTTGCTTTTAGAAAATAACTTTTGCATCTTCTTTCCAGTCTTACAGGAAAACAGATTCCAATTGAATGTTTGTTTTATTTATTTATGTATCATATTTATATGGCCACCCATCTCATAAGATGTGACTCTGGGTGGCGTACAATCAAACCATAAAAACAATTTTAAAAAACATTCAACAAATACAAAAATTAAAAATATTATTAAAAGGCTAGGAGAGAGCATCAGATATCACAAACAATGGAGCTACCTCATCAGATCACCATTGTGACCCCCAGGCCTGTTGACACAACCAGGTTTCGAGGGGCTTCCAGAAAGGTCGGGGGAGGGTGATGTTCTACAGGGTGGGTACCATGGCAAAAAGACTCGTCTCCTGGATTCTGCTAGTTGTAACTCTTTGGCAGATGGGACCCGCAACATACCTCTTCTGCCAGACCTGATGGGATGGGCAGATGGGATATAATTGGGAACAGCCAGTCCCTTAAATAACCCGGCCCCATGCCATCAAGGGCTTTAAAGGTTTTCATGTTAGGAAAAAGATCGTACTGTTCAGAGAAATTCTGCAGTGAAACTACTCCCCAAAAGTGGTGGACTTCTCTTCACTGAATGTGATCTAGCTGAATGTGTTCTAGTGCAGGGGTCCCAACCTGTGGGCCACGGCCTGTTAGGAAGTGGGCCACGGGGCTCTTTCCTGCAAACCCCGCCCCCCGGTGTGCACAATTACCCTGCCCCCAGTGTGTGCGATTGGCTCCCGCCTGCAAACCCCGCCCCTGGTGCGCTTGATTGGCTCCCACCTGCAAACCCCGCCCCCCTGGTCCGTGGAAAAAATTTCTTCCACAACTGGTCCCTGGTGCCAGAAAGGTTGGGGACCGCTGTTCTAGTGGACCCTAGACAGCAATCTCTTGATAGTGCTTTGACATGGAATCCTGCACTAAGCAGGCAGTTGGATTCAGTGGTCTAAATCAGTGTTTCTCCACCTTGGCCATTTTAAGATGTTAAACTTCAACTCCCAGAATTCCCAGCCAGCATGGGAAGTTGAAGTCCACTCATCTTAAAATGGCCAAGGTAGAGAAACACTGGTCTAAATGGCCCCTTCCAACTGTACAATTCTGTTGTACAAGCTGCCTGCAGCATATTGATGGCCTGTAAGATCAAGAGGCTGAATACCAGATGTATTTATTGAGACAAATTTTCCTACGGAGATGAGGAAACTAATCCAGTCCGAAGGCCAAACTGGCCGCAAGCAAGGGCATTAGAAGTAGCTGCCAACAGTGGGCAGGGTCACAACCGAAAGTGAGTGGAATCCCAGCCAAATTGTGCAGGATTCTAACATAGTTGCCTGGATACATACTCACATACATATGTAAACACAGTCACTTTCACACTCTACAATGAATGATGAGGATTGCTCCTAATTCTAACCCTTAGATAATTATTACCTTTAAAAGATAACCACATTCAGTTCAAGTATTTTAAAAGGAGCTACAGTTTGACCAGTTAATATTGGATGAACATGCCATTTCACATCAGCCTGTAATAGTTATAATTGTCTGTTGACTCCACCATAATGATAAAGTCTTTTAACATCTCACTTATTCTTGCTTGCAGAACATGACCTCCTTCAGTCAGTCTAATGAATAATAGGCTACCATTTGGGGTTTTAGCAAGTTCAGCACCATCCATCTTCATTTTTCTTCATTGACTTCCCACTTTTTGCAGCTTTAGATATTTATATGAATTACTGCATTTATCACTTGGGCATCATTTTTTCTTTGTTCACAAATCTTCTGAAATTATTAATAGAGATCCTTTGACATCATTTATTTTAATCTAATAAATGTACCCAACTGCTATTATACAGGGGTGCATCCATGAATGGGGAAAAACCATTCCTTATGTGAGAGTGGAGGAAGACAAAAACAAAATAGGATCAGAAGTTCAAAATTCAGCTTCCCTAAGACACCAGTTTTCTTTGTTACTTAAAAAGAGACTCTTAACAGATCATTGTTTAAAAAGATATCTGTGAAACACATATAAAAAACAGCAGGGGAAGGAAGGTAATTATGATAATTGGACAAAGCTTTTCCACTCTTTCTCTCCTTATGATTATGTCAGAAAAAATGTTAATTAGGCTTAATTTTCGATAAATTTAGCTTGAGTTGCATAAAAAATAAGCTCATACAATCTAGAGTGTACGCACAGACATATGTACACTTTGGTATCCATTTTTAAATTATATGTAGAAATTGCAGTAAATTCTGATGGAATCATCTATCACTCTTGGACCAGATAAAGACCATTTTAGAAATAAAATTATTTCTCCTTCTTTACCTGCATAATCCTGACTTCCTTCCCAAACACCCAAACATCCACGGAAACAAATTTCTGTTGTGGAAACTCAATGGGGCATTGTGGGAATCTTCTCTTCAGGATTCTAGACATTGACTTCTATTACACTCCCACATCAAAATAGGGCAGTTAGCCTTCCATGCGCAGCGACCATTCTCTCTGGGCCACTGGATTGGGGGATTTTTCTACCCACTTTGCTCCCTCCCTCCCTTCTGGTACTTCCCATTCATATGTCGATGGGATATACAAGGATTGTCACTCAGATTATTGAGATCATGGTATAATTGGGACAAAGAACAATTCCATTCTGTCTACTTACAAGGACTACATCCTGCGTTTTTATAGGACACCTGAGATGTTCAGCAGTTCAATTGTCAAGGACGAGTTTATTCAAATGAAAAAGCAGGTTAGCATGTTTTTTCTACATATACTTGAATAACTGTTTCCTGGTTCATTTTCACGGGATATTTTTTGGCAGATGATCCACTTCTTCAACTAATTATTCTTCTGTCCTTTAAAACAAACTTTGTGATCTTATGTCCTGGTTCAGCCTCTGCCCCAGGACTTCAGTGAGGAGTCAGAAGACGAGCTGCCCCTGGTGAACCCGACTTGTCTGGGACCCCAACTCGTCTGGGACCAGACGAGGTCCCAAACACAGGCACGGCTCCAGACGAAGACCCAGCACCACAGGGCAGTGGGGAGTTGGCAATACCCGAGGCTACAGGGGAGCAAGCTGGGGATGGTGGTTTGTCCCTACCCTCTAGCCAGCAGCCAATAACCGAGACTACAGGGGAGCAAGCCGGGGATGGTGGTTTGTCCCCACCCTCTAGCCAGCAGTCAGCTGGATCCCATCAGACTCCCAGCTCACCTGAATCACCCAAAGGGCAGAGACGGAGGCGTGTACGCCTCGCCTTAAAGGACAGAAGGAGAAGTGCCTGGTTAGCTGCAAGAGATTTACGCAGAGGAGAAGTGGAGTCTTTGCAGGATCCAGATGACAGCTGGCTACAACTGGAAACCAGTAAATATAACCATCAAGTTATATTTACTGAAATTGCATTTATACATTTATTCATATTTAATTTAGCATATTATGACATATTTTTAAAAAGATATAAACCCAAGTATTTTATACAACCTGTACAAATTGTAAATCCTAATCTCTTACAGTAATTCATAGATATAGAAGTTCTCAAAGGCAGCAAATTAGCCTTGTTCCAGTTAACAGAGTATTAACCATATTTATTTATTATTCAAATTTATCACCACCCATCTCCCCCAATTACTCCCCACCACCCATCTCCCCCAACAGGGGATTCTATATGGCAGGGCTTTCCAAAGTTTTCCCGCGGCGACACACCAACCGCTGTTGGTGTGTCGCCGCGGGAAAACCCGGAAGTGCCACCATTGCGGCAGCGCGCAAAAACCCGGAAGCGCTGCTGCTGATTTCGGGTTTTTGCGTGCCGCCGTTAGTGTGTCGCCGCGGGAAAACCCGGAAGCGCTGATGATGATCAGCGCTTCCGGGTTGTGTGACGACACACCAGACTGTGTGTGGCGACACACTTTTGTGTGGCGACACACAGTTTGGAAAGCTCTGCTATATGGCTTCAATAAGCTTTGGTAATGATATTGCATAATTACCAAGGATAATATCATCAGCATGTAAGAACAATTTATATTCATTGTCAAATGCCACTACATCCTCAGTATCTGTAGCTAACAGAAGAAGCCAGTGGTTCAGGAAACAAATTGAAAATTAAGGGAGACAAAGAACATCCTTACAGATACAATGTAATTTTAAAGTTTGAAAAACAATCCCATTCTTAATAACTCTAGCCATTGGGTGAAGATACCCAACTTAATCCAATGAACAAAAGATGGTGGAAACCTATATCTTCAATTTGATCTGAACCGTATCAAAGGCCTTCCTTTTCAGTATCCAACAAAATTAGAACAGCTAATTCCATCAGCTACAATATCTATAATATCAATCACCAGGTGGATGTTGTCAGGTGCTTGTCTATTTTTTTATAAATCCAGACTGAGATCGGTGAATTATAAATATTACTTTATGTAGCCTCCTGGCCAGTGTTGCAGGAAATATTTTAGCATTCACATTAAGCAAAGGTATTGGACTACAGTTTGCACATCTTGTGGGAGCATAAAATGATAAAACGTAGGCTGACCATACGTCCCATTTTGAACGGGACTGTCCCGTTATTTCACCATTTCTGGAGCGTCCCGTCGTTATAATAAATCTCAATTTTGTCCCGTTTTTGAGTTTATTTTTACGCATGCCCCCCCGCACACACGCCCCCTTTACATGCACCCCACCCCACCCCCGCGCGCACGCCCACACGCCCACCCCTCTGCGCATGCGCCCGCACGCCCACTTTGTCCAGCGACGTTTTTGCCTCAAGGAAATATGGTCAGCCTAGATAAACGAATAATAAAGATTAAATAATTACAGATCTCCAACTCTGTAGGTGCCAATAAGTCTGTTTTATTTTGGAAGTCCATCTGGCTCGGGGTTTTTCCCCTGCTTCACAGATTGCCAAATTTTTGTGATTTCTTGTCAATGGCTGTACCAATTTGATTTTCTCTTCCAGAAAAATCTCTTCCATTTCAGTACTTCCCAGGAAATTGATAATTTGTTGTTAGAGGAATCCCTAGTTGATATAAGTGAATACAAACACCATAAAACTAATAGATTCTGTTTCGGTAAATAACTGTCCATCATTGGCGTGAACTGCAGAGATAAAACTTTCTTAGTTTTGTTGTTTCATGCAATAAGTCAGTAACTTTCTAGCTTTCTCTTATTTATTTTCTATCCCACCTTTATTATTTTTATAAATAACTCAAAGTGGGGAACCACTAACCGCCCAGAGTCCCCTCCGGAATGGGGGGAGATGGGCGGTGATATAAGTTAGAAATATAAATTTAAAAAAAACATACCTAATACTCCTTCCTCCTCCTCTTTTCCTCACAACAACCCTGTGAGGTGAGTTGGGCTGAGAGAGTGTGACTGACCCAAGGTCACCCCAATATGTTAATAAATTTCAAAGAGTATTCAAATTGTTCTGAGTATAGTAGCTCCAGTACATGCTTTGCTGCTATAAATGCCTGATATGATGTGTCTGTTGGGTTCTAGCAAATAACAAAAGTGAATCTTTAACTACAGTTGCAATCAAAATTATTCAACACCCATTGCAAATCAGGTTTATTGTCAAAATGTACAGACTTTCAGCTGTTTGCAATGAACAAATCAAACAAAAGCAATTGAAATAGCTCAACATAACGAATGCTTCAAGTGGCTTCCCCAAATACAACTGAAAATGCAACTTATAATGACTTCTCCAATCTCAAAATTATCCAACCCCTTCATGGCAAGCATCTTCAGTACTTAGTAGAGCACCATTTTGCTGTTATGACCTGCTGCAAACGAGATGCACAGCCATACGCCAGCTTCTGGCAGCACTCCTGAGGAATCTTAGCCCATTCCTCATGAGCAATGGCCTCCAGTTCAGTAATATTCTTGGGTTTGCATGCTGCAACCACCTTCTTCAAATCCCACGAGATTTTCTATGGGGTTCAAGTCAGGTGACTGTGATGGCCACTGTAGAATCTTCCAGGACTTCTTCTGCATCCAAGCCTTAGTGGAATTTGAAGTATGCTTGGGATCATTGTCCTGTTGGAAGGTCCAATGACGCCCAAGCTTCAGCTTCCTTACAGACGGCATGATGTTTTCTCCTAGGAATTCCTGACACTTCCATGAATCCATCTTGCCTTCCACACGCTGCAGGTTTCCAGTGCCAGAGGATGCAAAGCAGCCCCAGAGCATCACCAAGCCACCACCATGCTTAACTGTAGGCAGAGTGTTCTTTTCAGTGTATGCTTCATTCTTCTTCCTCCAGACATACCGCTGATCCATCGGGCCGAAAAATTCCAGTTTTGTTTCATCGCTCCACAGAACAGAATCCCAAAACTTCTGTGGCTTATTTATATGATTGTGAGCCTTCTGGCATGGAAACCTTCTGTGTTTAGTACGCGCCTTACTGTGCTCACTGAAACCTCAGTGCCTGTTGCCACCAAGTCTTGCTGCAGGTCTTTTGCAGTCACTCAAGGGTTTCTCTCAACCTGCCTTCTCAGAAATCTGGTTGCAGCGACTCCAGGCTTGGCTGCCAGCTCGACCAGTCGGATTTCTCAGAGTGCTGAGAACTGGCTGAATTTTCCTTGCTTGCAGTGGATTGCAGAAGTTGTGGACCACTGAAGTTTTTTTCCCCTGAAGAAGGGGAGACCAGAAGATTACTCGGGGGGCCATTGGAATTGCCTACCCTTGTTTTTTCTCTGTAGTTTCCACCGCGGAGAAAACAGGGTAAGTGCAAGGGAAATGGCCGAGAGATATCTTGCTCTCGCAGGGAAAACAAGTCTATTTGAAGAGACACTAGAGCGTACAGCCGCTTTTAGATCACTTTAGGAAATTATTTTTTTTAGATTAGAAAGTTTTTTGATATCTAAGATCTATTTTTTGGACTTTGTTTTAAAATGTTGGCTGGTTTTGTGCTTTCTTTGCTTTGACTGATTCTGGTGGAAGCTTGATGGACTCTATATTTGCAACATAATGAAACGTCTGCATTTTTTTTTACTTTTCTTTTGTATTAGAGGGATTTAAGAGACTCTGTAATTCTTCGCTTGATAAACTAAATGACTATTCATTTTTTGAGAAACCCTTTGTTTGGATTAAGCAGCTTGCAGCTTGAAGAACGAAAGCTCGCAGTTTGAAGAATAAAAACACAGGGCAACGTTTTTTTTTTCTTTTCTTCTTTTTCTACATTCTCCCTGGTTGGATTCTGTTTCACTTGGAATATATTTTTTATTTCTCCTTCTATAAACTGTTTAAAATATTATTCTCTCCTGTATTTTGGATTATTGGAACTCTCTTTTTTCTTTTAACTTTAAAAAACAACGTTTTGCTTAATAGATCCTGCTGGTAGTATTTCATGGATAGATTACATGACTATTGTTTTGACTAGAAGGGTTGTTATTTTAATTTGAAGGACACAGGAAAAATGGCTTTCCAATTAGTACTTCAGGAGTTCAGAAGAGAGATTACTGAGGCTCTTTCAAATATTCAAAGATCGTTGGAATTGCTGTTCGTAACTCTGCAAAACAGAGAGAAAGAGCAGAGAACGGAAACGGAAACAGAAAGGAAAAATGTTTTTGAAGTGGAGGAGAAACAGAAGGAGGGAATTTTGAGTATATTAGTTCAGAAGAACATTCTGAAGGCTATACACTACAATCTTGGTATAGATATGTTGTGGCAGTGGAGACAGAGTGAAAATATGGGTGTGTAGTTGGATGGATGTTGTGAAATACGTGGAAAGGGAGAGAAGGTTGCTCTGATATTCTATATGAGATATAGAAAAGAGCAGGCTGTATATTGCGAATTTGCCATAGTGTATTGTGATTTTGGCATAACCTAAACAGAAGATATGAGAAACTGTATGGATATAAAGGCTAATGAAAATATGGACTTGAATTGTTATGAGAAATTGTATGGATATATAAAAAGTGATATTCTAAATGTAAGATGCTAAATACAAACATAAGTAATAATAATAATATTATTGTTTTCCTTAGAGATATATTTATGAGGAGATAATGATATGATGAGATGAGATGGAATTAGAATGATGGTTACTACAGGATGATATATATCAATATGTATTGTATGATTATAAGAATTGATATATTAGGTATTAGGTTAAGTGATATGATAGATTATGCACTTAGTTTAAATGGACACTACTACAAAGAATGGAAATTATAGATGGATAATTGAGATATAAGAATTCCTTTTTTATGGAGATATATATATATATTAGAATTAAATTATAGAAACATATATGTATGAACATTATAAGAATTGCTAAATTATGTATTAAGTTACATAATATGTTAGGTTATGAGTCATAATATGAATAGAATATATTGTAGTTTATTAGAAGTAAATAAGGCTTTTATTTGTTATACTAATTGGACTTTATTGAAGATATAAATATGTAGTAATGAACATTCAACATTTAACTACTACTTCAAGGAGTGGAAGCCAAAGATGGATTATTGGGAGACAGTAAGAAAGGTGAAACCTATATGAAGATTAGAAGATTGGATTAAAGAAATCAAAAGGCATATGACAAAGAAAAGTTCCTGTATACTGTATGAAGGACTAATATTTAAAATCAATTATTGTACTTTAAGTCCAAAGATAGATTGGAGGACATCTATTTTCTATATTTTCTTTGCTTATTATTTCTTGACTTCACTTTTTCTTTATCTTTTTCTTAATTTGTATTTCTGCTTCTATTTCTTTTTTCTATTCTAACTTTTATTATGTATTGTAAAACTTAATAAAATTTAATAAAAAAAAAAAAGAAATCTGGTTGCAGCCATTGACAGCTTCCTTTTTCTGCCCCGTCCAGGTAGTGTAACCACTGTTCTTTTAACTTTTAACTTGCGAACTATGCTTCCAACGGTGTCTCTAGGAACATTCAGTGCCTTCACTATCTTTTTGTATCCTGTTCCTTGTTTGTGAAGGGCGATAATCTCTTATGTTACCTTTTTGGACCATTCTTTTGATTTAGCCATATTTCTAACATGCAGTCGAACATGACACTCAACAAACCCCTAGCCAGTTCAGGTATTTCATGTGTTCCAGCTCAAGCACACCTGGTGCAACTAATGAAGCCCTTGATTAGTTGCATCAGGTGTGCTTGAGACAACACGTGTTTTGCATACTGTACAATATGTGTGCTGTTGTGACGGATTTTATACAGGGGGTTGAATACTTTTGAGACTGGAGAAGTCATTATAAGTTGCATTTTCAGTTGAATTTGGGGAAACCACTTGAAGCATTTGTTGTGTTGAGCTATTTCAATTGCTTTTGTTTGATTTGTTCATTGCAAACAGCTGAAAGTCTGTAAATTTTGACAATAAACCTCATTTGCAATGGGGGTTGAATAATTTTGATTGCAACTGTATCTTTTCCAACTGTATTAACATTAGAACTCTCTTTTTGCGGAGGTGAAAGCAATAATTGATCCCGATGTATGCCTTAAATGTACCCCAGAGTGTTAATGGATTAGTAGAGGTGTTATGTTATGTTATGTTATGTTATGTTATGTTATGTTATGTTATGTTATGTTATGTTATGTTATCTTATCTTATCTTATCTTATCTTATCTTATCTTATCTTATCTTATCTTATCTTATCTTATCTTATCTTATCTTATCTTATGTAGAGGTCCTCTACTTAAAATCATTTTTAATATAGTCTATAAAGAGAGAACCCTTAGAAGAAATATATTCAAATACCATATAGAATTGGCTGATTTACATTTCATAGTTAGAGTCCCTGGAGATTGCAATGGGCCTACTGAAGAATCCATAACTTGATACAGTAAAGTAGAAATTATTTTTAAAAAATCTAATTTGAAACAATTTTGAAGTACCTATGAAAAAAGTATATTCTATACATTTTGTATTTAAAAAACCCAAATACCTATTAAATTCTATGCTTGTAATGCCTTCCAATTTTGAAGAACAGTTAAGTTTTTTAAAAAATGCTTCTAATTTCCACAAGAGATTGTCAAGAAAAATAACATGTTTACTATGCTAGTGATACTTTAATTTTATATTTTTAATTTAGCAAAGCATTATCAAGACTTCAAACAAAGGCAATATTTTCTTATGTGAAGGAACTGACAAATCAGAAGGCCTTAAAGTATTTTATTAGTTAGACCAGGGTTTCTCAACCAGGGTTCCATGGAACCCCAGGGTTCCGTGAGAGGTCACTAGGGGTTCCCTGGGATATAACAATTTATTTAAATTATTTCAAATTCAGGCAACTTCACATTAAAGAGGTAAGTTTCATTATTTATTTTTAATTTAAGAACATGGTTAATGCATATATACAGGCCTACACATGAAACAAATATAATAATTTTGTAACTTCTATATTTGAGCCTGAATGTGCAGGGGTTCCCCAAGGCCTGAAAAATATTTCAAGGGGTCCTCCAGGGTGAAAAAGTTGAGAAAGGCTGAGTTAGACTGATGCTCTATCAACATATTTTGAAGGAAATGTCACAGGAATAAGTATAGAATTTTTTCTTGGGTGTATTACCTTGGAAGATCAGAGAATAGTACGGAAAAGATACTGCCACAATATATCTTGTTTTCTGTTTTAGCAGAATCCCTGAAAGTAACACTCTTAATATTTTACTGATATAAAAACACTAAATTTGCATTTAAAAAGTAAACTTTAAAGTGGATATTCATTCCAAGCTGTATTAATAGTTTAAGTAATTGCATTTCAGGCTTTGCCTTATATTACTTTGCCTTATACTCCTTAATGCTGTCACTCCATCTGCTAGTATGCTTTGGGGATGAATGAGAGATAATTCTGCAATAGCTCTCTTCTCACCTAAACACTTCTCACCTAAACAAGAAAGATTCTGTAATTATTTGGAATTGAATAAATCAATAGTTCTTTGAATGGTCTTATCGGATCTAAATATTAATAAGTAAAGTGCAGGAAAAATGTGCTTCTTTTATGACATGGTAAATAAGATCAGTTAATATACATCAGTGTGCATATACAACTGCATTTTTGAGAAAGGGTAGTGAACTGTTTCATACAAAGCTGGAGTTTCAAGATGCAGCACAATGTGAAAACATGTGAAGTATAAGTACACATTCATTCCGAACAAAAATAAAGTTTTACTTTATTAGAATGTTTTAATCATATCTAAAGCAGCTCCAGTACTTTTCATTTTAATTTCAAATTGCAGTGGAAACATTAAAGTTCTGCATTACAATGTTTATTTATTTATTTATAGTAATCAAGAAAATAAATGCCAAGAGAGATTCTATCCAACAATTTTAAACACAAAAATTGCATGTGAGGATACAATTCTCATACCACATTACTTATGACTGCAATAATTGTAGATCACTAGATATTTATGATAAGGCAGTGATAAACATAAACCAGTATTAACAGCTTCAAACAAGGTTCATTTTTTTTGCCAACACTTCTTACAATTTCACTAGTGCAAGACCATATTTTTACCTGATTGAACTTGAAACACAGAATGCTCAATACAAAACTATTCTTTCTCCCCTTTTTAAAAAAGTGCCTCATACCATACTTACACTAAAATATTTACAAGCTAGTGGAAGACTGTCTGTCTCCATCTCTTGTCAGTGAGGAAAGGCCAAAGTGATTCCTTGATCCCAACTTGAAATGGAGTATGTTGACCAATGCCCAACATCAGAAGACGGGAACAGTCAAGCTGAGCATTCTTGGGACGAGGAGCACCCAGGACTGGGCTATCTGTAATCTTTAATTTCAAAGACCAATATACTTACTGTTCAGAATAAAAATATTAAAATGCATTTATTTCTAAGGATCCTCTCTCTCCCAGCCCAAAACCATTTTTTCTCTCATAATATTACTCAGCAAGGAATCCTGAAATCTGCTAGTAGTGCAAAAATGGAACCTGGGATTATCTGCCAAAACACTTCTGAGCCTTCGTCTATGAATTCAGGAGATACATACAGATACTGAAGACATTTGTGTCTCCTGAGAAGATGCTTCTAAAGGTAGTCTTTGCTTGTAAATCAAGCAAAAGTTATTACCTTACATTTCCCCTTTACTAGGATCCCAGAGGCTGACAGAAGAGGGATAGATGAATTCATTTCTAGACTTGATACACTTGAAAGTATTATTTCTATTTTTCCAGGCTCTCAATCAGCTCCATGGAATTCCTTGCACTTGCCTACATGGAATCACTTATTATGTGAGTGTTTACATAAAAGGCTGGGGTAAATGGGCCATTCAGATAGTCACTTATTGAAAGGTGAGAAACTGCAATCAGAAAGTAATTTTTCATCCTTTCCACATAGCATCTTAATTGCAGCTGAAATTTCTGGGTTACATTGTTATAAGCTTATCATTTGAACTGCAGAGACAAAACACACATTGTTTCCCAAATAGCCAAAGGAGGGTCAAATATATGAATTATCAATTTCAAAGTTTTCATCAGATAAAGAGCAATTGTTCCTCAAGGATAACATCTCATAGCACAATATAAAACAAATGCCGAATGTTTACCAACTACAAGTTAGCTTTTCTCATTCTGTTAATTACTTACTGGTCTCAAGTGGCTACTAGGAAGATTGAAAGCATCAGCCATAGCACATGCCATTTCAAACTTGGTCATCTGCTCGTTACCAGACCAGTGGAAAGTTCCCTTAATGGATGGATCCTTGGAAAAGCAACAAATACATACAATTTTAATTAATTTTAATTTTCCTATGCTAGTAAGTTCCATGAAGGAAAAGAAAAATCCAAGTTTTGTTGGGAGACCATTCTTTTTAGACTGAGAAGCAACATTTAACTCAATGAACTATTTTTCACATTATCTCAACAGATTTTTGTTTCTGCTACAGAATGTAAGAGTTACTATACACAACTTCAACCCAGCTAGATGGTACTTTGTTCACAATAGTGTTACTAGAAAATACTCAATGCCTTGATCTTGTCCAAAAGAATAGTTGTGTCTGTTTTACAACCATTTTGTTGCAAATATAATCTAGCAATCTAAGATGCATTACCATGATGCAAGATTTTTTAAAAAAAATCTCAGTGAGCTCTCTGAATATTAAAAGCTTAGCCTGGATAGAATTATCTAACGCTTTAAGAGTTAAATGAATACAGCTCCTATACACAGGGCATTTAGATTGACAGTAGGAAGCTTCATAAAATAATGGACATCTGAAAGATGGGTGTACCTTTAATCACAGCTTCACGGCAGGTTTTTTTTAATGTTAAATTGATTTTCAAAGCTGGCAGGGAAATACAGAATGTACAGACATACGTGGGGAACGAGGAGTTGACAAAATTGCCCTTTTTGATGGAGATCCCTTTTGTTTTTAAATTTTGAAACATATAGCATCTTTTTCAGAGATGCAGAACATGCCTCTACATTTATTTCATGTCCTTCCAACATTATTGTTCTGCCACTATGATTCCTGTTTCCCTATTATCTCGACCCTAAGAATAACTACAGTATCATACAATATTATATTGTATATTGTAACCACTTACTCTTGTACAAGTATTCTGCATGTTTTAATCAGAACTTTATTATGTTTTTCATGTTACAATGTAATCAGATACATATTTACATGTTTTAGAAAGTCTGCATATATTTTTGAAACCTTGAATACATCACAAAACCCACATTATTTATACATATTTAATATGTGAAGCAGTCCTTAACACCTTGATTTAGGTACATTTAATATACTTAGGAAAGGTCTTACCACCATTCTCCTCTCAGCTAGCTGTCGGCAAACAATGGCTACATCCTTGACATAGGTAGGAAACCTCTGCTGCCAGTGGTCCATATTGGCTGATTTGTTATTGAATTGCACTTTATCAAACATAACTGTCACAGCACTCTCCTCCAACTTCTCAACTTCTCCATATAAAATAGGAATTCTAAGCACAGCAGCACCTAACAAAAAAGAAAGAAAAGCCATAAATGTTGCACGAAATCAACTAAGCATATCCATGCAATTGCCCAGCTTGCTCTAAACTTCACACCAATAGAAAAAATGGAAAAGGGTCAGATTTAACTGGGACAAGCCAAATTATTTTACATATGGCGTATTAACAAAAAAAAAAGGCTGGAAACTGGAAACTGCTTCAAAACTGCTTGTAGCAATGTTTATTACAATACCTTCAACTGTCAATACTAACTCTAGATAGCTTTGTTTCTAATGATAACTCTGTCAATATAATCTTTCTTAGTGCAGTATTCTTACTGTACTAACATCTGGGAAACTACAAACATGAACTTGCAAATTCAACCGGTTCTGAAATACCTACAAGACATCATTTAAAAACTCAAAATATGAAGTTGCATTTGCTGCTGCTGCTGCTGATTATTTCAGTTTTTCCTCTTTCCTTTTCTATTATCTACGTAATGCACCACCTATTCAGAATATGTTCCTTTTAATTTCCACCTAGCCAGAATACACGTGTTCATGTAGCATTCTACCATTCCTTAAATCTTTCCCTTAAGAACATAGGAGACAACTTGCTAGGTAAGCACATCCAACCCAGCATTGTTTACAATGAAAGTCAATCACTGAAAAGTAAGCAAACAGGCATTTTATAACTGCATAGAGATGCTTTTATGCCATTATGTTTATTTACCGCAGCCTGGTTTACTAATAGATCAAATTTATATTTTGAAGGGGCAAAATATTTTCATAAAGCCCATGATTGATCATTTATAAACCATCCTCCTCCCTGTCACTGTAATCACCTCTCTGTTCAAACATTGAAGGAAAAGACATTAGCTATTTCTTATAGATAGTAGATTAAATACTAAACTATTTTAATTTCCCCCTTTTTTTGAGAGGTTTACAATGCAATGTTAGTTTATTTATATATTGTAAGAGTCACAAATTTCTTCACTCCAAAAGCTCTAGGCAGTATGCAAAAGTAACAATATAATAACAGAATATAACAGAATACAAAATAAAACCACAATATAACAGCAACATTCCCACATTTGGCATGGGTTTTAATCCAGCTGTCCTAATCTTTCAAGCTCTCCACAGAGTCAGGTATTATCCAATTTCCAGAAGGCCATGAGAACGGGGGCCATTCTTCGCTCGGAGGGTTAGCTGTTTCAGAGGAGGGGAGCTCCACAGAGAATGCCTGCCTCCATGCTCTCTCCTATTGTACCTCCTGATAGAAGGGGGGCAGAGTTTACATGGGATAGGCGGATCTTCCCTACCCTATAGCATACTGGCCTCACTTCCTCTATATTCTCTTTTAAGCAAGCTCAAAGGCCGAGACAGTTGTGTTTGACAAGGAAAATAGAGCCCATGGCTGTAAATTAAATATAAACACTGAAATACTAAGAAAAAATTGATGAATCTGTGTCCCTTGTGTCCCTTTTATTAAAGTTGAAAATGGAGAAATTTTAAGACTTGCAAGTGCTGGTAGAAATGCAGTAGAATGCAGTCTTTTGGGAGGAAATGTTTGTCAAAAGAAGTGAAAATGGCTCTAAGTAATAATGTTCTTCTGCTCATGTTGTTATATGGAATTAAATGTTGGCTATCTCAAGATAAACATAAAAGTTAAAAATAGTGAAAATGAGGTACTTAAGTATGTGTGATAAAACAAAAAAAGATAAAATAAATAGCTGCTGAACAGCAATATATACAATTAAAATATGTTAACGCAATATGGCCTGGATCCTTTAACAGCTCCAGAGACACATGAAATATTTGAATGTCTAAGAAATGCCTTATTTGAAGTAAAACCAACAATTCAATTTTATGTGAGACAAAAACCATGATGGTTAATATTGGCAATGTATATAATTTGCAGAATAAGCAACTGGATTTTCTGATTTTGGAAAACTAATGGGCCAAGTTTTAAGAAATGTTAAATACAGATAGTCCTCACTTAATGACGGTTATTGGGACCGGAATTTCCATCAAGCAATGAGGTCGTAAAGTGCGACATCATGTGACCGTGCCACTTAGCAACAGCAGTTCTGGCAGTCCCTGGTTACCATCATTAAGCAAATCACCGGGGTCATTAAGTGAGGACCTGATGTGATTGCGACTTCTGTCTTACTGCTGGCTTCCCCATTGACTCTGCTTGTGGGACGCCAGCATGAGAGATCGCAAATCGCAATCACGTGACCATGGGACACTGCAATGGTCAAAAATCTAGGCCAGTTGCCAAGTGCCAAGTTCCAATCATTCAGTGCTGTCATAAGTTTGAATGGTCGTTGAACAAGTGGTTGTTAACCAAGGACCACCTGTATACTTATGCCTTAGACATGAAGTTAATTCATTACAAAAAAATCATACCTACTAGACTTTCCAAATAATATTTTAGAAAAGGGTGGATATCAGATTCTTTTTGTGTTTGTGTTAGCACTGTAAACAAATCTGACTCATATGGTTTCGACCTGTTCTGTTATGACTCCATCAAATCTGTGAATACAACCTTGGGGGAAAAACATAGTAGTTAAAGATATAAATGTGATACTGAATTACATTCCAAAAATATGGAATTTGACACTTTATGGAGAATTACTCAAGGTAGATGAAAATAAAACAACACTCTAGGTGTCAAAGAGCAGCTTTAAGAGATCTGTTCTTCAACAATTTTTGAAATGTATTATTATAAAGATAAGATGTCAAAATACATCTTGATACGGTCTAGCTGTTAAAGGCCTGAGCTACTTCTGTATTAATATTATATGGATTTTTATACTCCTTCCTTCTTAGCTCATTTTAACCACAATTATGTATATTTTATTGTATTATTACCATGTATTATTACTTGTTAATCTCACTAACTGCTATAAAACAATAAAAAGGGGGGAAGGAAAATATGTACCCAAATTTAAACTTACCTTCATTGTTTTTTAAAACTGCTCTTTCACCTTCTAGTTTAGTTTTGCCATAGAGATTTAGAGGATTTGGTGCATCATTCTCCTTGTATGGAGGGTTTGTTCCATCAAATACATAGTCTGTACTAATGTAGATCAGAAATGCTCCCACTCGAGCTAAATTAGAAAGACATTTATCATAATTAAATGTAGCTAAGGGAATATTCCATCTAGCTTTCATTTCTCCAGTATATTATACCACTTAGAAACTTGCTGAATCACACCAAAGACCTTCTATTTAAAATAACAATCAGCAGATCCCACAATCCTCCTTTACCAAACCACGTTAATGAAACATTAACTGGCAGAAATTCTTCAACACTGGTCGATCTACCTAAACGTAGAATATCATAGAAAATAATAATGTAACCTAATTTTTAAAACAAATCAATCATTTTTACCTGCTTCTTTTGCTATGATTCCTGAAGCAGTCACATTGAGCTGAGCAGCAGCATCTGGTTGACTGTCTACAATATCTGGCCTTCTCTCAGCTGCACAATGTATTATCACATGAGGCTGGAAATAATACACCCATATGAGTAAGTTCATTCAAACAGGACCACTGAAGTTCTATTTAAATACACAAATACATTCTACCTAAATTCCATATTATATTGCTGCAAGACTAGTTTACCTAAAGTAACAGAAAAGATTCTAGAAGTATGGTCTTACTTTTAATAAATTCAATACAAGACTATTTTTCTGCAGTACCATTTTTTTCCATTCAAGCATTTCATATAAATAAGGTCAATATTCTGTTTAAAAACAGAATATTCATGCTACACAATGAATAGGAAATGACAGTATCTAGGAAAACCAGTTAAATTATTGAACAAACAATTCTGAACAGTATGATATTTTTCCTTTCCTCTGAAGATTCTCACCTGAAAATCTTGGATTACACTGTGAATAGCAACAGAATCCAAAAGATTAACTTGTTCAAACAAAGGTCGAGCTCTACTGTACCCACAGCCAAGAGCGTTCCAATTATTTACTTTAAATTCTTTATAAACAGCTCTGCCAAGGAGTCCAGTGGCACCAGTAATTAGGACACGTCTATTTGGGATATCAACATCTTCCTGTAAAAAGAAAATATAATCTATAGCCATATCAAATTGTGAATGTTTTCCCCAAAACTGCTGCATGCTCCTGTACATCTCTATCCCATATTTTTACAAATTAGTTAGACTTAAGTCACAAAATAGCAGCTTCAGTAATAATCTGTGCTGCACAAGAAGTTCAAATATTGAAGATAACATACCCATGTACTATGGCTAACAGTATCAGAAGATGACTATAATTTAGAATTATTCATTCCATATTATTAAAATTGATCTCTACAAAAAGGTTAATTGAAGAATGCATGTATTCTTTTTTTGTTTTACTTTAGACTCTGTCAAAACTGTTTTACATTAAACCTTCCAAGGTGGATTATTTTCTTAAAAAAACAAAACATGAAATTGTATTGTCGAAGGCTTTCACGGCCGGAGTTCAATGGCTGTTGTGGGTCTTCCGGGCTGTGTGGCCGTGTTCTGGAAGTTGTGGTTCCTAACATTTCGCCAGCATCTGTGGCCAGCATCTTCAGAGGGCAGGAGCACAGATAGATTTATAGGTTTATTTATAGATTTATTAAGATAGATCAGAGATTTTGCTTCTATCTGTGCTCCTGCCCTCTGAAGATGCTGGCCACAGATGCTGGCGAAACGTTAGGAACCACAACTTCCAGAACACGGCCACACAGCCCGGAAGACCCACAACAGCCATAAAACATGAAATTACTTTTCTTCACCTATCAACCAGTAGTTTTTCTATCAAGATTCTTCAAAGACAGAAAGGAACACAGAGTTACCAAAATCCTGCTGAAGTTTTACCTTCCTTGTTACTATTCCAGGAAGTGTTTCCATTCCAGACTGATCAATGATTTTCAGCTGCTTTCCGGAATTCTATCAGCATTATAACTGATAGAATTGTAATTCCAATCGTTTATAAAAGAATTGTTATTGGAATTACAGAACATTAAGGAATAATACTGAGGGGCTTTTTTTAATAGTTCTTTTCTTTTTCTACTTTTTTTCCTTTCATGACATGTCTTTTTAGATTGCTGGGTCTGTCTTGCCTTTGCTGATCTGTAAGTTTGTCTGGGGTTCTATATAACTTAAGAGCAGGGCATAACCGCCCAGGGTCCCTCCTTGCAGGGGAGATGGGCGGGATATAAATATGATGATAGATGGATGCTTTAAAAAAATTAAGCTGATAAACTAAGGGTTAATGGGATTTCATATCCCAACAAAGCACTTAGACCAGTTTCAAGAAACACACAGTCTGTCCTTGAAGTAGAAAAAGCCCAAATACCTGACAATTAACAATACCAGCAATTTTTGTGATCATAAGAACTAAGGATTACTTCAAGGCTATGCAACTAAACCTAAATAGTAGAGGATCTCTTATTGAAACAGTGAAGAGGAGGGGGGATGCAAATTAATACAATATCTACCTATCCCACCTTAGTCAAGAGAAATAGCCTCCAAGTCCATATAGAGCCCCACTAGAGAGAAACCTTAGGAATTAAAAAGACAATTACAAGTATATTATTGCTCAATCTTTCATTTGTTTACTAGGCCATGGTAGTGGAACTGTGAATACTTAGTTTTATGCAACATTAAGACTACAGTTTAACTGTTCGCCTCCCCAGATACGGTATTTTTCACTAAAGCAGCAAGCAGCATTAAATAATCACGTGTATGAATGGATTATTTTAATAATTCTCCTCCCATACCGTACTAACTGGGAAAAAGGGAACTCCCTCTAGATCTCACTCCCCAAAGTTTTTACAATTGTTCGGCAAGGCTGTGCCATCTTGCACACCCGACCTGGCACCCTCCAGCTGAGTTGGACCCCAAGCCCTAAAACCTCCACCGTAACTAATGCTGGCTGGGGATTATGGGCGTCCTGGTCCAACACATCCAGAGAGCGCCAGCCGGGGGAACACTCCCATAAACACTGGCACGGGAGGAAACCCTCTTGAGCTCAGGGAGATTTGTAAGCCAACTCAGATCTGCAGCCTGAAGACTCCCTTAGGCATCGTCCGCCCCCGGCAGAGCAAGGAGGGCGCCGCCGAGCCGAGCCGCCGGGCCGGAAGGGTGAGGCGGCGCAGAGGAGGCGCGGCCACTTTGTTTACCACGGAGAAGCCAGCGGAGAAGACGAGGGGCCTTGCGAATCCTTCCTCACCTCCTCGAGCCAGCAGCTCCCCGGCTCAAAATGGATGCGGAGCCCTTTCTCCCACCCGACCATCCCTCCTGCCTTGGTCCGGAGGCGCCGCTGCCCGCGTTCAGCTGGACTATCGCGGCGGCCGTCGCCCAAGGCCCACCCCCTCCTGCAGCCGCGCCGCTGATTGGTCCTTTCCGCCGCGGGAGGCAGGGCTCGGAAGGAGCTATTCACTGCGGACGTGCGAGCGCCACCCTCCTCCGAGAAAGCAGTTTGTGACCGTTCTTGGCATTCTACAGTCCCGGAAATACTAGATAGAGCCGCAGGGCAATAAATTCATGAAAACATTCTAGCCCCGCCTCCCCTACGAACTGAATGTCCTACTTCTTGTTCTGTCTCAAAACAAAACACTTCTTAGTCAGTGTAACATAACACTACTGATTTAGTATGTAAGGCAAAATTCAGCTTTATTTCCAAAGCCAGAAATCTTTGCAAATATGGAAACGTGTTGTATGTATGTACAAAAAAACATGGAAAACATGCGTTAAAAACAGCATGCACAAACTTGCCACCCAGATCAAAATAGGTTGCTTTAAAAACACAGGTAAGAAAGGAATCTGGCAAGGTCTTCAAGTCCAATTAAAAATGAAATTGCTAACTAAACTAAATTTAGTTTGCATTAACTAACTTCCAGAAACTGCAGAGTAAAACCTGGAAGATAAGCCATTTCAAGTTTGAAATGTTTTAACAGAAAGGAATAGAACTGGATATCCAGTTCTCCCTCTGGAACTTGCTTTATCTCTGAGAATTAAGCTACTTCCAGAATTCCTCAAACCAGAAGCAGCTCAGCATGGTCTGAATTGCTGAATTTTGCACATCCATGCAACCATCTTTATTGTATATAAAAACCTGTATACTATCATAAATCTAAGAAAAAGAATTCTGACATACTCCCTAAGAATCAAAATAATGATTAATAGCATCTTATGGTTAGTAACTTTCAGTGAAAAGATTATACAAGCATATCCTAACAGGTTCAACCTTCAACGTGAAAACATACATCACATCTAGTCCCGGACTGATCTTCTTCCTCAGTATCTGACCATGCAATTCATATTGCCTTCCCTTGGAGGTATTGGAATAGGAGACCTGATGCCTGGGCAAAGGTGGTCATGCAAGGCAGGACACAGGATAGACTCTTGCATTACAGGAAGTGCAGCCACAGGGACAAACTGAGGCTATGACTACCACATTTAGAAGAGGCAAACTTTGCTGAGATCCTGTTGTGGGACGAGGACTGCCTAGCAGCTGAATGAGCCAGGATGTTATGCTAGTTGTGGCCAAAAGGAAAGGGGAGAGGCAAGAACAGGGGTCTTTGCAGGTCGTGTTAAAAAATTCAAGATGGTGGCCATGACAGTCTGATTGAAGCTCTGCTACTCCCCAAAGGCTTACGGAGCTTATGGTTGATCATTGTCGGAATGGAAAGAAAAGCAGCTCCACAGTGAAGTTATAGTAATAAATGTTTATTTCTTAGCATCATCAGTATTGTAAAAATAAAGAATTGCTCCAGGGTAGTCACATTGAGGATGGGGAAAATCTGCCTTGTTTGTTTTGCTT
Organism: Charina bottae; assembly: GCA_023362775.1. Taxonomy (NCBI): domain Eukaryota; kingdom Metazoa; phylum Chordata; class Lepidosauria; order Squamata; family Charinaidae; genus Charina; species Charina bottae. The sequence continues at coordinate 109,165,955 of JALMGJ010000002.1, forward strand.
ATGGAAGCTAACCAAATATTGATGTCTCTTCTTCCATTCTATTATTAGTAAGAATTTCCTTTTGTTTGTTCTCTCCATAGAAGAGGGCATAGATAACAAGTAGGAAACTAAAGGATATAGTTACAAACCCAATAATTAAAAAATGGTCCAGCTCAAAAGAAGCATCTTATAATCATGAGGTATCACAAATTCCTCTTAATAAAATGGTGAGCCAAGAATAAAATCAAGTAACACTGCAACCTAATGTAGATGAATAATCTCTAAAATCAGAGCCATACATATTTCAATTCACAAGCAAAAAAATTCAGTTCACATGCTAATTAAACAACAGGAAAAGTTGTAAATTATAAGTTGCATAGTGTTTGAAGGTTAAGTTCTTCCACAACTATGAGCTATTTATGATCATTGAAGCAACTGTTTCAATTTCAAAAATACTGTACAAAAGTCAGAGTTTAACTATGTAACATACTCTGTGTGTGCGTATAAACAAGTTTCACTAGGTCTTATGTATTGACTCAACTGATGTAATCTACAAAAATTACTATACACTTAACATTTTATAATTGTGACCTACTGATATTTTAAGATGTAAGTGCTGTGGCCATTTGCATTTTAGATAGTTTAAAAGCAATTATTATTTGCTTTATTAAAGAGATATTTAAAGAGAACTTTCTATTATAGAAGTATAGATTGGAGCACACAAGGCAGTAGACAATCGATACTTTCTTGGAAAGATGAATCTCTCAAGTGTGAATTTGTTCTTGTTCAGTAGAGAACAGCTTGATTTTTGTTTCTGTTACCTGTTAAATAGTGAAAATAAGAAGTTAATTGAAACTATGATTATTTTTGAATTACAGAAGACTTAGAATTTATTTTATTGTATTTCTGATCTGCACAATAACTGGAATTACTTCCACCAATTAGTTAATTAAAACATCAATAAAACAATAAATGCATTCATAGCACTGAAAAGATAAGAATAAAACATATTAAAGCTATTCTGCTAGTTAATGCATACATCTAATATCAAACTAATTCCCCAAGCACAAATCATTAATATTTATGGAATATACTTATGAATACTCACTTTCTTTAAAAGGTGTTTTGGGAGCAACATTTTCCTTGCTAGAATGCTGAAAAGCTTTAGAAGGATCAAATCGTCTAATACCCTGAACTTCATTAATTTGATCTTGGAGCTCTCCCCTTGCTTGTTTTTCCTTTGCTACTTGGGCACGCAGCTTTAATACCTCCTAAAAGAAAACATCCCAATGCAAGATAAATTCCAGACACTGCAAACGTGACAATACATGTCCCCAGATCAATCCCAGCAAAAAGTTGAGTGATGTTGTTTTATGAGGTTCAAAACAAAGCATTTTTCCTCTTTCATGCATATCCCTTGTGACATGTGTCCTTCATTTGTCCTTTCTCCGTTGTCACACATCCAAACTTCCATGCTCTAACCCAAACAAATGTTTTAGAGCCAGTTTGTGCTAACTGTGGTTAGCAAGAAGCCAAGAGTAGATATTAGCTTAAATGTATAAGAAAAGCTTATATCATAGGAGATAGAAGGAGTGGCTACTGGACCGAGATGGCATCAAGGCGAGAAGCCTTTTTAAAAAAACTCAGGGGGAAGAACTGGAACGGAGGTTTGGAAAATTTCTGGCAAACAGAATGGAGAAGGTAACAAATGACTGTTGATGAGTTTTAAGACATAGAAAGTTTGGTGGTAATCCCAGAATGAAATGGGCAGTGCTTATATTGCTGAAAGCTCATTAATTCCAAATGGGCCAAGATCCCCAAAAGGACAAGGATATGTTCTGGAAAAGCATGCTGAAGACCACAAGAGGGTAAAGAGCACTGAGGGACACTAATGAGGCAGAAGTCACAGCGGAGGTGCCAGAAATTTACTAGTTAGAGAAAGGCCAGCTGTCAATAATCTCAGAAACTTTGCTATCAATCTCTATAAGCCCTTCCTTAACTCTAGAATTAGGACATAAGTAGAGTTAAAAACAGAGTAATGTGTTAATATGTCTATGAAGGTTCTCAGTCATCCAGGTGGAACAGTCTGTGGCTTGAATCATGTCAACTGGATTTCTATTTTCTTAGTGGAAACGTTTCACTCCTTATCCAAGGAGCTTCTTCAGTCTGAGTAAAGTTAGTAAGGGAATCCTTAAATATGTTTCTAGGCTGGCTGTGTGACCTTGCACCTGGGGCTAGGTCATGGTTATTTTTGAGATGTTTGTTTCTAAGTCCCTTTATCATCTAAAGGAGGATCGTTAAGATTACCCTGCTGCTGTTGAGCTTGTGAAATGGTCTTAATCTTCCTAGGCACAGAAGACAAAGCAGGAAGGAAGATAGGGGAAAGGTTATGCCTGAGGCCCCCACCTCTATTCAAGGAAGGATTTTCCAAGTTGGCATGAATGGATTCCTTGACCCCTCTCTCAAACCACCTATCTTCTCTGTCTAAAATGTGAACATTAATGTCCTCAAATGAGTGTCCTTTTTCCTTTAGATGAAGATAAACTGCTGACTCTGGTCCTGTGGTGTTACTTCTCCTGTGTTGGGCCATCCTCCTGTACAAAGGTTGTTTGGTTTCTCCAATGTAGAGTTCAGAGCACTCCTCACTGCACTGGATTGCATACACTACATTGCTTTCCTTGTGTTTTGGAGTTTGATCTTTGGGGTGTACAAGCCTCTGTCTCAGTGTGTTGGTGGGTTTGAAATATACAGGTATGTGGTGTTTGCCAAATATCCGTTTGATCTTTTCAGACACGCCAGCCATGTAAGGAATGACCAGGTTCTTCCGTTTACTCTGAGTCTCAGCCCTATCTGTCGCTGTTTTAGGTCTGGTAGACTTAGATTTGGTGAAGGCCCAATTTGGATATCCACAGGCCTGCAGAGCTGTTCTCAGATGCTGCTTTTCATTCTTTTTGGAATCCATGGAGGTGGGGATGGTTTCTGCTCTGTGTGACAATGTCCTGATGACTCCTAGTTTGTGCTGCAGTGGATGGTGGGAGTCAAACATCAGGTATTGATCTGTGTGTGTGGGTTTCCTGTAGATCCCTATTTCTAGCTTGCCACCGGTCCCAATGAGGACTTCACAGTCTAGGAATGCCAGTCTGTTGTCCTTGGTGTCTTCTCTGGTGAAGCTAATGTTGGCATCTATAGTGTTTATATGGTCCGTGAAGGCCTGTACTTCCTGGGCCTTGATTTTGACCCAGGTGTCATCCACATACCTAAACCAGTGGGTGGGCACCGTTCCCTGGAATGTGTTGAGTGCTTTCTTCTCCACTTCTTCCATGTATAAATTGGCCACAATGGGTGACACAGGAGAACCCATGGCACAGCCGTGTTTTTGTCTGTAAAAGTCACCTCTGTATGTGAAATAAGTGGTGTTAAGACACAGGTCCAGAAGATGGCAGATCTGGTTTGGGTTGAGATGGCTTCTCCTTTCCAGGGTGCTGTCCTCTTCTAGTCTCTTCCTGACAGCGGATAGAGCATGAGTGGTGGGGATGCTGGTGAAAAGGGAGGACACATCAAAGGAGACCATAGTTTCATCTGTATCCAGTTTCAGGATCTTTGCTTTGGAAACAAATTCTTCCGAATTATGGATGTGGTGTTCAGAGTGTCCAACTAGAGGTGCTAGTATGGTAGAGAGGTGTTTGGCAATGTTGTATGTTACCGAATTGATGCTGCTGACTATGGGTCGGAGGGGTGTTCCTTCCTTGTGGATCTTAGGAAGTCCGTAGATGCAGGGGATGGCTTCTCCAGGATACAGACGGTGGTAGGTAATCCTATCGATGGAGCCATCATGTTCCAATTGTTTCAAACTGTCTATTGCCTTTTTCTTGTAATTGTTGGTGGGGTCTCTTTTCAGTTTTTCATATGTATGGTGATCCTCCAAAAGTGAGGTAATTTTATTGTGGTAGTCTGCAGTGTTTAGAACCACTGTACATCTTCCTTTGTCAGCAGGTAAAATGGTGATGGTTTCATCTTTGCTGAGGGCTGTCAGGGCTCTCCTCTCTTGGACGGTAAGGTTGGGGGGAGGAGGTTGAGCACTGGACAGAGCTGCAGATATTTTAAGCCGGAGTTGTTCTGCTTCTTCAAAAGGTAGGTGGTTGTTGTGGATGGCAGATTCTGTGGCTGTAATGAGCTCCACAACCGGAACTTGCTTGGGAGTGATGGCAAAATTAAGACCTTTGGCTAGGACATCTCTCTCTGGTTGGGTAAGTTCTCTGTCTGAGAGATTTTTCACCCACATGTTCTTTTTGTCCTCTGTGGTCCTGTTGTTGTTGTTCCTCCCAGCGGTTTCTCCAGTTCCTTGTTTCTGCTTGCTGCGAGAAAGAAGAATGTCAAATTTCTTAGTTTGCCTCTCCTTTGTCTTGTGATGCTGGGCCAGCTGTACTTTATTGCCAAGCTGAATAACTCTATCCAGGATTGGGTCAGGAAGGGTGGCTGTGAGTTCCTGGTGAAGGCAGACTACCACAATAAAATTACCTCACTTTTGGAGGATCACCATACATATGAAAAACTGAAAAGAGACCCCACCAACAATTACAAGAAAAAGGCAATAGACAGTTTGAAACAATTGGAACATGATGGCTCCATCGATAGGATTACCTACCACCGTCTGTATCCTGGAGAAGCCATCCCCTGCATCTACGGACTTCCTAAGATCCACAAGGAAGGAACACCCCTCCGACCCATAGTCAGCAGCATCAATTCGGTAACATACAACATTGCCAAACACCTCTCTACCATACTAGCACCTCTAGTTGGACACTCTGAACACCACATCCATAATTCGGAAGAATTTGTTTCCAAAGCAAAGATCCTGAAACTGGATACAGATGAAACTATGGTCTCCTTTGATGTGTCCTCCCTTTTCACCAGCATCCCCACCACTCATGCTCTATCCGCTGTCAGGAAGAGACTAGAAGAGGACAGCACCCTGGAAAGGAGAAGCCATCTCAACCCAAACCAGATCTGCCATCTTCTGGACCTGTGTCTTAACACCACTTATTTCACATACAGAGGTGACTTTTACAGACAAAAACACGGCTGTGCCATGGGTTCTCCTGTGTCACCCATTGTGGCCAATTTATACATGGAAGAAGTGGAGAAGAAAGCACTCAACACATTCCAGGGAACGGTGCCCACCCACTGGTTTAGGTATGTGGATGACACCTGGGTCAAAATCAAGGCCCAGGAAGTACAGGCCTTCACGGACCATATAAACACTATAGATGCCAACATTAGCTTCACCAGAGAAGACACCAAGGACAACAGACTGGCATTCCTAGACTGTGAAGTCCTCATTGGGACCGGTGGCAAGCTAGAAATAGGGATCTACAGGAAACCCACACACACAGATCAATACCTGATGTTTGACTCCCACCATCCACTGCAGCACAAACTAGGAGTCATCAGGACATTGTCACACAGAGCAGAAACCATCCCCACCTCCATGGATTCCAAAAAGAATGAAAAGCAGCATCTGAGAACAGCTCTGCAGGCCTGTGGATATCCAAATTGGGCCTTCACCAAATCTAAGTCTACCAGACCTAAAACAGCGACAGATAGGGCTGAGACTCAGAGTAAACGGAAGAACCTGGTCATTCCTTACATGGCTGGCGTGTCTGAAAAGATCAAACGGATATTTGGCAAACACCACATACCTGTATATTTCAAACCCACCAACACACTGAGACAGAGGCTTGTACACCCCAAAGATCAAACTCCAAAACACAAGGAAAGCAATGTAGTGTATGCAATCCAGTGCAGTGAGGAGTGCTCTGAACTCTACATTGGAGAAACCAAACAACCTTTGTACAGGAGGATGGCCCAACACAGGAGAAGTAACACCACAGGACCAGAGTCAGCAGTTTATCTTCATCTAAAGGAAAAAGGACACTCATTTGAGGACATTAATGTTCACATTTTAGACAGAGAAGATAGGTGGTTTGAGAGAGGGGTCAAGGAATCCATTCATGCCAACTTGGAAAATCCTTCCTTGAATAGAGGTGGGGGCCTCAGGCATAACCTTTCCCCTATCTTCCTTCCTGCTTTGTCTTCTGTGCCTAGGAAGATTAAGACCATTTCACAAGCTCAACAGCAGCAGGGTAATCTTAACGATCCTCCTTTAGATGATAAAGGGACTTAGAAACAAACATCTCAAAAATAACCATGACCTAGCCCCAGGTGCAAGGTCACACAGCCAGCCTAGAAACATATTTAAGGATTCCCTTACTAACTTTACTCAGACTGAAGAAGCTCCTTGGATAAGGAGTGAAACGTTTCCACTAAGAAAATAGAAATCCAGTTGACATGATTCAAGCCACAGTAATGTGTTAAGATTTCATCATAACTTCCATGTATATATAGGATTAGAGTTGTTTTATACTGAAATCTTGAGATCAGAGAACAAAAGTTTTTTCTCTCTTATCAACTAAACCTAGGGAGAAAAGAGAAAGTCATTCAGCGGTATGCATGCAATTAGCTATGCTTGAAACAGAGAAACCAGAAGTGTTTTGTTATTTTCTTGAGTCTGCTTTTTCAGGCTAAAATTTCTCTAGTCCTATTACATTGTACTATCTATATAGCATGAGACATAGTTCTTGATTACCACTCCCAGCCTTCCCAAATCTAATCAGTTTCAGGGCACATATTATGACCTGTTCAATTTCCTGATGGACTAATTGCCTATCCCTTCTTTTTGCCTCCATTCCCCTGTTAGTAAGTATCATATGGTTAGGGTTTGATGACTAATCTGAGGTATATGTTCTTTTTCCTCCAGTAAATGTTGCCAGTTGCTGTTCTTGATCCTTCTACCCACTTCTATCAGTTGTGGGTCTTATCACCACTAAAGTTCCAGGATTGTTGGCTTTTACTCCCTGCTAATTGATGGAGGTGGAGAGAAGCTCTGCTTTGAACATGTGCTTGATCATTTCATAGCTGTTTAATACATAGTGGTTAAATACATGTTCTTTGTCCACACACAAAGATAGCAATTTGACAGCATATGTTGAGTTTCCCCCCACCCTTAATAGATACATGCAGAGGCATCTTGGTTATTCACATGTCCTTTGATATTTCTGTCTCTCTCTCACACACACAAACACTTCATGCCCTTCATAGAGTAACGCAGACCTGTTTTAGTTGGGTGTTCTCTTCTTTCAGTTTCATTACATGTTTGATCTTCTGCTTCTGATTCTGATGGCCCAACAGCTTAGCATAAGCATCACTAATTTTGTTCAGTTCTTCTTGGGTCGCACCGTGCTCATTTAGAAGGGCATTTCTCTCTGCCTCATATGCATCTAGCTGTTGCTGAAATGCAAAGTATGCTGAATTATGATGATTAGCAAATCTCAACTGAGTCCCTGTTTGACCCAACAGATTCCACAAAATAGGAGGAGGTGACCTCCTTTTCAGTTGTGCCACCTCCCACACTATTCAGAAGGGTCCCCCAATCCTGATTTGGTACAATTCCCAATGATATAGGGAGAAGAATTGCTTTCCTGCCCGTTTGTGATGGATCAAAAAATCGTCCACCATCAGAATATATGCTGTTTCAAAAAAAATAATAACCAATTTAGTGTAGGAACCATCCATCAATTCAGGGCATTTGTGGTGTTAGAACAATGGGAGCATCCAAGAAACATTCCAGCTTGATTTTGGGGTTCCAAAGTAATAAGCTATTAAAAGCTGCCAAAAACCCATCAGTGCTTAATAAGGACTAACCTGAAAAGGCTTTACTTTATTATATAGGTCTTCATAGAGGACACGCCAAGTTTTAATATTCTCTTTGTAATCTACTCCAATTTTTTCTGTAATGGTTTTCCTAAAGATTAAAAAAAAGGGATATGCAATGAAGTCTTCTAAATACCTCTATTTAGGTAGGCAGCCATTCTCTCTGGGACCATATTTTCTTGGAGCACAGCATGCCAATTGATGGGGTAAGACAACGTTTTCTCTTTTGGAGATTTCTTTTTTTCTGATACCCTTTTGTCTGATACCTTCTCTACCTTTCCCCGCAGCTCCCACTCCCCAGAGTAGGATGACACAGGTTATTTTCATTTATTTAATATATTTATATTTCTCTTTATATGCCAAAGCATCTCAAAGCAGTTTGCAACAAAAGATCTGAATATCAGGCTTTGGAAATTCTGCTAATTTCTGCCAAAGTGCATAACCCCTGGACCCTGGAAGCAATTGAATGCCAGAACCTTTCCAAAAACAAGGCAGTAGGGGAAATGTTTTAATGCATGGAGCGTGTTAATATTGACTATACTCCACTAACCTTGTTTAATTTACATTTAAATTAAATCAAAACAAGTTTTTATCTACTGTACCATCTTTTTGTCCTGGTCCCATTTTTGGGGAGTAAGATCAGCTACAAGCCATCCAAAGGCCAACGTCATGTCTTAGATGAAAAAAAAAAGTTGGGCATTCCTGTTAAAGAGCCCCAGGTTGCTCACCACTACTCTAATGCCTACTAAAGACTCAAATTCTTTTCTCCCAAAGACTCAAATTATTTTCATCTGAAGATCACATGCAAGAAAGCTGAAACTCACCTTTCTATTTCAAGTTTTTTGTTTAGTTCTTCACTTTGCTCCTCTAGTTTTGCTTGTAGACTAGCAATTTGCAGAATACTTGATTCCTTGATAATTTCTATTTCTGCATCTTTTAGTGCTATTGTTGCTTGAGTGTCAAGAAGCATCCTTAAAATAAAGGAAGGGGGAAAAGAAAAATGAGAAGAAATTCTCAGTAAATATGGTTGGACACTAGCAAAGTTTTAGACTGAAAAAAATGTGCTACGTATTATGTCACAAACAGGCAAAAGGTAGGTCAGTATCTACCAATATCAGCAAACAATACAAACAATCCTAATGTCTAAATTATACTGCTAACATTAATATAGCTCAAGATTCTGGAAAATTATCTTTGCAGAAAAAGACTATATGGTAACCAAAACAAATTGTTTAATTCCAAATGTTTGTCATGTCTTTTGGTAATGCACCCTTGTTGTTGGATCTAAATCCTAGGGTTTTTTTATTTGTTTTTCTATAAAAGCAAATCCTACAGTCCGAAATCCGCTACTCTCATGCTGGCCTAAATGTGTTTGTGCTATTGAAATTATTGTAGATACCATATTTTCTGGCGTATAAGACGACCCCAAACTTTTCCAGTTAAAATATAGAGTTTGGGATATACTCGCCGTATAAGACTACCCCTCTTCCAACGCACACCAAATAAAATTAAAAAAGCATCAGATTTGATTTCAATATGGTAATTTTAATTCAAATGCTTATGACATGCAGGTACTTAGCAGGAAAACTGTCACTTATAAACATAAGGCTGTTTGTCATCAAACATGTAAACATAAAACAGTGCAAGTGGATTAAACTTTTCCTAATTCACTCTAAAGCTGAAAGGAAGGATAAGACAATAAACCCATGGGAGCTGCCATGCTGTTTGTTTTCTAAGCTGTCAACCAAACTGGAACTGATGATGATAGGAGGAAGATAACAAACAATAGAGAGAGAGCAAGTGCAGGGCAAGTCCCTGGCGAGTTAGCAACGCCCATCATAACTGCAAGCTACGGTATTTTTACAGGTTTTGCTGGTGTGACAGTTTCCCTTTAAAAGCCTTCAAAATCCTCTTGTTCGTCATCTGATATCATAAGTACATCAATGACATCTTGTGATACATTTGTAAGGCAGTCATCGTATGGATTGAATTCCGTATCAGATGGTGTGGTCTCAGCTTCGGCTTCCTCTTCATCTTGCCACAAGTAGTCGTCTTCCATACCATCTAATGAATTTGATATGCCACACTTCTTGAAAGACTTGATTGCTGTTTCTGCATCAATATAATTCCAGGCTTTTATGACAAACTTGCACAAAACATCCAACTGTGGAGCACGCATGTTTCCTCCTTTTGTGAATGACTTTTCGCCGCTAACCATCCATTCATTCCACTGTTCTCGAATGCGATCTTTAAATGGCTTGTTTAGGCACACATCCAGTGGCTGTACCAACGACGTCAATCCTGCAGGAATAACTGCTGCATCTGTGTTTAGTCTTGCAAGCCTTTGCTTGGTGCTGGGAGTTAAATGAGCCCTGAACATATCCCACACCAGTAGACTACATTTTTGACTAAGTCCACCTGGTTGCCTGCTCCATACATTATCAAGCCATAGCTTTACCCCTTCTTCATCCATCCAGCCTTTTTCATTCACATGTACAAAACAACCAACAGGGAACTTGAGTTTCGGCATTGTTTTTCTTTTAAAAATAATCATTGGTCTCAGTTTGGCGCCATCAGCTGTGCATCCTAGTACCACTGTAAAACTGGACTTCTCGTCCTGTTGTTTTAATTAAAATTGTTTTTTCACCTTTTTGATGGACAGTTTTATTTCCAACCATATCAAAATTCATTGGAGTTTCATCCATATTTCCAATACTACTAACGCATAGCCATGTTTAGTGCGCTGTTGTATTACGTATCGATGGAAACTATTTACTTTGCTATCAAGATCTGCAGATAATTTTTGGGCAATTTTTGTCTTTTGCCTCAGTACCATATTATGCCTTCCCATGAATCTAGTACACCAGGATACAGTGGCCTTAAATCTGTTGCTGTGATCTGGGTTAGATTTGGCCCACTGAAGTGCAAACAAACGTATTTTATTTCGTGTCACTACATAACCGTTTTGGCGATGCTCATTCACCATGTCTGCTACATGTTTTTCGAGTTCTGGCCAATGTGGGGTGCCTCTTCTTAATGCACACTTACCCCTTGGCATACTCTTTAATGCTTTTTCATTTGCTTTCCAGTCCCGAAGAATCTTTTCTGTTACTCCATATTGTCTTGCAGCAGCGCAGTTATTATGTTCCATGGCAAAGTTTACAACTTTAAGTTTGAAACTGGCTTCATATTTCTTTCTTCTTGCTGGTGGAGCCATGATGGGGTTTTGACTGTTGGACATTTGTATACTGTACTGTATGTACTGGTGCTATACTGTATGAACAGGTACAGATACTGGTGCTGTACTGTATGTGGTACCCAGTATACAACAACCAGCCAATCACGGCAAGCGATGTACCTTACCGGCGATTGGCTGGTTGTTGTATACAAAGCCTGCTTGGATTGGTCAGCTCTCCCTGCCTTCCCAGCCCTCCCTGTCTCCAAGACCAGGGGTCGGCAAACGTTTTTATGCCAGGAGCCATTTTGACATTTATAACATCACTGGAGGGCCAGGGGGTGGGGTTTGAGGGTGGGAGCCAATCGCGTGGAAGGGGGCGGGGGTTGCGGGCAGGAGCCAATCACGTGGAAGGGGGCGGGGTTTGTAGGCAGGAGCCAATCGTGTGGAAGGGGGCGGGGTTTGCGGGCAAGAGCCAAATGCACGTACTGGGGGCAGGGTTTGTGGGCGGGAGCCTTGAAAACAATTTTGGGTGGCAAAATGTAGCTGCAGCTCCCCACCCTACCCCACCCCACCCGCCACCAGCATTGTATAATCTTCGAGTTAATTGCTCGGAGACAAGTCCGCTTCCCTGATCTTCTCTTCTGCCTGTCCTTCGCCCTACGCGATTGGCTTCCACCTTGGGCAGGGCAGGGTTGTCCTGCCCCGCCCCGCCCCGCCGCTGCCCTGCCCTGCCTTGCCTCTGCCAAAAAAAGCTGCGGTCGTGAGGCGAAAAAGCCTCGGATCACTGCAAAAAGTGACAAGGGGGGGCGCCCCGGGGTGGAAAATATCCACGCCAATCAGCTGTGCGGTGGGGAAGCGGAGTAGAAAGTAAAAAACTGCAGGGAGAAAACAGGGAAGCGGAGTAGAAAGCGAATAGTAATGCGAAGCGCGGCAGCACGGGGTGTGTGTGTGAAGGAGAATATTGGGGGGAGGGGGGAGAAAGCTTTAATTACCTGGGCAAGGCAGAGGGATGAAGAATACATTTCCAAGCTTTAGTGGAACAAACCATGGAGGAGGAGGAGGAGGGTGATGGGGGGAAGTTTGAAAAAGCAGATCCAAGCGCAAAAGTTACTGAGTCATTTCAGCGGCGGCTGGAACAGTTTTCTTGACTCCGGCCTCCCTCCCTCTTGCTCTCTTTCCCTGGCGACGGATCAGTGCAAGGGGGGGGGGGTCAGGAGGGAAGGGAGGAAATGGCAAGGGAGGGAGGGAGAGGTGGGTGGGACCAGAGGGGGGAGCATTCAAGAGGAGCGGATTTAAAAGAGCGGGGGGGGGGGGTGGCTATAAAAATAAATCAATTAGGGGCGTGAATCGCATCACTGCCGGAAGAATTAACACGCGGGCATCTGTATACAAAGCCCCCCCCCGCTCTTTTAAATCCACTTCTCTTGAACGCTCCCTCCCTTGCCTTCTCCTCCCTTCCCTCCCCCGTACTGATCCATTGCCAGGGAAAGAGAGGGAGAGAGGGAGGGAGGCCGGAGTCAAGAAAACTGTTCCAGCTGCCACCGAAATGACTCACTAACTTTTGTGCTTGGATCTGCTTTTTCAAACCTCCCCCCATCATCACCACCACCCTCTTCCTCCTCCTCCTTCACAGTTTGTTCTGCTAAAGATTGGAGATGTATTCTGGGGGGGGGGGGGGGGAAGGCCCGGGTGGAAAATCTCCGTGCCGACCAGCTGTGCGGCGGGGAAGTGGAGTTGCACCCCTGCGGAGCGCCATCAGCGCTTCCGGTTTCAGCACCCGCCCTATAAGACGACACCCGGTGTATAAGATGACCCCCGACTTTTGAGAAGATTTTCCTGGGTTAAAAAGTTGTCTTATATGCCGGAAAATACGGTAATCATTTCAGAAATATATAATTCACATACTGCAGAGTTGGGAGTGAAAGGAGATAGATACTTTTATACAATTTCTACTCAACATACAAACTTTCCGGTTGGGTCAAAAGACAAGAATTCTTCTCCAAATAGCTTATTCTCTCTTAAACTAATCTAAAACAAACTTGATAGAAATTAGAACTTCCTATAAGCTGGTATTTTGATGGAAACTACATAATTCTAAGCAGTCAGAAATCAGAACACACACAAGAGAACAAAATATTGGGGGAAAAGTCCTAATCATAATCATAGCAGTTTGACAACAGAACCAGTTAGGAAGGGGAGGTATGTGAGCCTCTCTTCACTGAATGTATAAAGGAGGCTGGCTATCCAACTGTCACGGATACTTTAATTTGGATTCCTGTATAAAGTAGTATAACAGCGTTCCGTGCCTGTCATGCTGGCCACATGATCGTGCAAGCGTCTTTGGACAACGCTGGCTCTTCGGCGAAGAAACGGAGATGAGCACCGCCCCCTAGAGTCGGACACGACTGTGCAGGGGAAAACCTTTACCTCAGAGCTTTCCAAACTGTGTGTCGGGACACGTTAATGTGTCGGCTGCAGTGTCTGGGTGTGTCGCGGCTGCTGCTGCCTCCAAGCCCTGCCAGGATTCCACGCAGGTCCTAGTGCCTGCCTTGTGCCTGGCTACCTCCAAACCTGCCCTGTCAGGATTCTGTGCAGGTCCTAGTGCCTGCCTTGTGCCTTGCTGCCTCCAAACCTGCCCTGTCAGGATTCTGCGCAGGTCCACTCCAAGCCTGGCTGGCAGCTCGACAAGTCAGAGTTTCTCAGAGCTCTGAGACCTGGCTGACTTTCTACCTTGTTTGCAGGGGTCTACAGAATTTGTAAGACCACTGAAGCTTCCCCCTGAAGAGCGGGGAACCAGAAGATTGCTCACAGAGCCATTGGAATTGCCCACTCCTGTTTTTCTTTGTAGTTTCCACCGCGGAGAAGAACGGGGGTGAATGCAGTGGAATGGCCGAAGGAGGATCCTAGCTCTGCAGGGTACGTAAGTCTCTTTGGGAGACACAAGAGTGACAGCCAGCTTTTAGATCACTTTATATTAGTTTTCTTTTTTAGATTAGAACATTTTTATTATCTAAAATTTATCTTTGGACTTTGCTTAAAATGTTGGCTAATTTTGTGTTTTCTTTGCTATAATTAATTTTGGTGGAAGTTTGATAGATTTTATTTTGGCAACATAATGAACAAGTTTGTATTTTTTTTGCCTTTCTTTTGTATCAGAGAAATTGGGACTTAAGAGACTTTGTTGGTATTTTTCACTCGACAAACTAATTGACTTTTGAGAAATTGTTTGTTTGGGTTAAGCAGCTTGCAGCCTGAAGAATAAAGAAGAATAAAGAATAAAGTATAGAGAATGTGTGCCTCTTTTCCTTCTTATTTTTCTACTTTTTTTTAGAACGGACTTTGTCTCACTTGGAATTTATTTTTATTTTTCCCTTTACAAACTGTTTGAAATACTGCTCTGTGGAATTTTTCATCTTTTATTTTAAAAGTTTTCTTCACTTAAAGAAACAGACATTGCTGATAACAATAGAACAGCTGTTCCCTTCTCCCTGGGAAAATTTTTGTTTTGACTACAACAGCTAACTACGGCCCGAAAAGGGGGTGTAGGTGAGAATGGCATTTCTTACAGCACTTCAGGATTTTAAGAAAGAAATCAGCGAAGCTTTTTCGCAAATTAAGAAATCCATAGAACATATATTTATAGTTCTGGTGGCTCAGGAACAGAAGATACAAGGGACAGATTTAGAAACAGAGGGAAGATCTCTCGAACCAGTAGAGAAACAGGGAAAGAGGATTTTGAATGTATTGGTACAGAAGATTATGATATTTTACAGGAAGTGGTCTATTAAACGTTTGGGCATAAACACATTGTGGCAGCTGAGACAGGAAGATTTTAACATGCAAATTGATAGATATGGTAAAATAAACATTTTGACATCCCACATGAGTTACAGAATAAAACAAGTTGCATTTGTGATCTTGGCATAACCTAAACAGGAGATTTATTGATGTTGATCTGGGACACAAGGTTAATGAAAACGCAGATCTGGATTGTACACAGAGTGAGAGCAGATATGAGAAACTGTATGGATGCATAAAAATATGATACTCTAAGTGTAAGATACAAGATTATAAATATAAATATAAGTTGATATTATAGATTACTCTTTCTGGAGATACATTTATGAGAAGACAATGAGATGATGAGATGGAATTAGAATGGTTATTACAGGATGATATTATGTATGAATATGTTGTATGATTATTATAAGAATTGGTATATTATGTATTAGGTTATATGTTATGTTAGGCTTTGTATTCATTTCAGATGGACATTGTCCCAAGGAGTGGAAATTGAAGATGGATGGTGGAGATATAGGATTATAAATATAAATGGAGGTTGATGTTATGGGTTATTTTTCCTTTTTGGAGATATATAAGAAGATAATGGGATGATGAGGTGGAATTAGAATTAGAATTAATGTTATTATAAAATGACATATTCTTACAATATTATGTATGAATATGTACGTAAGAATATTATAAGAATTATAAGAATGAGAAGATAATGAGATGATGAGATGGAATCAGAATGAAGGTTATTACAGGATGATATTATGTATGAATATGTTGTATGATTATTATAAGAATTGGTATAATATGTATTAGGTTATATGTTATGTTAGGTTCTGTATTCTTGCTATATTATGTATTATGTTATGTAATATGTTAGGTTATGTATTAATGGAATATATAGTCATAATATGAACAGAATATATTGTATTTTATTAGAAGTAGATAAGGCCTTTATTTGTTACACTAATTGGATTTTATTGAAGATATAAATATAGATGTAAAAATGGAAAGAGCAAATGGAAAACATTTAATTGATGCGGCAATGAACATTTGATTACTATTCCAAGGAGTAGAAACCAGAGATGGATTGTTGGAAGATATCAAGAAAGGTGAAACCTATATGAAGAACAGAAGATTGGATTATAGAAATCATAGGGTATATGACAAAGAAAAGTTCCTGTGTATTGTATGAAGGACTAACATTTAAAGTTAATTATTGTACTTAAAGTTCAAGGATAAATTGGAGGACATCTATTTTCTATATTTTCTTTGCTATTTTTTGACTTCACTTTTTCTTTCCTTTTTTCTTACTTTGTATTTCTATTTCTTTCTTTGTATTAACTTTTAATATGTATTTTAAAATTCAATAAAACTTATGAGGATTCTGCGCAGGTCCTAGTGCAGGGCTTTCCAACGTTTTTCCCGCGGCAACACACCAACCGGCGTTGGTGTGTCGCCGCGGGAAAACCCGGAAGTGCAGCAGCGCACAAAAACCCAGAAGCGCTGCTGCTGCTTTCGGGTTTTGCGCGCTGCAGTTGGTGTGTCGCCGCAGGAAAACCCGGAAGTGCTGATGATGATCAGCGCTTCCGGGTTGTGTGGCGACACACCAGACTGTGTGTGGCGACACTTTTGTGTCGCCACACACAGTTTGGAAAACTCTGTCCTAGTGCCTGCCTTGTGCCTTGGTGCCTCCAAACCTGCCCTGCCAGGATTCTGCGCAGGTCCTAGTGCCTGCCTTGCTGCCTCCAAACCTGCCCTGCCAGGATTCCACGGTCCTAGTGCCTGCCTTGTGCCTTGCTGCCTCCAAACCTGCTGTGATTCCGCGCAGGTCCTAGTGCCTGCCTTGTGCCTTGCTGCCTCCAAACCTGCCCTGCCAGGATTCCGCGCAGGTCCTAGTGCCTGCCTTGTGCCCTGCTGTAAGAATGTGTCGCAAAATGATGCATGTCTAAAAAGTGTGTCACCAACATGAAAAGTTTGGAAAGCTCTACTTTACCTTATAAAGTAGAGAGTTGGACTCGATGAGCTAGACTGCCTTTTTCAATTCTACAAATGCCACAAAGCATCGAGTACAGTCTTCATGGTCAAGTCTACTTGGCAACATTTCCTAAATGTCCATACCTCATATAATCTTCCTTTGCCTGGTCTTTAGCATGCTGTTCTTCTTGCATTGTGTGAGTCACCTGCTGGACTGTTCTACTCATCTCAGTTAATTTCTCCTGCAAAGTAGCTTTGTCTTGCTTCAGGCATGTAATCTCTTCAGCCATGCAGACTTTGTAACTAGGGAAGGTTTTAAAAGTTTACATTTCTTTTTGAGCTGTGCATTGTACTCTTAACCTGTCACCTCTACAGTAAGGTTTCACCCACCATCCTGACACAAGGGGTTATCACAAAGCTCATGACTGAGAGGTTGTATTGAGAGAGAGAAATAATAAAGCTTATTAATTTTGAAAGGGTTTCCGTTAACTTCAGTGAATCTTTGCTACCTAAGGCAAGGAAACATGGTACAAGATGTCGATCCCTCTGTCACTCTGAAACAGAAGAGAGTTCATCATACCAAAGTAGGACCCTTCCAACCCTTCCATGCCTTGGTACTGACATACATTTCAAATTCAGCAGTGGTCTCTCCAACTTTACACTGGAGTTTGCTGTGTTCCTCTTGCAGATTTTCAATGGTACTCTTGTGTGATTCAGCCATTTCTTCTAACTCTGCACTTTTCCTGCACAAAGTAATAATATTCAAGAGTTAATTTGTTTTAGCGCTCCAAAAGCTACTGATTGAACTGGAGGCCACAAACAGAATATGGGGGAGTCAGGACTATTATTTTAAATTTGATTTAATTTAGTTTATATTTAAATGGATGGGAATGGGAGACCTCTGGGAATTCCCATTCTTAAACTCCAGAAATAGCCTGAAAGGTTTAGGCAGGGATAGGAGGATTAAGGGTAGGAAAGGATGCACAAGGTCTTTCCATTCCCATCCTTAATTTTGAATAAAAATCTGTTTCTGTTTAATTTAAACCAAAAAAGTTGATATGATTATTCCTTACTCATGCATTTATTAATTTTCTTTTCCTGTCAGAAGAAATTACACTTTGATAACAACTTTTGGAGTCTCTGGGGAGACATGCAGTTTACAGAAGCCACGTGCAAACTTGGGACCTCAAGCCATGCACTTCTGGTCTACATTATCTGCCATTTGTGAAAACTAAGGGCACCATCCATTAGTGCATGACCGCACTTCTGCTTCTTCAATGGGAAATTATGACACTGACGGTTCTTAAGATCTCTTGGCTATATTTATATTTAATTTTCTGTATTGTTGTGTTTGTTTTTTTATTGTTAGCCGTCCAGAGTCACTGGTCTGAGATTGGCGGCTATATAAATTGAGTGAGTGAGTGAGTGAGTGAATGAATGAATGAAATGTTCTTTCTTAGCACATATACCCTGATTCTCTCCAAAGGGACTTTTGAACATTCAGAAGAGATCTGAGAATACATGGACTTCAAGAAGGAAATCCATTCTATCAGCAGCACCTGTCCTATTAGCTGACTGCAACAGATGATTTCAATAGAAGCCTGCTTTTTTACAAACCTTTGCAGTTTTGCTTCCAGCTGTGATAACTCCTCAGTTTGGGATTCATTATCCTGTTCCAAGTGCTTTAACAGCTTCTCAACTTTAGCTTCTTTAGTGTGCAATTTATCCAACTCATCCATGGCTTCTTTTAATTCTGTCTCTAGAATCTCTCTCTCTTTAGCTACCTCCTCTTGAAATTTAAGCAACTTCTGATGCATATCAGCTGAAGCTTCCTGAAGTGGGTGCCAACAAAAATACAAATGAAATGTGGCCATTAACAATAATAATCAGGTAAGTTTTTTTCTACCTGAAGAACATAATGTTTAACAGAAGGAGCAAAGCAAGAACCTAATCTTCGCATCTGACAATTTACTCAAGCTTCTCACTTATTTTTTATATTTATATTTATAACAGCATTTCTATGCTATCCTACTTAATTTTAATTTTACAGATGAAAGTAATAAAACCGTAACAACATCAGAACATGTAAAATGCAGGCAGATGGGGTTTCCCAAAATCTCACGGTCAAAGTATTCCATGAGGAGAGGGGGCTGCCCCACAAAAGTTTTCACTTCTTTTACCACACATGAGATGGGGACCCAGAATACCTTTTCTTGGAATGAACATGCAGTATGGACTGATTCTGGTTAGGGGAGATGATCCTGCAAGTACCTTGATGTCAAGCCATGAAAGGCTGAAAAAGTTAAAATCACCACCTTAAATTGGGCTCAGAATCATACAGGTAACCAATACAAAGACTTTAGCATAGAGGTAACACTGCTAAGATATTTCCACTTGTCAGTAGTTGGGCTGCTACATTTTGAACCTATCGCTGCTTTGGAATCATCTTCACAGGCAGCCCCATCTAAAGCATGTTACAGTAGTCTAACTGTGAGGTCAGGAGAGTATGAGTCACCATTGCAAGGTTATCCTAATCCAGAAGTACCTACAACTGGTGCACTAACTGCTCAAGCATTAGTCAGGAATCCAGGAAGACCCCCAAGTTTCCAACCTTCTCCTTCAAGGAGGAGATGACTTCATCCCAAACCAACTTAGGGATTGGGATCAAACTTCAACCATCACCTACATGCAACAACTCCATTTTATGGGGATTTGAGCTTGTTTTTTTACCTATCCAGCCCCTCATAGCCTCCAGACACTTGATCTGGATCTCCACACCATTCCCAAATGTATAATTGAGTATCATCAGCATACTGATGATTCAACCCAAACTGACTGATGATCTCTCCCAGAAATCTCATGTAGATATTAAACAGTATGAATGATAGAGCCAAGTTCTGTGTGGCACCCCACACTAGAAGAGTCAGGGGCTCAACTACAGAATGGTATCATCCATTCAGGTAGGAGCAGAACCATTGTAAAGCAATGCCATCCACTTCCAAACCCTTGCAGGCAATCCAGAAGGATACCATAGTTGATGGCACTGAATGCCACTGAGAGGGCCAGTCGGACCAGGGGAGGTGCACCCCTTCAAACAGGTCCCGAAAGAACACTAGGGGGAAGAACTGGGAATGCTCAGTACATACCGAATTTTATCCACTTGTAAATAAGCACAGCAAACCTTTAGTTATCTAATCTTTTTACCTTAAAAATCATCTTCTGCTTTTGGTGTTCCTGCTCTTCTGTAGACAATTTTTCTTTTAGGCATTGTATCTCAGCATTCATTACTTGCTCCTTTTCTCCATATTCATGGAAGCATTTCTCTAAATGAGAACTTTGCTTTTTACATAAGAACTCATATACATATTCCATCTATTGTTCTATTGACATTTTCATGTATTTTCTAGATTCCTTATTTTTACTGCTACAGAAAAATCTGACAGCTTAAGTTTCTCTCCATAAAGTATTTCATAACAACATATTATTAAAGCCCTTGAAACACCATCTGAACTACTTAGAAGCTTTCAAGCCTCTTATTTCTTAGAAATGCAATTGAAAGAACAAAAGCTATTTCCAGAGTATGTGGTTTTAATTATTTTTTTTTCTCAAAAATGCCAGTAAACGTTTGAACATTTTCTATTCCAGCTGCTGGGATTCATCAAAACAACAATTTTTAGAGCACTCTTTCTTTACATTTTTATATCAGGCCATTAAAGGCAAAAAGTGTCCACTTCTTGGCACAGCTTCTTGACAGTTTTTGTCTTTTTGTCTGTAACTACCAATATAACTTAGATGTGAACAAAACAAAGCCTTTACTTGGCTCTGTCCTGATTACAGTGGAGATTATATGCATAAAGTTTCCAGTAGTTCCATCTACCTGTGGAATATCAATTCGGGCAAATTAGGTTCCCTCTCCTTCTTACATTCCCCTTTTCCCTAACCTATTATAGAAGGATGCAGGGAGAAGGAGGAAAGTTGATGCAATGCTAAGTGGAACCCATAGAGAGAACAAATATTTAGTAACCAATATATAATATTCGTGGAAAGGCTAATGATTCCCATCTTTCGACTTTAGACTTAGAAAACTGAAAGCGTAACCATGCACGTGTGTTGGTCATTGATTTCCCTTGGGAAATCAATGCAGACCCCATTTCAATGACTAATGAGTTATCATTGTAACATGATAAAAGCTTATCAGATCAAGGTGGTATTAGCTGTCAGTGTTGTTGAATAGTATTTTAAAGTGCCTAACCACATGTTGTTTAATATATTCAAAAGCACATCAAGCTAATTTTTCCTTAAATCCCTTTCTGAGGTTCAAGTTAGCATAGAAACCAGCCCACTGCACATACATTTGGGGAAAAACAACGCTGCAGTGTAATAAAATCCTTTAATATATATTCCTGTTATGATCTCTATTATTGTGCAATCAAGTTAAAGAGGAATGGTATTGATCTAAAGGTAGTGTTTGGGCTATTGCTTAGACTCTTCCATCTAGTATTTCTTTCATTGATCTATAAGAAGTTCTGACTTGGCAGGCAAATGGTTTTATTTGTCATGATGGGGAGGAAGAAAATATTTCTCAGCCAAGCTTAGAAATATTTTTCAGAATGCTAACAAATGAAGTTTATTTTCTAATAGAGTAATATCTCCAACATTTTTGGAGTTACCTTTCTGCTCTTCAAGTATTTTGCACTTTTCATTCAGTTCTTCAGTTTGTGTAGATAGCATAGTTTCTTTCAGATGAAGAGTACTTTCCAGTGTTTCAATGTCCTTGTTCTTGGATTCTATTATTTCCTCTAATTTGACAATATGCAGCTTGTATTTATCATCAACTTGTTCTGCAACATTGCTGTTAGAAAGAAAAAAATCACACTAGTTTTGTCATTGTGTTTTACAATAATTTGTTTGGCAAAAGAAATATATATCAGTTCATCTTCTTCTGTATGATATACAAATTGGGGAGGATCTTATTTTCTGTATCTGTTAAAATAATCTCTTCCCAAAAATAGTCAAGCAGTAGCAGCCACATATGACCACTGAAGATAAACCACAATATCTTCCTTATAAATCACCCCAGCTTTTTTGCTTCCAGTTGAAGTTTAGATTATATCTGACAAGCTATTACTAGCCAATTTTTTCATTAAATCTTCAGCCGAATTGTACACAGTAGGACAATTTTTTGTAACATTATTTGGCATCAAGCTTTATAGAACTATCTCACAGGCACCAAAAATAATTTTTCAAAAACAAGTTAAAATGGTCAAAATCAGTGACGTCACCTTTAAGGTCCTGTCTGATCTTACCTTGAATTTAGTGCTTTTGCAGCCTGAAATCTTACATTTCATGTTTGGCAATTCTCACAAGGTGATTATTAAAGACAGACAGACAGTTCGATGGATGGATAGGTTTTCTGTTCTGAATTTCTGCAGAAGCCATTTTGAGCAACAAAGAACTAAAACAGTCACTTCAATCAGTTTGGTTTTGCTGCTGTCCTTGGAGTGGTCAAGATACATGTAGCTTTTCTACACATGATTCCTTTGAAGGGGAAAATGTTGTGAATGCATGCCTCCTGTTGTTTTTTACATGCCTATCCAACAATATCAATTTAATCTCTCTCCCCACCATACTAGTTTAAAATTGAACAGTTAGGTAGCAAGGATCTTCTGCCAGTCACCAATATTAATTGAAAATATTTGTTACATCCAGCCTGGGTCCCATAGACCGTATTAGTGTGTTAGGATAGCCATTTTGGGAACTGGGGATTCATCCATCATGTATAAAACTGTAGCTTGAGAAAATCAGGATTTGGGAGCAATGTGCCTATCTGCAACCTTCATTGGTTTAGCAAGTCTAGACATATGAATATTTCCATATATTTCTACTAGTGGGTAGAGAACAAGTCCCATGATCATTATACAACATGGCTTGTCCAAAATTAGGATTGCATATGCATGCATACTTGACTTACCCAAGTTCTACAATACATTCCAAGAATTTTTCCAAGTCATATTTCTCTTCAGTCGGCCTCTCTGTTTCTGTTCTGAAATAAAGTTTGATCACAGAGTATTAATCTTCAGAAAATAGGAATTCCAAGTCTCACGTTGGAATAGTTTTATTTAATTTACATCCCGTGTTTCTTTGAAATAAAGTTTCAGAAAATAATGGCAGCTTGACCCTGTCTCTAGACTCCCTTAATTTATTTTATTAAATTTAATATAGCCACCCACTCCAGCAGACTCTGGACGGCTTACAAAATATAATACTAAATTAAAACAGTTAAAAATATAGACTAAATACAACCTTTAAAAAAAAACACAACAGCCCCCCCCCCTCCAAACGCATTAACCCCAGGCCTGGGCCCAAAGCCAGGTTTTAAGGGCTTTTCAGAACCCTAGGAGAGAGGGCACAGTCCCTATCTCTGGGGGGATGATGTTCCAGAGGGTGGGGACCACGACAGAGAAGGCACACTTCCTAGGTTCCACAAGACGGCAACATTAAACAGAAGGAGCGTGGAGCACTTATTCTGCTGGAATGTACTGGGCAGGCAGAAATAATGGCAGAACCAGGTCCTATGCCATGACAGGCTTTAAAGGTAACAATCAGCTCTTTGAATTGCACCCAGAAGCCAACTGGCAGCCAATGTAGCTCATGTACCAGAGTGACACATGGGCACAACAAAAAGTGCCCATTACTGCTCGTGCCATTGCATTCTGAACCAGCTGTAGCTTCCAGATGGTCTTCAATGGCAGCACCATGTAGAGTGCATTGCAGTAGTCCAATTGTGAGGTCACCACGGCATGAGTGACTGCCTGCGGGGCCTCCCTGTTGAGAAAAGGGTACAAGTGGTGCACAAGATGTACTTGTGCAAAGGCCCTCCTGGCCACAGCTGCCGCCTCCTCCTCAAGCAACAGCTTTGAGTCTGGGTAGACCCCCAAGTTGTGCACCATTCTTGAATGGGGAAATGCAACCCATCTAAGACCAATGATAGTGATACTCCTGACCCGGGGCAGGGTGGTGGTAGTGGGCAAACAGTCATAGCCAGTCTTGTCAGGAGTGAGCCGAAGTCTATACACTAAACACTGGGCCAGTACCTCAACAGCTTCACTTGCGCAGTCCAGGGTAGAGATGTAAAGTTGGGTATCAAGAGCATACCAAACCCAAAATATCTTATTACCAAACTACATTTCAGTGAAGTTAATAAAAATGGTTGGTGTTTGACAATTCATGAGATAACTTACAATTTTTCAGGCTGGGCTAGTTTTTCTTTCACAGTTCCTTGGACTCCATTTAGTTTAATTTCCATGTCTTCCTTTGTAACAGGACCCATCTAAAATTGCATCAACAAACATTATTGAATGGCTCAACATGTGAGAGACTATGACTGTCCTAAACTTTCTTTAAGCCAGGAAAAAGGTATGGAAAATAGAGTAACATAAGCAGCAGTTGTTCCTCTAACTCATATTCATTAGGGGAAACTGTAGGTCTAATCTGTTATCATGAACTTGTGATACTTGCAAATTCCTTAAGAAGTGAGGAAGTGTGACTTCCAGTGGGGACATGGCCAACTGAACAGCTGTGCCTGCGGGCTCCACGGACAGAACTAACAACACGGCGGTTTTTTGGGCTCAGGCAGGCTTTTTCCTGAAGCCCTGGAGCGTTTTCACAGACAAAGAAAGCACTCAGAATCATCCCATTTACTCTCCAGAACGTCGACTTGCAGCCTGAGAATCGCAAACAGTGTTCGCGCCGATCGGGTAAGAGCTGCCGGGAGGCCGGGACATCACCATTTCCAAGCCGCACTGTAGCCTTAAAGAGACACTAAGTTGAGCCACCCCATTTCTAAATCACCCAATTTATATTTCTTTTAAGTTTATGTACCCTAAGAGAGGCTTTCTACAGAAAGCAGAAGCGATCTCTCTTGATGCTAATCATTATTTTTGGGATTATTTTTTTTTAAGTTTTGGCTTGTTTCCCATCTAAATACTAAGGAGGATTGAGAATAAATAATTGCCTCCCTGCTATTATTTTTGTACTGAATTTGAAGAATTTACTATTTTCCTACACGTTGAATCTGCTGTTTTGAATCTTCAGCTTCCTCTTGCCACTTTCCCTGGGAGCTGCCTGTTATATACTTTCACTTGTGTCAACATCTTTCGGAAATTTTCCATTAACTCCTACTTTCGCTAGTCAATCTAGGGGGCGCCATAATCTACTGCTTGAAACATGGAGGATCTCAGAGTTTCTCAAGAGTTTTGTTGTGAGTTTAAACAGAGTTTCAAACTGATTCTTTTTGATTCATGTCAAGCTATTATGCAAGATATTCGGGACATTGTAGAAAACTTCAGCTTTAAAATGTGTTCTCTGGCTGGGGATGCTGTGGAAGAGGTTGAGGGGTTCAACATTGATAAAAATGTTTCTACTGATAGTGTGATCGAAGCTTTTGCTGATGACGACCAGATTGTGGAACTGAAAGAATTAAAGGGACACTTCGAATTGCAAACTATAAATGGAATTGTTTTTCTGATGGAAAGTTATGGGAAGGAGGAGGTTTTTTTCTATGGGTGGTTTTCTGCTGAGAAGTTGGAGTTTTAAGAGGGGCAGTTGGGCTGTTTGATTTTTTGATGAAAAATGTGCTGTGTGTATTGTGGAGATATGTGAATGCTTTGTTATATATTTTGAAGTGGGGTAAAGATTTAAAAATGTTTATTTGGATTGCTTTTAAGGCTTGTTTGATTTCATATGCTTTCTTAATGACTTGGATCAAGAATAATAAGGTATAAACAATAAATGCTTGGTTTTAGGTTTAATAGAATTAAGATTGTTAAATTTCAGTTTAATTAATTATAAGAGCAGATAATTTACATGTTTTTTAGTTTGATCTTTATTATAGTGGACAGAAATGTATAGAATAGTGGTAGGAAGGAAATAATTAAATAAATGTTTTTTGGGGGGACTTAATTAGGAGGTTCATACATTTTTCTTTTAATATAAGGGGAATGAGCAATTGTATTTAGTGATTTTTATAATGTGCTAATGGAATGATTTATAGAAATAATGTGACTTTGGTTTGATATAGAGTAAGGGATTGATTATGGAAATTGCTGTATATTCTTTCTGTTTAAAGTCGGAAGTCACCTCTTTATGTAATCTTTAAAACTTTTTTTCTCTTGTTTTTTCACACTTTTAAGGCTTTTTTTCTTCTTTTTTTTAGTTTTTTTGGTTTTGGTAGTTTTTATCTTTAAATCTAATAAAAATTCTTATAAAAAAAAGAAGTGAGGAAATGTAATCCACACCATTAATTTAACATACCTTTTTTGAGTTCATTTTGTTCCTAAGCTTCATTAATTCCAAATAGAGACTGTGCATTTTCTTCTGGGATCCATCTTCAAAACACTTAAAATGACAGAAGGCAGAGCACATCAGTTTTATTATTAAATTTGACTTATGCCACTTCAGAAACTACCTAGGAGACTCACAACAAAACATAACCTTGACATTATCTGATTCCAGTAGGAGAGGATAATTATGCCTAACTCAGAAGTCCCAAAGTGTTCAATGACACTTGCTCCCAAATACAGTCTTAAACATGTTCTTGATTCTCCACTGGAAACAAGTGAGGTTTAAGAGTTATCATGATACATAAGCTCTACCTAAGTGATATCAATATTTCATGAAGATGCTCCACCAGATGTCAATGTAGCATCCTGTAAAAACCTTTCTTTCAAACTCAACTAGAATCAAAAAGGAAACATGCGCTATGCTAACGGCTTTTTGGTTTGAGTACACTCCATACATTTGCAATTGCTTGGATGGAATAATCACGCATACAGCAGTGCCACTAAATCATGTGCTGAAATCTGCTTTGCTAACATATTCTTTCCCTGCAACAGAGGCTTGGTTTTTCTACATTATTCACAGGAGGGCTTGAACATTTCTTTCTGATTTCTCTTGGTGTTTTTACTTTATTGCTGGAAGTGGCAGAGACTACAACTGATGTTTTCTGCTCTAAATTTCTCTGCCACTCTGGAGTCTCCCTGGCTGCCTGCACAGTCTGAAACAAGTTCAGTAGGAGTTCCTGCATGTTTCCTCTTGGAGCTATGAAAAGCCAGGAAAACTCCAGACTGCTGATGTTATGGCACAAAAAAGAAAGAAGGCAGTCCTACAAATTCCTTGGCCACCTCAGAACATATGAAGGACAAGAAAGCCACACTGTCCTAACATTTCACTCAACTGCTCGTTTCTTTGAAATAAAATTTGAAAACAAATTCTCTTTCATGAAACTGAATATGAATTGCTCCCCAAAAAAATGCAGAAATTTGCTACACATCATTACCACCAAAACGTTCTTGGAGAAGAAATGAATATCACATTTGTATTTTAAATGTACAGGTAGTCCTCGCTTAACAACCATAATTGGGACTGGTATCACGTGATCGCGGGAACGCTGCAATAGTCATATGTGTTAGGACTGGTCATAAAGTTACCTTTTCAGTGCTGTCGTTGAATGGTCGCTAAACAGGGCAGTTGTTAAGCGAAGATTACCTGCATAAAACATCTTCCTTCACAGAATACTGATCATTACATACCTGTCCTACATTGCTTTTTATCTTCCACCTACAGTATAAATGCTAGAGCCCATCATTACCCGCCCCCCCAACAAGCTGTTATAATGCCTTTAAAGAGAACTATCTATATGCACCTTTGTTTTGAGCAAATCATTGCTTTTTCTCAACTCCAGAAGCTGTTTTTCCAGAGAAGTGACATTTGCCAAAAGAGTGTTTTTCTCCCGAACTGCAGCAGACAGCTTTGATTCAGACTTAACAAGATCTTCCTCCAGGACTTGCAACCTTTTATCTTGCTGGCCACGTTCTCCAATTAGTATCCGAATCTACCCAAACAGGATGAAATTGACTAAAACATTTGACAGAATGCAAGTCCACCCCTCTATATATTTTGGCAAAATACACATAAACTTGTTGCTAATATAAAACCACGGAAATGTTCCATTCCTTACTTGCTCACTAAGGGAAGCAACCATATATTTATTTCTAATGTGCGCTGCCTTCTACCAATGATTTCAAGATGGTTCACAAAACGTAAATCACAAAACACAGGTTAAATGAAACAACCAAATGAAAGTACTTAGTGCACTTTTACAGAGTTTGGGATATAAATGAAAGCATTTATAACATGCTCTTCAACTAGGGACTAGTTTACAAAGATTAATAATCAGACAGTCCCTCCATCAAATACCTGGGGGGAAAATGATATTTTACTGATACCCAATTTATTTATTAAATTTGTAGGCCACCCAGCTCACCGCCCAGAGTCCCTCTGGTGGGAGGAGATGGGCGGTGACAAATCTAATAAATAAATAAAATAAATAAACATCTCTAGTCAGCATACAACAGTGGTTCTTAAACTGGAGGTAATTACCCCCAAGGATAATTTGGGCGTATCCTGGGAGTAATGGAACAATTTGTAATTGCTTGTTTGTGAGTCGAAGATCCAGTTTGGAACTGCCACCGAGTCACTTGTGTAAAAGCACAGACTCTGGGGTTTTTTGTAGAGGTTATGACATTATTCAAAACTAGAAAAGGGAGTAATTAGGGCAAAAAATTTCAGAACTGCTGGCATACAATATAAAAACATATAGTTGAACTGAGAAGACAAAAAACTAGAAGCCCACTTTGCACAGCTAGCTTATTGATTTAAATGTGTCAACAGCTAGAGTGTTGACGCCACATCAAACTTAAAATGATGTTTATTCATACCTCCTTTTCCAGCTCCTTTTGCTTTTTCAATTCTTTAATGACAGTCAGATCCTTGTCAGACTTTATTCCTGTGCTGTTTGGCT
Organism: Charina bottae; assembly: GCA_023362775.1. Classification (NCBI taxonomy): domain Eukaryota; kingdom Metazoa; phylum Chordata; class Lepidosauria; order Squamata; family Charinaidae; genus Charina; species Charina bottae. The sequence continues at coordinate 109,194,511 of JALMGJ010000002.1, forward strand.
GTCAATTCAAGAAATACAGGAACAAGGTTAAAACCTTAAAGGTTAAAAGTTTGCTTCGTAAGGTTACTGAAAGCTAGAAACTGAAGTTTTGCTTTCACTTTTTATGAAAACAACTTTTAAAAGTATAAATGTAGCTTGAATGGCTACAGAGCTGAGAAATATACCAATTGCTAAGAAACCATATCCTAGATGCATATTTGGCGAACATTCTTTGAAAAAAAGTTCAGCAAATTTTAAGCTATTCAGTTTAATGTGTGGGGTCTGTAAATTTCCTCCCACCCCCATGAAACAATTGTCACTGTCACAATTATTACAATGCCAAATGCTGTCTTCCTTAAGGTGACTAACAGCTTGCTTAACATTTAGGTATTTCATATTCTGCTGTAAGTCACAAACTCCTATTTAGAGACAAATGACCTTTCACTTTCTACAAAATAATGCTAATGGAATATGAAAGAAGTATGATGTGATTCTTACTCTTGAACCGAGAGATGGAAGTTTTCTTGTAGTTGCTGGGGAAGGCATAGGTTTCATGTTGCTTGGATTTGGCTGAACTCCTACATCCCCTACAAAATATACTGTAAAATAAGAGGTTTCCTTCTCCATCCCAAAGAGCGTAATTTCCCCCAAATACATTTGAAAGGTATTAACTCAGCATTGAAACACTGGAAGATGGAGGCACTTTATGAAGAAAGCTTGAAATAGAAAATCTGGCACTATTTGACTACCAATGTTTAAGTTCCAGATCGGTGGTGTATCTAACAAACTCCACTTGGTGACATTTGCCCCCCTGTCCATGCCCCATAGAAGCTTATATGCCAAATGTAACCACATTCACAGTTTTATAATGAGATTAATAGACATTACAGAAATCCCAAAGAGAAATGTTAACTTGTTAAATGCATAGTTCCAGTATATTTAGGATGGCTTTTTCTTAAACTATTTAGAAGCTCACAGCTAAAATGACCAATGGGACTGCTTTGCTTTAGAGGAGAGAATATGGTATAATATTCTGGTCTTTTAAAATGAATTTTATTTCTCTGTGCAGCCTTTGACATTCAAAATTGTGTTAAATGTGAGCTGACACAATAAAAATGCTGGAATTAGACAAGGGAAACACATACACACATTTTTGCAAGACTTAGATTAGTAAACTAAGATTAATTGATTACAGTTACAGTAAAATCAAAATGTAAATGTAGTGCAGATTTAAAAGTAGCATTGTCAAACAGAAGCAATTCCTTAAACATTTCATTAAAATCCGATTTCTGTAAGATAAGCAGTTAAGAGTGTTTAATGCCATTCTTAAGAGTCATCTCAGCAATTTCAAACTGTAAAATAGATGTTAAATATGTCGTAAGTCATTTTTTAAAAATTTTAAATTAGATACTCCCCATACCTTTACATAGTGCAATTTCAATTTCATTATTTTCATATTATTTATTTAGTTAGTTAGTTTTTATCCCGCCTTGGCGGCGAACATACCTAATACTCCTTCCTCCTCCTATTTTCCCCACAACCCTTTGAGGTGAGTTGGGGCTGAGAGAGAGTGACTGGCCCATGATCACCCAGCCAGCTTTCATGCCTAAGTTGGGACTAGAACTCTGAGTCTCCTGGTTTGCCATTGGCTCCTTCCTAGGGCTGAGAGACAGGGACTGGCCAAAGGTCAACCAGCCGGCTTTCATGCCTAAGGCAGGACTAGAACTCTCAGTCTCCTGGTTTCTAGCCCAGCACCTTAACCCTTATTGTCAGGGTTGCCAACTGGTGTTGGATGAACCTGTACTACTCCATCTCTTAAAAAACAATTATCTTGAGTAAGGTTGCCAATTGATCAAGTTAGACGCTGCATTGAGCCTTAGTTTGTCACTCACTGCTCAGTCCTGTGTGAATTTTCTAAGAAATAAACCCTTCTATGTTTGCTGAGGGTTGTTCTCAAGTTGTTACAGAGGACATAAAGCAGGAGAGATACCCCAATGAATAAGGTGTTATTCAACATCCTTGGACTACACATGATCAAACTGCAATGAAAGCTAGAAACAGAGACTCTCCAGACACATGCTTTGTCAGATTTCTCATATGAAATTGGAAAATTGGGTTTCTCTACAAAGCAAAAGTGTTTTGGCAAATTGCATCCTCTACAAAGCAAAGGCCTCTCATGGTGACGTGAAGTGCAGGTGCAAGATAACAACGGTCACGTGTGTATTGTTATGGCTAGTTTCTGGATCTTCCCATGAGAACAAATCCTCCTGATTTCCACAATGTTTGCATTGTGTCGAAATCCAATTTGAAGGGGTGTCAGATTTCTTATTGGGTTATATGAAATTGGAAATTGGGTTTCTCTACAAAGCAAAAGTGTTTTGGCAAATTGCATCTTTTACAAAGCAAAAGCATTCTCATGGTGACGTGAAGCACAGGTGCAAGATAGCAACAATCACGTGTGTATTGTTTTGACTAGATCGCATGGGAACAAGGTCTCTTGATATCTTTCCGTGGGAAGCCTTCCTCAAGCCCCCCCTGAGCAAGGAAGGGGGGAACTCAGTGCTTAGATGCAGCACTGCTACCCAATAGCAGGTCATGCTATGTGCTTTAGGCCTAATGCTTTAGGCCTGGTGTGTGTCACAGCTAACTTCCAGCCAATCAGAAAGCTAGAAGAACTGAATATACAACCATGCAAAATGGTGTTCTATGCTTCTTGATTTCTAGTGTCTTTTAGCCATGTAGTTCTTCACGTGTTCACTTCCCGTGGACTGGGCAGAGTGAGCTATGCCTGGCTTTGGGTATAGGCTGTGGCAGGAACTCTGGCCCTGGGATCAATACACGGAACTCTGCTTATAAGTTTGTTTTTGTTTTTCCTTTGACAATGCTGTACCATGTATATTCAACTTTCCTTTTTGCGATAATGTGATTGTATATACATTATTGCCTTATGCTACCAGTAAACACTGTTAGCCCTACAAGCTGCATTCTTGTCTGTTTATTCTCAAGCCTCGAGTTTTTTCCCTTTAAGCCAGCGTACATCCCATCATGCTTCACATTAAAGAAGCAACCATACATACAAGCAAGAAGCTGCTGAAGAAACTTTGCAAAACCACCACTATTCATAACCCAGTTACTTACCCATTTGCATCTTGAATCGGTGAGACTTTTCAAAAGATACAGGTCCTTTTGATGGGTCTGAAGTTTTGATATCGTAAGAGCCTGGTGGTGGGGCACAAGCTAGAGAGGTGGGTAGGGGATGAATATTAATCAAAGTCAGAGCCCCAATTACAATAAGTTTTGTTTGGTTTTTTTTCTAAATAAGCCATTAAAATGATTATATTTAACTTAAATCTGTATACATTTTGAGTTTATTTTTTCCTGATTTCATGGTTCCACTAAATGTAGAAGGTACCTTTGAATCTGTGGCTTGAATCATGTCAACTGGATTTCTATTTTCTTAGTGGAAACGTTTCACTCCTTATCCAAGGAGCTTCTTCAGTCTGAGTAAAGTTAGTAAGGGAATCCTTAAATATGTTTCTAGGCTGGCTGTGTGACCTTGCACCTGGGGCTAGGTCATGGTTATTTTTGAGATGTTTGTTTCTAAGTCCCTTTATCATCTAAAGGAGGATCGTTAAGATTACCCTGCTGCTGTTGAGCTTGTGAAATGGTCTTAATCTTCCTATGCACAGAAGACAAAGCAGGAAGGAAGATAGGGGAAAGGTTATGCCTGAGGCCCCCACCTCTATTCAAGGAAGGATTTTCCAAGTTGGCATGAATGGATTCCTTGACCCCTCTCTCAAACCACCTATCTTCTCTGTCTAAAATGTGAACATTAATGTCCTCAAATGAATGTCCTTTTTCCTTTAGATGAAGATAAACTGCTGACTCTGGTCCTGTGGTGTTACTTCTCCTGTGTTGGGCCATCCTCCTGTACAAAGGTTGTTTGGTTTCTCCAATGTAGAGTTCAGAGCACTCCTCACTGCACTGGATTGCATACACTACATTGCTTTCCTTGTGTTTTGGAGTTTGATCTTTGGGGTGTACAAGCCTCTGTCTCAGTGTGTTGGTGGGTTTGAAATATACAGGTATGTGGTGTTTGCCTGTATATTTCAAACCCACCAACACACTGAGACAGAGGCTTGTACACCCCAAAGATCAAACTCCAAAACACAAGGAAAGCAATGTAGTGTATGCAATCCAGTGCAGTGAGGAGTGCTCTGAACTCTACATTGGAGAAACCAAACAACCTTTGTACAGGAGGATGGCCCAACACAGGAGAAGTAACACCACAGGACCAGAGTCAGCAGTTTATCTTCATCTAAAGGAAAAAGGACATTCATTTGAGGACATTAATGTTCACATTTTAGACAGAGAAGATAGGTGGTTTGAGAGAGGGGTCAAGGAATCCATTCATGCCAACTTGGAAAATCCTTCCTTGAATAGAGGTGGGGGCCTCAGGCATAACCTTTCCCCTATCTTCCTTCCTGCTTTGTCTTCTGTGCATAGGAAGATTAAGACCATTTCACAAGCTCAACAGCAGCATGGTAATCTTAACGATCCTCCTTTAGATGATAAAGGGACTTAGAAACAAACATCTCAAAAATAACCATGACCTAGCCCCAGGTGCAAGGTCACACAGCCAGCCTAGAAACATATTTAAGGATTCCCTTACTAACTTTACTCAGACTGAAGAAGCTCCTTGGATAAGGAGTGAAACGTTTCCACTAAGAAAATAGAAATCCAGTTGACATGATTCAAGCCACAGACTGTTCCACCTGGATGACTGAGAACCTTCATAGACGTACCTTTGAATATTTATGAACTCTTAATGAAATGCCACATCATGGGGCGAGAAAGTAAACTCATCTGTTCCAAGATAGATAGATAGATAGATAGATAGATAGATAGATAGATAGGAATATATTGAGTGTGTGTGTGTGTGTATTCATTCATTTCATTCATTCATTCATTCATGTGCAAAGTACAACAAAGATTGCTAACTGCAGTGAAACTATTCCTGATGTAATTAGCACTGATTTTAAAGAAAATTGTACATTCTCTTTTTGAATGATCTACCATGGACTATTTGAAAAGAATACATCAGGGAAAATTTTATTTGAAACTTTGTTATAGGATTTTGAAGAAATTCTCGATTTGTGGGAGCCTCTAATGATTATTCAGAAAGCAGGGCAAACACATATGTCATCAAGGTGGTATTCTCTCCCCAGACGTTTGCTGTGCTGATGACTTGCTTGGTTCGGTTGGCTGAGCATTGGATATTTTGAGTGCCCCCCCTGCAGAAACTTCAGGGGAGAGTCTTGTTTTTGTTACCCAGCCTGTACCAGGCTGCCTGTCCTGGGGCAGGGTGGTGGTGTAGGGAACAGAAGGTAAATCTGCAGATGAACCTTTAAATACAGTACTGACATGAAAATAGGCAGTCCATGTTTCTGACAATCTGCAATGGAAGGTTTAGGCATACTTAACCTAGATTAAGAGAATTACTTTAAAAGAATTTAAAAAGAAATCCCATCTGTATTAATGGTTTGACTGGAGTTCATTTTCTGCCAGCATATCCTCCTTCCTGGAAGGAGGTAATTGATTTGGGAGTGTATGTAAGAGAAAGGCCTGTGTTCGAGGGAGATTAAGAGACAGAGCCAAGCCTAGGAATCTCTGTTTGCCTTCCTTACAATTGGTATACAATTGGTATATCCCAGGGCAAATGAAGATTTACTTGCACTTGAATTCAGAAGAGACAGCCTAGGACAGGGGTCGGCAAACTTTTTTATGCCAGGAGCCATTTTGACATGCTCCAGGGCATTTTGACATGCTCAAGAGCCAGGGGGCGGGGTTTGCGGGCAGGGGCCAATCACGTGGAAGGGGGCGGGGTTTGTGGGCGGGGGCCAATCGCGTGGAAGGGGGTGGGGTTTGCGGGCGGGGGCCAATCGTGCACACTTAGGGCCTGCTGCCGCCATGCCCGCCACCGCCACGCCCATGACTGCGCAGGCGGAGCTGCCTGCCTGGCACTCGGGCGCTCCGGCTGGGGTGCAGCAGGACGGGAGCATCGCCGGCGGCCCGCGAGGACCGGCCAGGGAAGGCGCGCGGGCGGAGCTCCCGTCCCGCTGCACCCCAGCCGGAGCGCCCGAGTGCCAGGCAGGCAGCTCCACCCGCGTGGCTTCCCTGGCCGGTCAAGATCCCTTCCCCGCCCCCAGCAGAACCAAAGATGTTAAAAAGTGGGTAGGTAAAGCACGCTCGCGTAAACATCATCACGTGGGATCCCTACCCTTCCCTGCCCCCGTCTCGACCACCCGCCGCCCCTTTCCGTTCCTTGATCTGCTTACTGCCAGCCTCGTTGTCTTCTAGAGTCACCCAGGCTCCAGCCCTCGTTGTAGTGATAAACCAGCAATGTTGTAGCTTTACCTTGCTTTCAAGAGGGCTGGGTGACTCTTGAAGATGCTATTGCAAACTGGCCAGTGACGAACACGTGCACAGGGATATCTAATTAGAAATCAGGCCAGGAGAGGAAGGTATAAGGTGGGAGGGTCGCCCTGTCACCTGACCCCCCAGCCCAGAGCGGACGGGAAGAAGCGGCGATTTGCTCCTGGATTTTCCTTCCCCTCCTGGTTCCTTCATGATCAGTTGAGCAGCAGCCACGCAGCAGCAGCAAGCGGGCGTCTTCGACAAATTACTCTGGAAGGGGGCGGGGGAGGTTTGGAAAAAGAAGGGAAAGAGAGGCTCGACTGCTCCAGTCGCTTCTCTTCCAGAGCCGCTCACGCCCCCAGTCCAGGCAAAGTAAAGCTGGTGGGGAATCCAGCGCGGGAGCGGGGTTTGTGGGCGGGAGCCAATTGCGCACACTTAGGGCTGTGGGGTGGAAATGTGCTGCTTTTGCACGGAGAAAAAGAGTAAGCAGAGCAGCAACGAAGAGGTTAAGGCGATGGGCAAGTGCCCATCGTCAAGATGGCCGCCGGAGACGGAGGCTTCCAAACTCTCGCGAGACTGTGTGAAGCCCATCCCCGGAGGAAAAAGAGAGGCTGGGCCTAGGCGGTTGCCAGGGGTATGCCCACTGCCACTCACACCATGCCCGCTGCCGCGCCTGCCCCTGACACGCCTGCCTGCGGAAGAGCCACACTCAAGGGGCCAAGAGCCGCATTTGGCTCGCGAGCCGCCATTTCCAACCCTTGGCCTAGGAGGATGAAACAAATGCTTTTATAATGGGAATTTTTAAAAATATATATTTGTATTTTTTTTCCTGCCAATTTTTCTGCAAGGTAGCTTTCAAAGAACACTCAATATAAACAGCTATCCTATTTGTTTTTGTGATTGTGGACTGAAAAGAAGGGAATACATTTTTCATGTTGTTTTTCCCTTGTGTTCCCAATAGTGGGAGAATGCTTAATGTTTCAAAGGATTGTTCCAGGTGGGATGTTATGCTTCCAGCTGGAAACAAAACACACTTTCTGTTTGATGCACACACATTGTTATTTGCATGCTGACAACTGTTAACAAGCATGACTATGCATTATATTTATATTCTTTTAGACTAAAATAACCCACCAGGGAGCCATTATTAAAATTGAGTTTTATCATTTTCCCTATTGGTTGGGATAAAAGGGGAAAGTGGAAGAACTCTTGTCGATTTTATCTAGTTTAAAACAAAAAAAGAAAAAGAAAAATAGGAAATAGGAAATAGGTCCATCCTTTCATTGTTCCATAAAAAAAACTTGCAAAATAAATAAATAGGCAGCTCCATGCTGTCTGGGGAATTCTGGGAGTTGAAGTCCACATATCCTAAAGTTGCTATGGTTGAGAAACATAACCTCTGTTACCAGCAGGCTGGATCTATGTTGAAGCTGGGTGGCCAAGGGCTGGCATGTGTGGCTAATTCAGGAAGTGATTAATGCCTCAGAGAGAGGAAAATGCCACCAACCTTGACAAAGAGTGATATGCCATCTCTCAATCTAAAATGCCCACAGCTGGGATTTCCTAGACTATTTGGAACCCTGATTTCTTCCTTCAGCATAGGTCATTCATTTTGAAGAAAGGTTAATTTCATTAACAATCTTGTATTCAATTAGAATACAAGATATTTCCAGAGCTGACACTCCAACTAATAATGGTACAAGTCTCTGGAATGTGATTGCACAACTGCCATGGCTTCTATTGGATTGGATAGGATTTGTGATATTAAAGCAACAGGAAACTCCCTATTATCTAGCTCTGACCGTATCTGGGCTTGGAACTAAGCAGGGTTAGGTCTGGTTACAACTTGGATAGGAAACCTGCAAGGAATATCAGGGCTGAGAAGTCAAAAAACATCCCAGAATGCAATGACAAACACTTGTACAGTGCTGCCAAGAAAACAAATTGAACTCCTCCATGACTCCCATCAGGAGTCAAGCTCAGCTCAAAGGAGACTACCTTTTACTTTCCTAGATTTCTAACTGGGTCTTTCATTATCAGTTACTATTTCATTCTTTTAACAGGATCAAACCTTTCTATTTGTACATTTTAATATCCCCCCATTTAATTCCATTGCTCAATCAGTTTATATGAGGACTGGAGGGGTGGGAGGGAACCTAATAGGAACCATTTTTGCATCACTTCCAGAGTTGGATGCAGTAAAAGCCTCCTACTGAAAGGCTCCTTTGAGGGGTTTTTCATCCAACAGCATTTTTTTTTATTCTGACTCACCAGCAGATGCAATGATCTATTTCAGGGCTTTCCAAACTTTGTGTCGCCTGGGGGCCCCAAGTGTGTCACGTGACAACCCAGAAGCGCTGATGAAAATGCCCTTGGTTCCAGCAGGGAGGCGAAAATTGCACGTGCACGCTGCTGAGCCGCTTCTCTGCTGCACAGCTGATCGGCAGGGGAGGTCCGGGTTGGAAATTCTCCGCGCCAATCAGCTGTGCGGTGGGAAGCGGCCCGGCAGCGTGCGCACACGGGCGGCAAGGCTATTCGCCTCCCTGCCGGAACCGAGGGCATTTTCGGGGTCCCCGGAGCCTGCCCTTTCAAAGGGGCAACGGCAGCGGGCTATCAGTGCTTCTGGGTTCCAGGACGCCACTGCTGCACCCAGAAGCGCCGCCGGCAGCGCTTCCAGGTTTTTGGGTGTAGCAGCGGCGGCAGCGCTTCCGGGTTTTTGTGCGCCAGCCATTGGTGTGTCGCCAACGGCAAACGTTTGGAAAGCCCTGATCTATTTGATCTCCTCCTTGTTCATGAGCTTTGTAACAATTCACTATGAAAAGAGGATGCTAAATTGAAGTACTCTTAATCAGTTCCAAGAAAACTTTTCCGTGGTTTAACGTGTGATAAGCAGTTACCTTTTCAAACTTTTCATCTAGTTATGTTAATAGCTCTGTCCTAGTGCATTAGAATGTTGCATGTACGCCAAGCAGTTCCAATATTTTTTTCCAACAATGCTTTACCACCCTGTTTCTCTGAAGGTCAATGGCAATGCTGGCTGGGAAAAAAGGGAATTATAATTCACTTGATTAGAAAAGCTCTGGATTGAGGAAGCCTGTCCCATTACTACAGTGTTTCTAACCTTGGAAAGTTGCCAAGGTTGAGAAACGTTGTATTGATAGATAGATGATACAGCAGAGCTTTCCAAACTGTGTGTCGGGACACGTTAGTGCGTCGGCTGCAGTGTCTGGGTGTGTCACGGCCGCCTCTGAGCCCTGCCAGGATTCCACCCAGGTGCTAGTGCCTGCCTTGTGCCCTGCTGTAAGAGTGTGTTGCGAAATGATGCCCTGCTAAAAAGTGTGTCGGTGTCAGGGAGATAGAGAACTGCGGCGGGGGGAGTTCCCTCAGAGAAGGGAAACGCGAGCGCAGTTCAGAAGCATTGGCCTTGTTTCCCAAACGCCTCCGGAAAGCTCCGCCCTAGCCTGAACTTATGCCTCTGGGATTCTTCAAGCCATGTTAGTTTAGCAGGATTCTGTGAGTAGGTAGCAAATAACCACTAGAGACTCGATTCCTTGCCTCGGCGTGTTATTTTTGCACCTACGTCAAGACAGTCACCAACATAAAAAGTTTGGAAAGCTCTGTGATAGATAGATAGAGGAAGGAAATGAAGCGAAGATATAATGATACCCCAAACGTCTCAGGAACGGAACTCCTTACAGTATACGATTATTTTCAAGACATTTTAAGTTTGCACAGAAATACAGTAAAGTAACGCAGGGGGTAAGGTATAACACGTTCTCGCGCAAATTTTCCATCATGATCGAAAAAGTATTTTCAATTACTTTTTCGTTCGGAGGAGCAGAAGACAGCCAAGCCCAGCGTTGCCCAGTACCCATTCACTTACTTGATGCCTCATTGAAGCGCCTGATCGGAGCCTTCGGAAACGACATGACCAGCCCCGCAACCTCCCACACCCAGAATGAACAGAACAAATTCAAAAACCGAACACGATCCCGCCCGCTTTAAGACACGCCCGAATCAGCCAATCGGAGAATTCGGCTGGCGAGTTGGTCTACAAATCAGGGGTCCACCGTGGAGCATGCGCCGTTAGTGGTCGACTAGATATGACGAATATTGCGAAACGCGGAATGGTGGGATACGTTATTAGCTTTGCTCTTACTGAGTGCAGTGCAATCTGAACGGAAATTATTGTCAGCTTGAGGTTGTAAAGAAATATGAATATTTAACATACTTTAGAACCTACTTATTTTTTTCTTAAGTATAAACCCATTGCGTATCCGGTTTTCAATAATATCTTGCGTGTTGTTAAATGTAAATACATTTTATACTGTACACACAGAATTCAGTCCCAAACATGTCAACTAGATTGTGGATATATTTAGCAAACTTCCCCAACCTGGTTTCGTTTTACTTCCAGATCAATCCTGTTTCAACTCTCATAATCTGCTTGCCGGTCAGCGGTTATGGGAACTGAACACCAAAACATCTCTCGGTCAAGAGTAATGCACGTGAGAATAATACTGATGCATCGTTCCTAGAACCCTTTTCTTCACGCAAAGTATTGCTGTGCTGTGTGAACAGCGGCAATTAAATGTGATTCTATTTTAAAGCAGCCCATGTTTCTACGCATGCTCCTTTTACCAGCACATTACCAAATGTGGCGGATACCCACAGGGCTTTTTTATTTGCAGTCCTGGTTCCCCGTATTGTCTTGCAGTAGCTCTTGGCATGCGGTCATATTGCGTGTCTTAAAGATCTTCCATTAATAAAATGAAAGCACGTTGAGCGCTAACAACTAGAAGCCTGAACCAGCTGCTCCCAACCAAAATGGCAGGTTGTCCTGCAGCCAGTTTTGAAACGATGTAACCACGAACTCTAAGACTTTTTTCCCTCCCTTCTAGGTCTATGGGCTGTGTCGTAGGAAGCTGGCGGAAGCATGGCACGCTGTGGCATCGCCTCCCGCGGTTTCTACCGGAATAGCTCCGAGGATAGACGAGGAGATCGGACGAGCGGCAGCCGTGCAAAGGCGCATGCGTCTTTTTCAGGTTTGAGCGGCCAAGTGGATGTCGGTGCCGTTCGAAGAGCGGAGCGGGCTCGTGCCCTGCGCCACTCCCTGGGGCCGCTGGTACCAAACCATGGAAGAAGTCTTTGTGGAGGTGAACGTGCCGCAAGGGACCCGCGCGCGGGACGTGGAATGCAGCCTGAAGAGCCGGCACCTGGCTTTGGCCGTGGCGGGGAAGGATGTGCTCAAGGTAACTTTGCAAAACAGGAGAGAGCATTTCCTTCGATGACATTTCGGTTTAGCCCTCATAATGTGACATGGGATAGCGGACGGCAGGGCTCATCGCTGCGTGGTCTAGTATTGAGCTCTGCTTAATGCTATTATATTATACTATACTACACCTTTTTTTTTTTTGTGCCTTCGAGTCAATCCTGGTGACTGCCGGGATAAGTCCCTGCAGTTTTCTTGTAAGATTTCGGAATTGGTTTGCCATTGCCTTCTTCCTAGGGCTGAGAGAGAATGACTGGCCCAAGGACCCCCAGCTGGCTTTGTGCCTAAGGTGGAACTAGAACTCAGAGTCTCCTGGTCTCTAGCCTGATACCGTAACCCATAGCTTTCCAAACTGTGTGTCGCGACACTTTAGTGTGTCGCAACACACAGTTTAGTGTGTTGCGAAGCGGCGGCATGGGGGTGCGTTGGCGGCAGTGACTACGGCAGCGGCACGCCATCAGCGCTTCCGTGTTTTAGCGAGGCCGCCACAGTGTACGCCACGTGCCCCCCCGCGCCACCGCCTTGCGCACGCGCGTGCCACCACCGCTGTTGGTGTGTCGCCAACGGCGGCACTTTGGAAAGCACTGCCTTAATCACTACACCCAAACTGGCATACTAATACTATACTATACACTACTATACTATACTATTATAAAGCAGTGCAAGCAGCAGAGAAAAAAATGGACCTGCTTTGTCAACATTATATCAAGCGTGTCAAGGTTTTGTTCATTTCAAGAGAGTGAGATTGTCACTTTGTCTAAATCATCAGGGCTGCAGGAGGACTAATTCATTAGCTGGAGAGTTCCACGTGCATAATGGTGAGCCTAAAATGTTGCAGTAGCAGCTCTACTGATAGTTGAGGTTTCTATTGGCATTGGGATAGGTGTAGTGGTGAAGGCATCGTGAGTTCTAGTCCTGCCTTAGGCATGAAGCCAGCTGGGCCAGTCACTCCCAGCCCTAAGAAGCAGGCAATGGCAAACCAGTCGCCAGGAGTCAACACTGACTTGAAGGCACCCACCCACACAAAGGTGACCGTTGCATGGAAAGCATCTAGGAGCAGCAAAAGTGCCTCCCCATCCTGCTGTTACCAGAGCCAGTCTTGGATGTTACCCTGCTCGGGGCTCATGGATCCTGCCACTGCCTCCTGTACAGAAAAACAGAGCAAACAGCAACAAACCCCCTATAACTTGTAACAACTAGAACATAGCTTTCCAAATTCTGTGTCGCGACACCCGGAAGTGCTGATGGCGCATTGCCGCCGCGCCATCAGCGCTTCCGGGTTTTAGCGCGAAACGCCGCCGTGCGTGCCCCCGTGCGTGCCCCCGCGCCGCCGTCGCCGTTGGTATGTCGCCAACGGCGGAACTTTGGAAAGCACTGAACTAGAACATTCAGCAGCAATAAAGATTTGTGATTTCTAAAAAAGGAAGACGGGGAACATATGGGGATATTAGGGAGAAAATGTAGAAGTCAGGGAAGGAGGATGGGAGAGGATAGGGGTGGAATACATGGCAATCTGTCACCAGGATTAGGTATCCTTACACTATTCCATCAGCAGTACCATATGCATGTTCTTTTATACCTGAGAAAGAAGGGAGGGAGGAAGAGAAAACACCAGATGGAAGGAAAATGAGGAGGTGACTGCACTCCCAGCCCCACATTGAGGCACCAACACAGCTGGGGCCGAGACCTGGTCCTACCACCAGAGCTGCTGTTTACTATGGAGCAATACCACTCTGCTCTGAAAATGCAACGAGTTTGTTTTTCTAGGAAGAAAAGGCATACTAAGCCTAGTAAGTGAACATTCTTACAATAGACCAGTACTTCCCAAACCTGGGTAAATTACCCAAAATTGGGTAACAGTGGTTTTTCTTTGAGTAATGACACACAAAGCCATTACCCAATCACAACAGGGACATTTAAACTGACTTAAAGTGTTTTACCTACATTGGGTAAAAAGGACTTTCTGATCAGCAGTTTTGGATAATGAAGGAAAAAGTTTGGGAAGTACTGCAGTAGACAGTATGCATATTCTTTCAATCAGAAACAACTGATTGAAAGAGAGTACAGATGTCATTCACTGTGATTCAGAAATGGTTTCTATTGGCTGAACTGCTTCTTGACCCTTTAAGTGATTTTTCCCTGTACATCTTTTTAGCAGAACTTAGCTCTGGCCTTATAGTTCTCTTAGCTCTTTCTCTTTCAGCTTGACAATATCTATCAGTCTCCTTTCAGCTTTTCATATAGGCTTCTTGTCTTCTTCATTTCTTTCTTCCGCAGTTAATAACAGCAGTTGCAGAATAGCAGTTGTTTGTTATTCAGTTCTAATTTTTTTAAAAAAGGGCTGTTCCAGTTTATCAATACTGACATTGTCCTTTGCTGTTGAAGATGATTTCTGTTACATGTCAAGATTTATGGAAGACTTAGCAATTCAAAAGCATGCAAATGCAAGTAGATTAATAGGTACCACTTCGGTGGGTAGGTAACAGCGTTCCGCGTGCGTCATGCCAGCCACGTGACCGCGGAAGCATCTTCAGACAACGCTGGCTCTTCGGCTAACAAACGGAGATAAGCACCGGTCCCTAGAGTCGGACACGACTGTACGGGGGAAGCTTTACCTTTAGTTTAATGCAGGATATATAAAGGCAACATCTTGGAAAGTCTCCTGAACAGAAGCAAGGCCTCTTTTACAAATGAGTAGAAATTCTTGAAATGTATGGAAGCTAACAGACATATTCTCGTCCAGTTGAATGAAACTATCAATTTCATGAGAATACTATCAACCACATTGTGGCTGTTCCATATGTTTGTTCACTTGTTTCCCAACAGAGAGCATTTATGGTATTCATTGCACTTATCTTTATTCTAGTACTGTACACATTTTTCACATTAAAAACCTGGGAATAAATAATATAAAATCCACAATTGTGTAATATCTTTAGTAGACCAGCCAAAATGGCATAAAGGAATGTGCAACCTTTTCTATTTTCTAGAATTCTTTCCAGGGAGAGATGGTACTTCAGGAGATGAAGTATTGGAACTGTCTACAGGTTATTCTAGGTGTTATGGCAATGAGAATTGCTATGCATTATTTATTATCTCAATGTAACTTGTGGACTGGATGCATTGATTAGTAATAAATATTCTAAGTAGCAGGTTATATCTAGAATTCTGGAACAGAGTGGCTAATTGCCCCACTCTCTTTCAGAGTACTGCATATAAAAACTTCAGTCTCATATCTGTCCCCTACCTTAGGCAGACAATACAGATTCCTAGCCTGCCATCTAGAAATAAAGAAAACCATCAGTAAAGCCAAGAATACAGTTTGAAGAGTAATAAATAATGTTTATGTTGTATATTCCTTTTGGATGCCTGTCTGCCTTGACAAGCTGATTAAAGTATAACATTTATGCTATTGCGAATATAGCTTGCTTACCTCCCCAAATTTAGATATTCACAGTCCAAATCTCCATAAGAGACTGCAGCCTACATACCTATGTGTTCAGTAAACATCCCCATAAGTGCAGATGGATCCCTATAACATACATAAAGGCTAGAGATAGAAAAGGTTTGGTTACTTTAAAACAAACGAGATAATTTGGCAGAACTTTTTTGAAGTCTGTGTACTAAGGCTGGGAAGATCATGGGACTGCATCATTCCCCACAGTCTCTGATTAAAGATTGGAAATACAGGTACTTGAACCAAAGCAAATATATTTTTCAGGAATATTCTAACTGTAGAAATAGGTTATTTTTATTAATAAAATTATTACATTTTTATCTTGACTTTTTCTATTTTTTTAGTATTTTTCTTTTGCTTATCTAAGTTACAAGCTGTTTTTCTCATGAGCTGGACAGCTTTGGAATTTATTTTCAGCACCAAATGTTTGGCTTAAAGTTAAAAAGGAGTTTTAGGTCTTTGTTTTTGTTTTACGTTTGCTTTTAGGTTGGGATAATCTGTCCCCCTTGTGACCATTTCCCAAATATATATGTTGTTTGCTGATGTTGGTTCATTCTTCTTCATCTCCATCTTTGGAATCATGGCTCTGTACAGAGCAAGCCTATCACCATTTTTTTTTTTGCTATTCATTAGGTGTCACTAAGCAGTTGGCTATTTGGCTATTTAATCATTTCTTTCCAAAGGTGATGCAATTTGGAATTAAGTCCTGCCATTTTAGCAGGCTGGAGTTCAAATGCAAGAAAAACAAATGGCCGTAATTAAGCTTGGAATTGTGGTATTAGTATATTATGATCTTGAAGGCTTCAAAATTAAATGGAAAAATCTGTAAAAAATGTGAACTCCTCTTATGCAATAATTGTACTACTAAGCAAGCTGACTTTTTTGATGATCTGCTAAATCTAACATTTATTTAGTAAATTTTACAAACTTACATGCAAAATTACAGTATTTCTGTGACCAATTTGAGAAGTTCAAATATTATAAACCTATTTGCTTTTGAAACACAGAGTTTATTCCTGTATTTTTAAAAATATTTTTTCAGGGTAATCTATTTGATTCTACAATAGCTGATGAAGCAACCTGGACACTAGGTAAGACCTGTGCTTCAGAGAACTTTACATAACAATTTAGTTTCATTGTGGACTTTCCTTCTACTAGCATGGATTTTGTTTTTATTATTTAAAAAAATCACATAGGATTTGATCATTATTTTGCAAGAACATGGGACATGTAATTTTGGCTACTGTTTTTCCCTTTCTCTTCCCCCACACTTTTAAAATAAAAGGAAAGCTTCTTAAGGGGGAGAGAGCTGCATAGACTTCTATTCTCATATACTGCTTTGGGAATAGAAGTGGAGGGAAAATGAGTCTGCTGAGTTCCATGGAAATACTTCAGCTATATGTTCAGATTTCTTCTAATTTGATGGAGCACTGAAGAAAAGAGGTATGTGGATGTGATAGGACAACACTGATCTCTTAAAAGTCTTAAAGGGTTTATTGTAATGCCTGTACATGCATAGATGCAAGAGAAAGAGAAATAGTCCTAACAGGGAAGATACATACCCATGATGTTAATGTAATATACAAGGATCCATAGAATACACTGGTGAATATTTTGTTAGATCCACTATATGAAAACAAAAAAAACAGGCTTTCTCGGTCCTCCTTCTATACTCAGAAAAGTTTGAGGGTTACTCAAATGCCACATTGAATTCAGAAGCATAGGAGAATGGCAGAGTTCTTCCCCACATTGCACTGACCATCTTGGAAATTCCTGAAACTTCTTGCTGCTTTCTAAGCATCTGAAATTTAGCAAAGTTAGCACAAGCATCCACCCTTCTTTTCAGCTGTAAAGGAAAACGGGACTATACCCCAGCAGTTGTGTTAGGTTGATCTCAGCAGAATATCATTAGACCCTGTTCCCTCCCTCTGGAAGTCAGATGGGGATGGTTCACATAATTTGTGTTGCACTTTCTTACATTTCCAAATATGAGGATTGATTATGATTATATGCCATCATATCAGTGCTGACTCTTAGTGATCACTTAGATAGATTTTATCCAGGACAATTTGTCCTCAACCTTGTCCTTCAGGTCTTCTAAGAGTGTACTCATTGTCCTTTTAATTGAGTCCATCCACCTTGCTGCTAATCATCCTCTTCTTCCAAATAATAATTGTTCCAAAGATAATTGTGAATAAATCCAGTGTTCTTTCTTTTGAAAAGAGGACCAGAAATTGATACGAATTACCTTGACGAAAACCAACCGTGATGCTGGTAACTGTTGGAGTTCCCTGCTGGAGAACGAGTATGCTGCTGATCCTTGGGTCCAAGACCAAATGCAAAGGAAGCTTACATTGGAAAGGTTCCAGAGAGAGGCAAGTCAACAGATATTATCCATATTGTAAAACAATGTTCATTTATTTAAAACACCTGTTTCGTAGACAGTGCTTTATAAACAGTAATCCAGAATTAATTGGAATATATTATATTTATAGACCATCTATATCAGGAAATAAATACCATATTGGGTCTGCAGTACTACTATATTCACTTACCAGGGACCAAGACTCATGGAATGTACTTTAAATATATTCTGAATTTTGTTTTGGCTTTCAA
Source organism: Charina bottae (assembly GCA_023362775.1). NCBI lineage: Eukaryota > Metazoa > Chordata > Lepidosauria > Squamata > Charinaidae > Charina > Charina bottae. The sequence continues at coordinate 109,212,252 of JALMGJ010000002.1, forward strand.
ATGTGTTATATATTAATATTTCTAGAGCACAGCTGGTTGTTTTTACATTTAGCTTTATTTTTAAAAAATGAGGGGAAGATGGAAGAAATAGAAGTGGCATTTGGATTGGTGCAGGTTATAAATATTATGAAATAAATAACAATGAATTCTTTAGAGGCAATGTGAAGTTATTTGTGTTTTTCAGGTGCTAATACAATAAATGTTTGGAAATTGTTAAGAAGAGCACAGAACAGAATGCGGTGCATTCTTAGTTTGTAAAATGATTAATTTCAAATATATCCTAATAGGCATATTCAGCAAGAGTATAAATAAAATGTCATGCTTTCTCTTGCAGAACCCTGGATTTGACTTCAGTGGAGCAGAAATTTCTGGAAATTATACCAAAGGAGGGCCAGACTTTTCTAGTCTTGAAAGATAGTGGTGTCCTTTCAGCTATATATCCTCCAATTGCCTCAAAATGACAAGCATTAAGCTTCAGAATAGCTTACTGGTTTTTCTGGACAGCTTTAAACCACAGAATAACAACTTTTATGAAAATTGCACTAACAGAGTAATTAAAAATAAACATTTCGTGCATATTCAAATCAATATTATTTGTATGGTGACACTGTTGACCAAGGTTAAGAGCACACATTTTCAGCTGCTAAAATTTAAGCTGGTTATTAGTATGCCAGTAATATTTTTTTTTGAAAGTCTGATACCTGGCTTATTCATTGGGGAAGCAGAAGAATAAAAATATTACTACCTAAATGCTCCTGGCTGTAATTACAACTGCAGCATTCTCCAGTGACAAATCACTAAAATAAACTTAGAAATATGGACATAGGTATTTTCAAATACACTGTTGTGTGGTATAAGAGAACATTTTGACTGCTAATGATTAAAAGCCATCGTGAAAAAGTTATATTTAGCCAATTCAAACACTACATTTCACATAGAAGAGTTTTTAAAACTAGTGTTAAAATCTGGTATAATTAATATCTTCCATAATTTTGTGCCAAACAGTACTGTCGGTCAGGCCACAACATCTAATATGCATCCTTGGGTAAAGCAGTTTAGAATTCATAAATTTACCCCATGACATTCTTTGTAAGAATAGGAGTTCCAGTGTATGCATTCTCTTTTAATGAGATCCAGATAACCATTTTGGCCACTTCAAAGACCTGTTTCATGCCAAGGAAGATTTTTGACTTCTGTTGTTTTGACAACAGGTCCCTTTGTGCTATACATTAAACTGTCTGGAACACTTGGCAGGATTATTAAAAGCACGTGTAACTTCTCATGTGACATTGTTCTGACTGTCCTTGGATTAAGTGGATATTTTTCTGCAGCCCAAGATATGATTTATAGTCAAGCTTGTAACACTCTTGTGAAAAAGATCCGAGTTGTTTCCAGTAATGTTCTTGGCCTTGGCCACCCAAACAGTTCCCTTCTGCATCCCAGATTGGCTCCAGCATGTTAGAGGATATGGAACTGGGAATAAGACAAAGCAATGAGGTGAATTCTTATTGAATGACCTGAAATCCACATGGACAACATTGCATATACGTTTTGTTTATATACAGTATGTAAGAATAAAGTACATGCTTCCTATGTAATTAGAAATTCTAACAGTTGTACCACCTTCAAAAGGATGGTTAAAGATAAGACACTTCTGTGGAGTCCTTGGAGTCTCTATGTGTCTGTTGATGGCTGCTTTGTCTGAGTGCCACGCTGTCCAGCCACCCATTATCCACTGCAGAACACAATATCCCACAGAGAGGCCTCAATTACAACACAGAGGATGCGAATAAATTAGAATTCTTTGCAGCTTTAGAAGCAGCATTGAAAACTACAGGACTTACCACAAAAGCCCAAGAGAACGTAAGACAGATAATCATACCACAAACCAGAAGGACATGGAAACAGAACCAACTGAAAGCAGAGAACAGAGCAGTACTCAAAAACCTAAAGATGGACCAAACTATCATCATCCTCCACCATCTGAACCACGGTCATTATGGACAGATCGCAATATATACAAAAGGCTAAAGAATTACCTGAGGACAAAGAAACCTACACCCTAGTAAACACCAATCCCATACAGAAACTGGACAAGGTAAAAGGAACTCTTAACAACCTCACCAAGAAAGGTCAAATCACAAAAGAACAACAGGTGGATGAAAAGCAGTGGACCCATCCTCCCACGCTTCTACAGACGCCCCAGGATACACAAACCTGGCATACTGCTTCGGCCAATTGTATCGTTACCGGGGACTCCCACTTACAACATAGCTAAAGAGCTCACAAAAAAACGTAAGCATCTTACAAAGGAGAGTGAATATTCTATCAACTCCCCACTACAGTGTCTCCAGAAAATCAAAGACTTAAAAACAGAGGAAGGTGAAATTATGGTGTCATTCAATGTCATTGCACTCTTTACATCCATAGACACAGCGCTAGCGAAAGAATCCATGGCAGCAGTTCTATGAAACACACCCGACCTAGTCAAATACACTAAGACAGAAATACCCAGAATCATGGACCTCATCGACCTCTGCCTCACTACCTACTTTGAGTTTGATGGACAAATATACCAACAAATCAAAGGAACACCCATGGGACCACCACTTTCAGGACTCAGCAGAGATTGTAATGCAGCGTCTAGAAATGATAGCACTCCCACGTATACAACCCAAAGTATGGATCCGGTATGTAGATGACACCTTCGTCATAATAAAAAAGAATCAACGAGGAAACACATGAAACCATCAACAACATCCTCAATGGAATAAAATTCACAAGGGAAGAAGAAAACAACACACTACCCTTCTTGGACATCCTCATCAGTAGAGGAAATGAGGGCATTCTAGAAACACAAGTCTACCGGAAATCTACCCACACTAACCAAGTGCTCCATTAGTAAAGCAACAACCCAACCGCCCACAAGAGAAGCTGTGTAAGAACATTGCTCAGACAAGCATTAACACACTGCAGCAACCCAAAACACCAGAAAAAGGAAACATATCATCTATACAGTATCTTCCAGCAAAATGGATACCCACTCAACTTTATCAAAAAGTACCTGACCACCCAACCCACTACAACACAACCAACAGAAACTATGAAAAAGATAACACTGCCATACATCAGAAACATGTCAGAAACTCCCAAGAGTGTTACAACCACATGGCATCACTGTTGCACATAAACCAACCAAAACCCTTCAGAACATCTTAAGTAACCCAAAAGACCCAGTAGCCCAAAATGAAAAAAACAGGAGTTATCTACAACATACAGTGTAAGGACTGTAGCAGCCACTATGTAGGACAGATGGGCAGAAGACTAGCAGAGTGCATCCACGAACACCAACTAGCAGTCAGAAGACACAATGAAAACTCCTTAATCTCACAACACAACCATACTTTCAATGGGGAAACTGTGAGCATCTTAAACCAAGCCAAATCCAAAAACACTAGATAATTCCTGGAAGCTTGGCACTCAGACAAAGCAGCCATCAACAGACACATAGAGGTAAACAACATTTACATACCATTCATAAGAGACAATAGAAAAGCCAAAAGACCAGAACACCTTACCAGCAATCAACACCCTGATATGCAAAGATTAACACCAGGATTAGCACCAGAGGAACAATCAAACAGCACAATATACCCTAATCAAGGAACTATTAAGTCAGTCAATCAACCAAGCAGCAAACAACAGCCCAATGAAGGAACTCCTAAGGAGAGAACACTTCCACCAACACAAGCAGGACAAGCCATGGTATATAAATAGAGAGCAAGTCCCACTCCCTTTTTGCACTGAAGATGTTGCCTAGCCTGGCAATGAAATGTCTGCAAGAAAACAACAAGGCTCAGAGAGCACCAAGGACTCCACAGTTCAACCCTGAGCTACAAATATTCTCGATTGATAAGACACTTCTGCTTTGTGCGTATACACATACACTCATCCAATTAACAGAATAAAAGTTAATTGTAGTCTGATTCGCTAACCATGTGCACTCTATCTATAATTGCTGTATCTTTATGCTTAGACGGGTTTAGTTATCATTTAGTGAAGTAGTAATTTTCATGTTTAAGAAAGATTTAAACTACCTCACAGTTTGTTGTATACTAAGTTTTAATTGTACATTGCCAAGGAATGCTAAGTGTTTTGTCTGCCAAGAACTCAAGGGTGCTATTTCAGCTATTAAGATGCCACAAGCAGAACATGTATTGTTTATACAAATTGAGGAAATAGAATCAATAAAATTTATTTTGTATGCCTAAGGCAGACTTGAAATACAAAGCATGAGGAGAGAAAAACATGTACATTAAGCCCAAGTAACTCTCTCACAAATAATAGTATTAATCTGAGGATGTTGGAAAGATTGAATATTTCAGCAAGACGATGTTCAAACCATGATGTGCTCACAGGAAAGAAAAATAAAGGTTTTAGATTGTCCTTTGCAATCCCCAGACGAATATTGCTGAAAATCTGCAAGACCTCAAAACATGCAGCATATAGATGGCCTCATATTTTTGAGCTGGAAGACTTCTGCAAAGGAGCGTGGAAAAAAATGCCACAAAAAGAGATTCATAGCTGGCTACAGGAATCATGGAAGCTGTTATTTCTGCCGTAGGTGTAATTAGTTTATTAAACTTGTATGCCACCCCGACTCTCGACGACTCTGGGCATTGAGAGTCCAAAGTCTTAACAAAGCATCCAAACTTTTGCACTTGCCCCATTTTACTGTTTTATTTTGAATCAGTAAACAATTTTATTTATTAAATGTGCATTCAAATTTGCAGGAAAATGATTATGTATTTTCACTTCATTGAAGTGTACTCTTGGAACAGGGGGGCTTAAACCTTTGAATGCAGTTGTAATTTTACCAGTCCTCACACATGGGATTCAAAATTGGTGCTCTTACCTAAAAGCCTTAAATCTAGGTTAGCATCATCTGGTACCTTCAATATATATTCTATTGTTCTTGGCCATATTGTCCAAGATGACTGGGAGCTGAAGTCCAAAACATCTAATTACCATTCATAATAATCTAGGATCAGAATATCTTTCTGAATTCACATAACACATCAATTTCCAAATCCAGGTTAATTGACCTGGTCAATTAACCTCCAATAGGGGAGGGAAAAGTAATAGAGAAGATAAGTTCCCGCAAGCCCATCTGTGGTGTGATCAACTCTATCAGGCTGCTATATATTATTTTTTTTCTGAAAAAACAAGCTTCTGGACCACCTTTGCAGTAGCTGGGAGAACATTAAGGGTGGGCCACACCTTGTTTGATTGGTGTGTCTCCAATCGTGCATTGCTGGCAAAGAGAATTACAGGTATGTGACCTAGGATAGTAGCTGGCTGGACCAGCCATGTCTTGCAAACACAGCCATATATATCTTAACATATAGCCTTGTTTAGAGTACAATAAAACAGTTATCAGCACATTTTAGAAAATACTTTTAAGTTACTTTCACGATCCAAGGCCAGCAATTTAATTCATATAATTCCATTTCAATGTGTTTTATTGAAAGGTACTCTTGTTGCTTACAGGCATAATAGGAGTTTTTCATAACCGGTTTATTCCTCTTTGGCAGTGTAAACATCTTCATCTTGAATATGATTCATTTTCAATCTTTAGATAGCAAAGGCATATTAGATACAATCATTCAATTTAATAACATCTATAAAAAATCATAGTCTGAGGAAACATCCCATCAGTTTTGTTCTGAAGAGCAGCTAGCAATGAGGTAGAAGTAAATGGTTTGTACAACATGCTGGGTTAAACCAAAAACAAGTCTTCAGATTTCTGTAATTACAGCAATTCTAAGTTTGTTACTTTGATTCTAACATACAAGCCAGTCAGCTTTAAGTGAGCCATTAAGACAACATAAAGTTACACCAAAGGCATATGAACTAAAATTTAGGTCAGAATTGTTGCATTATCTTTTCCAGTTTTCCTTGTGGCAGTTTAAATCGAACCAGTAAAACACCCATACAAGAACTTAGGTAGAATACTAATTTGAACACAATACAGCTAGAAACAGACATTATTGGGAGAAGTGATTTAAAGAAACCCAAGTCAAAAAGCTATTGAACATGTTGACAGCTGCTTTAACAGATCACTGCTGTGCAGCAAGGCTGCTGTCTAACAACTGTTGCCTCCTTAGTCCATTAACATTCAAGAAATCATGATGCACAGAGTTAACTTGTGCTGGTTTGCCCACCTCAATTATCCATTTGAATCAGCTGATAATTATAAACAGAATGAGCAAAATAAAAACCCTGCCTGATTTTTATTAGCGTCAGCTGTGAGAGTTCTTCCTAGTAGAACACATTCCAACTTTTGGCTGAACAATGCAGCATACACTATGGCAGAATACAAATACATTCTCAAGTTGAAAAGATAATTAAAACTGCTTAAAGTGGCCTAGCACTAAATCCTATGCTTTGAAGTCCATTTAACACAATGTTTTTTGATGCTAATCCAAATCCACAGAAACATTCCCTAAAATATATGCTAAATACAAACATATAGAACTTTCTATGCTTCTAACAGCAAGGACTAAAACAGTTTTAACGATCCAAACCAGGGAAGTGCAGTAAAATTAGCTTTGGTTCACAGTGAAACGCAGAGGTCTCAAATCCTGCTTAATTTGTCTCACCAATTTTGGTGCATGCAAGCTGAACTAAAGACGGAAGCAAGATGGGCTAGCTCTAGAATGTTAATTCTATTTTTAGACATTGCCCACATTCTCAGCTGGTGCCTGACTTGCATTCAATTTCCACAGTGAATATTACCTAGTTTCCAACTTCTTTCAAATACATTTTGCTAGCATCTGAACTGTTATGTTAAAAAAATGTATTCTTTATGTTAACACACTGAAAATACAGACCACTAAATCTAGCCCTTGCAAGCAGTATGACCTAGGGCCAACATATCTTTCTGTTCCAAACTTCTAATGTGCATCATGGTTTCTAGGAATTGTCTAATTTTGGATTAATTTGGAGTTTTAAGTTAGTTTCCTATCAATCATTATTACCATCACCATGAACCAGATACAGCAGCATGCTTTCCTTTAATGATGTTCCTACTTTCACTAGAGCTCTACATTCATGTTTTACTAGTTTAAAGATGGTTTCTCAATATGTCTAGATTATGCTCACTTTCAGCCAACATTTAGTCCAGAAGTACAGTATTTAGCAGAACTATTAAGGATCAAGCTCTACTACACACATTTCACATTTCCAGAGGGCGGACCAAAGCAAAATCAGCTGACTTGTTTGCATTTTAGTCCCAAGCATTGTTTTATAAAAATGTCTTCAGTTTTATTAAGAAACTTGAGAGGTTTAAGAACAGTCTCATGGCAACATGCTATATTGTTGTATAGTTCAGAGGCAAAAAATGTAGCTGCAGCTTAATATTCATAAAATCAGACTTTCCATAGGTCAGACATATCCAACAAATTCTCTGCTTCAGCACAAGAAAGCTTCTCAGTTGAACATATGTTGCCAGGCAATGTCCCATCCACTCTTCTTCAGGATTGCCCCTAAATCAAAGGAAGTTTTAAAATTAGTATTGTAACATAAAATATGCTTATGCAAAAGAGTGGGTTGAATTAGCATTGTTTACAAGTAGTAATTTTTAAAAGAACAAACAGGAATTTATCTCTTTTGAAGATTCCCATTTTAAAGATTCCATTATTCCATTTCTATGCTGTTGAACAAAACTGGTGTTTATCTACATCAGGGTTTCTCAACCAGGGTTCCGTGGAACCCTAGAGTTCAGCAAGAGGTCACTAGGGGTTCCCTGGGAGATCGCGATTTATTTTAAAAATTATTTCAAATTCCGGCAACTTCACATTACAGAGGTAAGTTTCATTCTTTATTTTTAGTTTAAGAACACTGTTAATACAGGCCTACACATGAAACAAATATAATAATTTTGTAACTTCTGGCCTATATTTGAGCCTGAATGTGCAGTGGTTCCTCGAGGTCTGAAAAATATTTCAAGGGTTCCTCCAGGGCAAAGGGGCTGAGAAAGGCTGATCTACATTAATCTTTGTTGAGTCCACTGTCATAAACCCCATCCAGCAACAACCCTATCAGCAGGGCATTACTGGAATGAAAGTCTAAAATATCTGGCGGGTTCCTGGTTTTTGCAGATATGAACTCTTTATTCTCCCATTAATAAAGATCTTTAAGATTACAGGTAGTCCTCACTTACTGACCACAATTGGGACTAACAAATCCATCGCTAAGCGATGCAGTCGTAAAGTGAAATATCACATGACCACGCCCACTTACAAAGTCAGTTCCAACTGTGGTTAAGTGAGACATCACGTGACCGCAACTTACAATTTTACTGCTGGCTTCTCCAATTGACTGCCTGTAAGCAGCAGGCTGTGAAGCTCACAAATAGCAATCACATGACTGTGAGGACACTGTGATAGTTATAAATGTGTGGCAGTTGCAAAGTGCCCAAATGGCAATCATGTGACCACGGGGACTGTCACGGTGTGGATTGCAAACACAGCAGACAACTGGGTTCGAATTCCACATCCTGCCACTCAATTAAGGGTTAGATACGTGTAAGGATTAGAGATGGGTTGATGTAGAGTAGATGCGGGGAAAAGGGGGTGGAATGGGCACATTCCAGTGTAGTCATTAGAGAAACGGAACTGAAACAGACTGTCAAGGTCAGCACCATTCTTATCATCCGAGAATGTCCACAAGTGAACAGAAAAGGGGAGGAGGTGAAAATGAGGAGGAAAAGTACTGGAGATTGACAACGCTGGAATGGGCTAGAACGTTAGAGCAGAGCTTTCCAAACTTTTCTTGTTGGTGACACACACCGGCGCCAGCGCGGTGGTGACGCACACAGGTGTGTCGCGCAAAACCCGGAAGCGCTGATGGCACACTGCCACGCAAGGCGGTGCACCATCAGCGCTTCCGGGTTTTTGCGCGACACACCTGCACACCGCAGGCGACACAGTACTGTGTCGCAACACAGAGTTTGGAAAGCTATGCGTTAGAGAGTGGGCATGATTTAATTGGAAAATATGCTCGGGCGGGCTTTTAATTCATAACTTCAACTTGGATTTATGCATACTTGTTCTAATAAACAGCTTTTCCCTTTGGCTTAAATAGCTTCTGGTGAACGTTACTGATATTAGGATTTAAGGCTATGATCCTCACAGGGACACTGAAACGGTTGTAAGTTGATGGACCAGCTGTAAAGAGTACTTTTTCACCGTTGTTGTAACTTCAAATGGTTGCTAAACAGGGAAGTCGTTAAGTGAGGACTACTTGCATAGTGAAGCACATTAGGAACTTTGAGGGTATAGAATTGACACTATATTTCAATAGGCCTTCAACATGTTTTCCTTAGAGATACCTAGAGATAAGTATTTCTCAAACGTATAGACTTTTATTCTTACAGAAATACATCTTCCAGATTCCTAAAAAAAAAAAAAGTGCTGCAACTTTTACACTAGTTTATTTCAACTCAAGAAGTCAGTATAGTTAAAAATTCTACAATTTTTTTTATGGTCTAGCTTATGAATTATTCCTATGATGCTGAGTCAACACTTTTAGAAAACTCACCTTTTAGGGACCAGTTTCTGGGATAGTGGGAAGATGGGCAATTCTGTAATAACTATGTTTCAGTTGCCGGGCTGTGCGACCAGATACAATCCATTTTAGCTTTTGTCCACTTGGCCTGGAGCATTTGCTTGAGGAATATTCTGAGAGGCACTTTGACACAAGTTCCTTCCAAAAGGAGAATTCTCTACTATTTATCTGCAGAAAACAAATTTGGAAATTAAAAACCAATCAGTACCACTCAGGAGCAACAAAATACATGTCAGTGATAACCAGGTGACACATAATAACCTAGAAAGTTCATACCAGTGAAACAATTACCTATGCTTTCATTTATCATATAAGTTTAAAAATTGTTATTCAGTACACAATTTTAGTTTACTTCAGAGCATTTTAGGTTGTGTTATGACAAGAAAGCATTTTTAATATAAAAATTTGGAGATGTAAATAAGAGGTTAAAAACTGATTTATTACAGGAAGATACACCAAAATGCAAGCAGGTTCACAATAAATTGTTAGTACCTGTCATAAAAAAAATAATGTGCAGTGTTTTAGGTAAATAATTAAAGAGGGAATTCTAGAATGAAGATTTTACCACAGATAAACATTTTAGAAGGATAAAAAGATACAGAACTGTATTTTTAAAGTGATCTGAGATATTAGTGTCTAGAAAATAATTATACATGTAAAATAAAGCAGTATATTTTTGAGATAACAAATTTCTCAAACATGAGACTGAGTATTAAGTTAGTAATTTACAACAAAAGATAGTTATGCATCAGAGAAAAAATTAAGAGTTAAAATTTATATATCAATATATTCATATAAGTGTGTGTGTGTGTATATATATATATAAAATTGATTCATTCACAAATATATTCCAAAAATAATAAAATATGTTCCAAATCTAGAAGAAACTAATAAGGCCCTCTCTCATACACTCACCAAATGTATCTCTAATAGTGAAAACTCCAAGAGGAGAAGGGCCCTTCCAAAAGGTTTAAAGACTTAAGTTCACTCACAAGTAGGAATGGAATCATTTAAATAGCTTGAATCCAAATTGTTTAAAGATTTAAAAGTAGTAACAAATATTTTGAATTGTGCCGAGAAATATGAAAGCCAGTATGTTTCCTACAATTAAACCCACTTCATTGCCACAGACTGAATAATCTGACCTTTCCAAACACTTTTAGAACAGAGAAATGACCAGTCAGTTTTAAGACTTGAAATTTTCTACAGGTGGTCTTTAGGAAATATAGCTCCTGTTGAGTTATCAAAGGCCTGACATTTTAAGTCTCTTATTGCTAAAAAAAATAGAGTTATGTTTTTGATATTACCATTTAAGTCTTCTGTACTATAATCTAAGGTAAGAATTAGCCAGCTAATATATAACCAGGTGGATCAAACAAAGTAAAACCCATAAACTTACACACATTTTAATATAATGTGATCTGAAAAACAAGGATTATTTAGTGCAGAGCTTTCCAAACTGTGTGTCACGACACAAAGGTGTGTCGCCTGCGGGGCCCAGATGTGTTGCGTCAAAACCTGGAAGCGCTGATGGCGCACCATCAGCGCTTCCGGGTTTTCCCGCGGCGACACACCAATGGCGGCGTGTGAAAATCTGAAAGCGCCGCAGCCACGGCGGTGCGCAAAAATTGAAAGCGGCAGCAGCGCTTCCGGGTTTTTGCACGCCGCCGCAATGGCGGCGCTTCCGGGTTTTCCCACGGTGACACACCAACGGTGGCGCGCAAAAAATGAAAGCGGCAGCAGCGCTTCCAGGTTTTTGCGCACTGCCGCAACGGCGGCACTTCCGGGTTTTCCCACGGCGACACACCAACGGTGGTTGGTGTGTCGCCGCGGGAAAACTTTGGAAAGCCCCAATTTCGTGTGTTATATTGGACCACATAGTGTGGCTAATTCAACAAATCATGGTTAATTTATGTATTAGTCTATGAATCTCACTATACTTCCAAAAAGGTTTCTAAATTACTAAACCTCTAAGCTGTGGAACCTTTAAAATTTTCATTCACATCATTTATACTTAGCTGGCCCGTCACCACTGCCCAAATATCAGCACCCTTAATCCAAAACTATACATACATACATACATACATACATACATACATACATACATACAATCCCGCCTTTATTATTTTTATAAATAACTCAAGGCGGCGAACGTACCTAATACTCCTTCCTCCTCCTATTTTCTCCACAACAACCACCCTGTGAGGTGAGTTGGGCTGTGTGTGTTTGACTGGCCCAGGGTCACCCAGCCGGCTTCCATGCCTAAGGCGGGACTAGAACTGTCTCCTGGTTTCTAGCCCGTTACCTTAACCACTAGACCAAACTGGCTGTTTATCCTATTTTCTAGTGTCAGGTTTGCCCTTTAACTACCATTCTGCTGAGCAAATAGAGGGGCACTAAAGGGACTTTCTACTTGGAAGTCTAGCCAGTTCTTCCATTCTATTTAACAATTAATTAAAACAATGAGAACTGTTGAACTGCACAATTTGCTGGGACAAGAGTTAAGCCACATATTTTAATATTTGCAAAATAGCCAGTGTGTTATCAAAGATATTTACAAGGAACTGAAACTGTGGCCCCAAACATGTATCTGAGATACCTTCACAAAAGTTTCCCCCCAAAACTGTCAAGCTATAATTCTAAAGTTATTCAGGAGGAAGTGTTCTCCTGAAAATTATTCCATTTCCCTTGCCACCTACATAGCTATTTCTGTCTTCCTCTAATCTAACCGTACCAAACATTTTTAGATGAAAGCAACCCTTGAATGATACCTAGCCTCTTGACAAGTCAGTCATAATATTTCTAAGATAACAAAGTTAATTCATAGTTAAGACATCAGACAGACAAACATTTAATTATGGCCTACCTTGGAATGTATTCGGAGACATTGTATCATTTCAACCAATTCTGGCATTTTCTCCTCTTCAGCTTCTAGAACCATTATTGAAAGTGCCAACACTGAAGGCTAGTGGAAGACAAAATAATTAAGATCAATTATGTTAAGCTTTTGCAAAATTCTAACTGCTGAATTGATCACTGTTAATTGATCATGGTGCTTACCTTTGCTTTTGAAATAACAATTCTGCAGTGGCAGGCCTTTAGTCGGGCTTCAAGTCTCTCTAAATTAAGCTTATTGTTCCTGTGATAAAACAAGGCTTAATTTGTTGGCTTTCAATATTTCTATATAAGGATTATTTATAAATAAACTGAGTAATTACAAGATATAAAAAACTAACTTAATGTCATAAAGTAATATTTGAGCTTAAATCAAAAATACATTTACCTAATATTTGCCAACACAGCTCTAAATTCTCATAAAATTATAAAATTACATCTAAATACAACTGTGTTTCACTCATATTTAAAAATAATCAAGTTCAACAGTAGTTCATGGGATGAGATGGTTAGATAGCATCACCGATGTAACGAACATGAATTTGAGTAAACTCCGGGAGGCAGTGGAGGACAGGAAGGCCTGGCGTGCTATGGTCCATGAGGTCACAAAGAGTCGGACACGACTAAACGACTGAACAACAAACAAAGTTATCTTGGGCAGTCATGGTCTAAGGAAATTTAAACCCTTTGATTTCTGATGGCTTCTAATAGAGTAAACTTGATCAACTTTCTTGGAAATTTCAAGGGAGGTGTCTGCTAATACAATGTACAGACTTAGATTCAGACCATCCCATACCTCCAACTTCATGGTCCATGAGGTCACAAAGAGTCGGACACGACTAAACGACTGAACAACAACAAACTAAGGAAGAGAATCTTTGGTAGATAAATCAGACACTCTTGTTCAGAAACTTGCTCTGAGTGAGTAGCTATACAGGATTAGAAAAATTGAGTGACAGTTGCCCTTTATTTTCTGGTTTTCATTTGGTTCCTCCATCCAGTTCTGGTACCATATTCAAAGCCAGACAAACAGATTTCCCATTGAATTCTGCAGGATTCAAGTAACTCAGGTTATTAGAGAGTTAACTCTGTTGCATTTGTTTGTCTGCAGATGAGGTACATTTGTATGAGATATGTTTTTCTAGAAACCTCAAAGGCCACTTACAGAAAGTTACTACTTGAGGGGCTAGGAAAAGTAATTCCACTCCATAAGCACTGCTTTAATAACCATGATTATATTTTTTATATTTTAAATCGTTACTTAATTTGTATTTTAATCTATTTATAATTGTACATTATTGATTATATTTTGTTGTAAACCACCCAGAGTCCCCCTTGGGGGAGTTGGGCGGTGATAAATTTGATTAAATAAATAAAATAAAATAAAATGATGGCATGACACTGTGAATGGTATTACACAAAAATAAGTGATATTTATTCAACCCTGTTTCAGTTAACTCAAATCTGATAGGATTATTGTAACATTTCAACCTGCTGTGTGGGAGTAATAGAATTGTACCACATCACAGCCTTGTTGTAAACATTAATTAAATTAACTTCTTAAAGCCAGACTGTCCATCTGCTGTAATGTACATATAGCAATACATTTATGCATGAGTCTTGGGGGCATTGTTTAACAGTTTCCACCGTATGGTTAAAATCTGAATTGAAAATGCACAACTGGATTATTTTAAAAGGGGAGTGAACAGATTCTTAGATATTTACTATCCTCCTAGGACACTAGGACATTTCCTCTCTATAAACCTATCTCTTTGCTTTAAAGGAATTGTCAATTCCAAAATGGTCCTGAAAAGGAGACTTACTTTTCACAGTTGATGCTGTCACACAGAATTGAACAATAAAGTTGCAGAAAGTGGAAGGCAGTTGTTGCTTTTACTTTTCCATGTAACTTCTCTAAAAGAATTTCCTCCATTCTCATCAGGTCACAAGCAGTAAACCGATACTGACTTATTCGGATTAAGTCAGTAGCTAATGGAACATTACTCTCTTCTTCTATGACTTTCACAGCCAGGTAAAAACAACTTAAGCCAACACAGCCCAAGTGTTTTGGCTGTACCTAGAAGAAAAGGGAGACTTTGAGTTGAAGCCTACAGTACACCTTGCTTTACATACAGACTGCAACTCTACCAGAGTAAGTATTATTTAACTCAATAGGGCTTTTGACTCAAAAATGTTAAGATTGACTGCTTTTTAATCTATGTAAGAAAAGGTTGCTGTAAGCCCAATTGTTAAGCTATTTTCTTCTATGCTGTTTTAAACTTTTAGTATGTTTACATTTACAGGGTTGCTGTTGTGGGGAAAATAGGAGGAGGAAGGAATATTTGGTATGTTCGCCGCCTTGAGTTATTTATAAAAATAATTAATAAAGGCGGGATAATAAATAAATAATAAGATTGCAAACTAACGCTGTAATGATAAAATTCTCCTTAGCAGCTGGAGACTTAAAAAACAAATTAGCAGCGATCTGTGAAAGCTTATGTCAAAATAGAAATAAACTGGCTTATAACTTCATAGTCTAAAGACCTACCTTCATTTTCGATAAAAAACGGTCTAAGTAATTCACAGCAAGAGAAAATGTCTCTGTGCGAAAGCCAAAGAACTGAATTAAACTAAGCAGGTCTTTCACTTCAAAATCCCGCAATCTCGCTGTCATCCGGAGCCCGTTATCATGAGCCAATTCAATTATTCTCAGGCCACAGAGCTTTGGCTGGGATCTTAATTCCTGCTCAAGCAGCCCCTTGAGCTGCAGCAGTAACTCCAGACTTCCATTTGTTGCAACCGTATCAATCATCTGAAATACAAAACTTAGATCAGGACTACTTCAAGACAGACACTTAAATCAGAGAAGTTTGTGATTTTGCCACCTTTTACAAAGCAGTAAAGCTTTGAAACATTTGAAGCTACTGTTATACTATAAAGGGCCTATGATTTAAGCCTTTAAAACACTATAAAGAGAGCAGCACATACAACAGGATGAAGCCCTGAATTTATTTATCAGTCCACTAACTCTGTATTAGTTACAGAGCACTATTGTGAGTGTCATCTTGACTCCCTGACTATGAAGTTCCTTGCTTTCTCCTGTAGGAAAAGGTCAACTATAATTTATTAGAAGATCCTTACATAAGAGATCTATTAAATTAGCCTGCCGCTATCTAGCGTCCTCTAGAAGTGCTGGGCTTGACTGCGCTGCCAATGGGCTAGCAGAACTAAATGGGTGTTTGGTTGGGAGAGGCTGAATTAAGTGTTGCCACGTTTAACAGCATAAATATAACAAGTAACATTTTAATAATAATATTCTCTGCCCCAGCTGGCTTTATCTCACTCACTTTCCTTTCGGGAATCCTTATTTGGAAAATATGGATATTAACGGGAAATCTTTCACTTCTTCTTCTCTTTCGCCCCCTCTTCTTACTTTGCATTATTTCCGTTGATAGACACAGGAGTTATTATTGCACTTAAGTAGACCATGCTAGTAATCTCTTACTCTAACGACACCAACTTCAAAGTCATGTCCGGACTTGCCCTCTCGACTCATACGCTGACAGCCACCCACCAGCAAGATACAGGCTAGGGTGAAATAAATAGCCTATCTCCCGGAACTCCAGCCCCTTACCTTTTATCCCAGGAAAAATACAGACGGTCGGAGAGCCCTCGGATAACCCGAGTCGGAGTTGAAACAAAAAATAAACTATTGACTTTTAAAATAAATATATAAATAGCCACCTCCAGAAATTTCTTTTTAAAAAAATAATAAATTAGCCTTTTATTTATTTATTTTACAAAAGCACAGAACTCGCAGTGGCGCCTGCAGCTTTGAGTAAGACACGCGAAGGTTCTCCACCTTTCTGTTCCGGAGAAAACTGGATTCTGCAGGCGGACACTACTCCTGCTTACTCCAAACTCCGCCCCGGCGTTTATAGAAAATATGAGGATTCTTCCGATTGGCTACTGTCCTGATCTGGTAGACAAATCAGAGCCTCTCGTCCCGCAGGGAATGAGAAGCTATATAGAGTTAGGAAATTTGAGCGCCTATTGCGCTTTAGTTTCTTCATTCGTCTCGGGTGCTGCAATCACCGGCAGATAAATACGCTTTCCTTTGTGTTCGGCGGGATTCAGTTGTTTAGAGAGAGTTAACTTTTGTTGCAGCCTGAGGTAGATTTGTACAGGATATGTTTTTCTAGAAGCAAGGCAAGGAAATCCCACTCCGCAAGCCCTGGTTTACCATTCCTTGGAGCGCGACTGAGTGAATAAAGGTATTACACAGACACAACAATCATAAGTGATATTTAGTCAAGCGTTCGTTTCGGTGGGATGTCCTTCATGCCTTGGGTGACCCTGCTGAGAATATATACTCCTGGCATACACTCCCACGTTCTTTGCTCATCCCTACGAGGAACACACATACGGACACACACACCCTGCCATAATGAGGCAGCAAGCAGGACTTTGGGGAAAATATCTATGTTACCTGTTGGCAAATTTACGAAAAGGAAAGTATGTTGTGTTCCTCTTTATCCTTATTCAGTGCTTGACTTAATGATGAAACATTTGGAGGCCCTAAAGTGGAACCCACCAGCTTCCTCTTGTGACTCAACTCCCTGCTTTCCCATTTAGAGAGATCACACCCATCCCCTGTATTGTTTATTCGTTCAGTCGCTTCCGACTCTTCGTGACCATGAACCAGCCCACGTCGGCTGTCGCCATCCCCAGCTCCCCCACGGTTGAGTCCGTCACCTCCAGAATATCATCCATCCATCTTGCCAAGTTCTAGGTTTGGGGGAGACAATGTTTTTGGTGGCTGGGAACTACACTTAACTTTGGGGGAAGGGCATGGGCCACAGTAGATGGATAAGGTTGCATCATGCATGGGGAATGGGATTTTTTACTCTCTGCGTGGTGGGTTCTTTGTTTTTTACACTACGCAAAATTTATTTTAGGGCTTACTCTACAGTATTTGTGTGTTTCCATTTTAAAATGGTAGAAACTGCCAGTGATTTTTGGCAAATGCTCTAACAAAATAAGGAGGCGGGGACAATGGGGTTTGCAGGTGAAAGGTCGAAACTGGCAAGCTGGAGAACAAACCATCACCTATCATATGCCCATCAAAAGGGGCAGGGTTTGCATTATAATGCTCCATCTGCCATCTTGCCAATTTTAACCCTCTGTCTCCCGGCAACTGTGGGCAGGGACTCGTGTGCTGCAAAAGATTTCAACAGCTGAATGCCAACTTGGGGATACTAGACACATATTTTGTGTATTTTTAATTTATTTTACTTATTTATTATTTAAATTTATATGACCGCCCATCTCCCCCAATCAGAGAATTAATCCCTGGTCATGGATAGGAAATAAAGAATGTGACAGACATGGTACTTGGAAGTAGTGCTTCTTCTCATATTAACAGATTAGCCATATATTTGCTGCCTACATTGAGATAGCAGCATCCTCCCCATCAAAAGCCTCAGTACCAATGATAAAATAAGGAAAATCCAAATCACACTAGTGGGAGGGGAGGGGAGAAATCATGCATTAACAATAGATTCAATTATTTGTTTGAACAATTAATTGCCTTTTTAATGTCACCCCAATACTTGAGGCACTTCCTCAAATTGTCTAGTAATATCTAGTCCAGAATATTTTACTGAAATGTTTATATAGCTGGGAGAGGTATTAGAGAAAATTAAAAGAAAAAAGATAGTAGTCTTGGTTGATGAGAGGGAAAAAAACCCCACCCAAGACCAGTTGGTTAATGTGTTTATTAAGATCAACCAAATAGCACAAACAATGCAAGCATTTGATTTCTGCACAGCTAATCATTAAGCCCACTCCCTCTTTTCTACTGCCTTGCCCAATGAAGAGTTCTGAAGAACATGAAAAAGCAATTTTGTGTCACTTTGTTGGTCCCAATAAAGTTCTGTTTAATATGATTTGCTATATATTTTTTAAACTTGCTTTTTACATAGAAAGCACTCAAAGCAAGCAAGGATTCATGGTGGTGTGTGCAAGGCAGAGGATTTCTAGTGTTTCTTATAGTCATTTTCCCAATTTTATTTTTATTTTTTCAAATTTGGAAAGAAGTTACACTTTTGCAACACTAGTATGACAGAGGAATGCATTTTTATCTATTTAAAAAGAAAAGAGAGGGAGACTCTCAAAGTTAAACAACCGCAGGGTAAATGTATCACTAGTTAGCAGAGATGTTATGCTTAGTGTTTTTATTTAGACATTTCCTAACTACTTTTGGCTCAGTTTTCAGTGTGTTCCAGAAGACAGCAAAGTGTGAATCTTTGAAACATGATAGGAATGAGACAGCTGCACACTATGTTTCATATACCAGCTAATCAGCTAAGGCATAGCTTTCCAAAGTGTGTGTCGCGACACACTACTGTGTTGCCTGCGGTGTCCTGGTGTGTCATGCAATAACCCGGAAGTGCTAATGGAACCGAAAGAAGCGGCACCCCTGTCAATCAGCGCCACCACAGCGGCGGCAACGGTGCCGCTGATTGGCGGGGGTGCCGCTTCTTTCGGTTCCGCCCATCAGCGCTTCCGGGTTTTTTGCGCGACACACCAGGACACCGCAGGCCATGCTGCCGCCGCCATTGGTGTGTGTCACCAACGTAAAAAGTTTGGAAAGCTCTGAGCTAAGGCATATGAAGGAGAAACACACGTTTCCTCTGCTAATTAGGGAATATTCCAGAAAAATATCACTACCATATACCTGCTAGTAAGGGCATCATAATGTAGTAAAGCTATGAGGAAAGTCTCTGAATTGGCCAATCTGAAGTGGCCCCTGGTGGGGAAAAAACAAATAAATAAAACAAAGCCCCACCTCAGTCAAGAGGTTTTTGCACGACACACCAGGGCACCGCAGGCGACACACTAGTGTGTCGCGACACACACTTTGGAAAGCTATGCCTTAGCTGATTAGCTGGTATATGAAACATAGTGTGCAGCTGTCTCATTCCTATCATGTTTCAAAGATTCACACTTTGCTGTCTTCTGGAACACAGAGGCAGTTCAAGAAGATCATGGAAAAATTAAACTCATCTGATTTATATTCAACAACTCTGTTTTGTTATAGGAACCTCTTCTTTACTAAAGAAACCTAGAACCTTGGAGATGTCTATTCACTATGCAGGATGCCTCAGTACAAACAGGACTGGCTCTGTTATTAGGCCAAGTGAGGCAGCCCTTTCAGGGGATAGATGCTGAGGACTGGGCAGGGTGGCTAAATACTGGAGTTTAGCTGTGTCAGAAGGCTCTTACTATTTTGGGTATCGTTGGTGTAACATACTTCATCAAGTTTTGGTGCCAGTTTGCCCGGGGAGCAGTTTTCGTGGCCAATATCTCGGCCACCTTTGTGATAGCTGACCAACTGACAATTAACAAAAAGGGGGGGGACATTGTGAAAAACAGTAGCAGCAACTATGATAGGCCAGTTGGGACCTCCCTACCCTCTTTTTCTCCAGTTTCACACACATACATGGATATGTAATGAGAATAATAGCGTTGTGGCCTTTCAGCCAGCAAATTATATTAGGCTGATGTTATCACCCAGTTACCTGGGAATAGGTCCCATTGAACGTAGTGGTACTCAATAAATGCATACACTTGTGCTGTACACAGTCTGAACACTCAGAGGATCGGAGAAGGAAATTGTTACAAATTGCAGCTTTTTTTCTGATTTAATTGGCATCCTGTGAAAGCATTTGGCCTTGCAAAATAACATGAACTGGCTAAAAGAGGAAAGACTGCTGACAGCACATATTCTTTTTACAGTCTACAGTTGTTTACAACCAAGTTCCTCTTTGTAGGAGAATGACAGTTCTTTAGAAAAGGGCTCGGGAACTGAGGGTTGAATAACACTTTAAAAGTGGATACAATCAAACAGCTGTGCTCTTAAAGTGGCAATCCTGTAACTAACAGCTGTTGATTGCATATAATTCTGTCTTTCAGCTGTTAAATACAATTTTATGGTTTCCTTTTCTTAGGCTGACAGAGCCATTTGTTCAGAAGTAATCCAGAATTGAGCACAATTAAGTTAAAAGTTACACATATATTATCTATTTTACATCCCAAACTGATGAACATATAAGGAGGGTGTGTGTGAGATAGGATGTTAAATTGGCCTAATTAATGTCAAATTAAACACATAATCGTGGCACTCTGGGCATACTTCTTTGAAGTCAAGAGAATTGTGATCTTGTTCAACACCTACACATTTCTTGATACAGTTTGTATCCACGTTACCACTTGTAAAATAAATCTTTTTTCTTATATACATTTCTATGAATGGTCTATGGTTTATGTATCTACCTATCCTTAAGTTTCAGCACACGGTGTACAGCTTTCTTACATTCAAACCAACATAATGAGATTTTTATTCCATGGGTGATCTTAATTATTTGATTAATTCTCATTTGTGCACAGTTCAGTGGCAGAATAGATCTCATAAAATATCAGAACCAGGGCCACATTTATATTTGCCTACTCTCAGAATAAGGCTGCTTGGTTGCTGAGATGTGCAGAAACATTTTTGAGACTACCATTGCCTATAGAGACTCGTTTATCAGGCATGTGGGAACAGGTTTTTCTCCTGAATTATTGTGAATAGTGGAATGTTTTTCAGTGAGAGAGAGGAGTGGCCCTTACCTTCTTAGCTTTAAAAAAAAGAGTAATGTACATTTAGTGATTTCAGTGCTGTTTTCAGGTAATATGGCTCCCCCCTCCTTTGTTTACAAGTATTTTAGTCGAAATTGTTGCATAATACCAAGCTGGTAAATGGTATTTGGTTACCAATGGTAAGATGATCTAAAGAAAACAAAAATGCTTTTCAGTGAAATATGCATTGCCCTGTCTCCTTTCTAGCACAGTAAAACTTACTTTCCTTGACTGTTCATTGTCTATCCATGCTATGTGAAGTTAACACAAAGAAACAACTGTGCTGCAAAAATATGGATGATCACCTGATGGCAGCAAGATGAAGTTTTTTGGTATCTCTTTGTTGCCATTGAGTCATTATTTAGATTTGTGCTGCCCAGATGTGGTAGTCTTATATTACCATAAATTTTTCAGAGGCATGTGTGATAAATAAAATCCAACCCATGATAAGCTTATCACCTTTCCATCTTGCCTGGATTAGATAATTTCCTGAACTCGGAAGAAGGAATGATTCACTTAATTTATTGTGATATATTCAAGCCATCATATGACAACTACAATCATCACATGTATAAATTAAAATGTGATAACATCATTCAGGAACCCTGAGAAAGATGCTATTCTCCGTTGTCTTTCAGATCAAAAGTAGATGATGAGGCTTGGCAGACTATATACTATTTTTCTCCTAGCTACCTTATAAATATTAATCAGCAGCACCAAAGTGCAATTTCACACAATGATCAAGGAAGTATTAATAAGAGGAATAACAGCACACTAACTGTAGAATACATGAATGCTGTGTACTCTGTATTTAATGATTAAAACAATTATGTAAATATGCAAATTTAGTGAGGTTGGACAAATTTATTTTTGCATCATTTATTCTATATTTTAACAATTTTACATAATAGAGTATTCTTCTGCTGGCCATGGGACTCTCACATCCCTCTCCCACCCCAGCTTCTCAGATTTCACAGACTTCACACTTTCAAACATAATATGTCTTCCTAAGTATAGCAGTGAGAATATTGCTGTAATGGAGAAAACAAACTAACAAACAAAATGGAAGTTGCACCCTTTTCCTCCCCGACTTTTGGACATGACCAGGGTCAAACCCAGTTCTTCTCTTTGCTTAACCCTCAGACCCAAGCTGACCTTCCCTTTCCCCAGACAGAGCCCCCCTGCAATCCCATCAAGCCAAAGAATAGAAGCCTCCTTGCCAGCTCACAGTACAGCCTAAGGGCAGCCCTAAGAAGGAAATTGCAACAGAGAGAAACCCCAAGTTCTATCCTCCATCAGCTGATGACCTCAACATTCCATCTCCTTCACAATGATCTTCCTCAGCTCTGCTGCCCTCTTGAAAGGCCCGTTTTGCCTAACAACTGAACTAACCCCAGGTGCACTGACAAGGACCTGCCTAGCTTCCCCAAACTGGCCAGCCAATCAGATCCCTAGGATTTCTCGCCTTGTAGCCCTCACCTTCTATAAAAATATTTGCTTTTCCATTGTTCGGGGTCTCTCTTTCATAAAGCAGGCACCCAATGATAGTTGCAATAAACATGGTTCTCCTCAGTATTGTGCTCCTTCTTCAGACAGAATCCACAACGTTGCTGTTAAAATATAAACAGTGAGATTATATAACTAGCTGCTTCCAGGTCTAGGTTATGCAGCAATTGTGGGCTCATATATGATTGTGAAATGCCTTTTCTAATGTGTGATAGAAGATTTTACATATACAGTACTTAAATACAAATATATTTCATTTTCATATATTTTATATGTAGTATTCATATGTTAGAAACATTTGCACTTCTATTATGGCCCTGAAACCATGTTGTATTTCCTAGAAGAGTTTTGTTGACTTTCTTATGCTTCCTTTCTCACAGGCCTTGATAGATAGCTATGCCCATAGAAACAAGATAAGGTGTACATTCCAAGGATAACTTCTCCAGAGGAAAGGTATTGTTTAATAACAGTCAAGGAGCCCTAGCAAGGATGGAAGGAAGTCCCTTATATGGAGTGATGTTAAGATAGAGTGAAGGAAGGAAATTCCTAATATGGCATGAGGTTAAGGTGGAGTATGGGTAACTGAGTAAGGGGTGGTCTTCTAAAGGAGGAGCTGAATGGAATGTATATAATGTGCTGAAAGGAAGGGGTCCTGCGTGGCCGCCTACCTAACAGCTTGCTGTCATTGCTTTTGCTCTTGGGTGAAGAATAAAGAACTTAATTTCATGCAATTGCCTGTTTCTTTGATTCCGGCTCAGAAGCGAACCTGGTAAGGAAATATAAAAAATTCTAACATGTGAATCACAGAATCATGGAGTTGGCAGGATCCATTTAGGCCCCAGAGACCAACCCCCCCCCATCAGTGCTGGATTCCAGATGAAAGCTTCACAAACAGATGCCTGTCTAGCCTTCTCTTGAAACACATCAACAAAGGACAGCCATCCTTCTCTGGGTAACTGGTTCCTGTCAAACATGTTACAAAGTCTTCTGACATTCAGTCAGTATTCTCATCAGTGCAGCTACATTTACTGCATAATCCTCTCTCTGTATACCAGAGCTTTCCAAACTGTGTGTCGGGACACGTTAATGTGTTGGCTGCAGATGTGTCGCGGCTGCTGCTGCCTCCTGGCTTCCACGCAGGTTCTAGTGCCTGCCTTGTGCCTTGCTGCCTCCAAACCTGCCCTGCCAGGATTCTGCGCAGGTCCTAGTGCCTGCCTTGTGCCCTGCTGCCTCCAAACCTGCTGTGATTCTGTGCAGGTCCTAGTGCCTGCCTTGTGCCCTGCTGTAAGAGTGTGTCGCGAAATGATGCCCTGCTGTAAGAGAGTGTCACGAAATGATGCATGTCTAAAAAGTGTGTCACCAACATGAAAAGTTTGGAAAGCTCTGAGTGTTTGAGGATCGGGACATTCGCAGGGAGACCAAAATGCTTGTTTACAAAGCCATTGTATTACCAACCCTTCTGTATGCCTGTGAAACATGGACCCTCTACAAACGCCACCTCCAACTTCTTGAAAGATTCCATCAATGCTGCCTCCGAAAAATTCTGCAAATTACTTGGGAAGATAGGCAGACTAATGTTAGCGTATTAGAAGAAGTGAAAACCACCAGCATTGAAACAATGATCATCCAACATCAACTTCGCTGGACCGGCCATGTTGTTCGAATGCCTGACCATCGTCTTCCAAAGCAGCTACTTTACTCCCAACTTAAGAATGGAAAACGGAATATTGGTGGACAGCAAAAGAGATTCAAAGACACTCTCAAAGCTAATTTAAAAAAATGTAATATCAGCATTGAGAACTGGGAAGCCCTAACTCATGAGCGTTTCAATTGGAGGTCAGCCTTTATTAAAGGCGCTATGGACTTTGAAGAAGCACGAGTACAGGGTGAAAGGGAAAAAAGAGCTAAAAGGAAGGCACGTCAAGCAAACCCTCATCATGACCGTCTCCCACCCGGAAACCTATGCCCTCATTGTGGGAGGTTGTGCGGATCCAGAATTGGCCTTTACAGCCACTTACGGATCCACTGTTAAAATCTTACCCTTGGAAGACAATCTTACTCAGCTACGAGTGATCGCCAATGAATGAATGAATGAATGAATACCAAAAGCAGAGATATATAGGTATGCCGCCATACAATTGCCAGTGTACTTATCTGCAGAAATCTTTTCACAGAATGGATAAGTATTGTCTGCAGAACAAGCTATATATTAAAAGCTCAGAAGCATGGGCTGACTAAAGAAAAGGAAGACTTCGCTGCTTCAGAAATCTTTCTGCAGTTAGCTTTCCTCTTTAGTTCTTATCGATAGAGAAATGCTTGGAGCTAGATTTAGGATGTTGAAAATGACAGTGAAACTGGTATCTAAATCAAATTCCACTCCAACCTTAACCTTGTGCTGAATGGTGCTATTGGTTTAAACCAGGTATTGGCAAACTAATGCACTTCAGTTGCTTTTAAACTCAGTCTTACCATCATGCCCATGGCAATAAATTATGAGAGTTCTAACCCAAACTTCTGTAGGGCATCAAGTTGCCCATACTTGTACAAATTGTTCAATTTTCCTTTTCTTATTTAACCCCTTCTCAGGAAATATGCTTGAAAAATTCTGCATACTCCTTTACATCTCCTTGCTTATTAAAATCACTATCCCTGCTGCTTCTGATCTCTTCACACACATCCCCCCTCCACTATATTAATATTAAAGCCACTATATTAATGTTGAAGTATTTTAAAGACACCTTCTCTGGAAGTAATGTCCCAGAGAATTGCCAATTTCTAAGTACTACTTAACTGCTCTCTCTTCTAGGAGAATGTCATTTGTCCATAAAACTAAATTAGCTGCATGCAGTATTGATAAATACACACACTCAGAATCTCCTATCACAAGCAAAATTTATTTTATTTATTTATTATTAAATTTCTCTACCGCCCAACTCGCATATAACGACTCTGGGCGGCTTACAGATAATAAAAATAACAATTGCCAAAAACAATTCAATATAACTATAACTATAAATACATATAAATACAAATATAAAATATAAATATAAAATTCAAGATGGGAGATGAGATCTTCTCCTAGGCACCCTCACGGTGTTAACCACCCCATGAATAGCTGTCCCCCCTCCCATCCCAGGCAAGGTGACATAACCATGTCTTCACTCCCTCCCGAAAGGCCGGGAGAGTGGGGTCCTGTCTTACCCCCGGGGGAAGCTTGTTCCAAAATGGGGTGATCTTCAGCATAGGAAATTAGGGAAGTCAGGATCGAGGGCAATTCCTTGCAAACAAGCAAACAAACAAACAAAAATGCTGGCTCGTCATAATGCCCATCTAAACTTGCCTTTATTACTGAATTATTTCAATATATAATGAAACTCATATTTAAAGTTAATATGACATCTACATTATAGTTCCAAGGAAATGAAAGGTGCCTATAATCCCTTTTAGCAATTAAATGATCATCTGTCTCACATAGTTGTATCTCAAATTCTGATTTGGTTTGTTCAAATTCAAATTCTTTTTTATCCGATTTAAATTTTGTACAAGTTGCATGTAAGAGAGCCATTGGAAAGTATATCCTTCTAAGGCCAGTTCTTCTTTTGATTTGGTTTTATATTGTCCTTGTTCTTTTTTTAGAAAGTCTTTATAAGTCAGCCATTTGTCTTTAGCTCTTAATTCTGTTCTGTGAAATGCTTCTTGCGTGGAGATCCATAAAGGTCTTTTATAACATAACGTTAATTTATATTTATTCCAAATTCTTAGCAAGGATCTTCTAATATAATGATTTTTAAAGTCCACATTAACTTTTACTTTGTCGTACCACATATATCCATGCCATCCATATCTTAATTCATGACCCTCCAAGTTCAATAATTTTTCATTTTTCAAAACTATCCATTCTTTAATCCATACCAAGCAACAAGCAGCATAATATAATTTCAGGTCCGGAAGACCTAGTCTGCCCCTTTCTTTTGAATCTTGTAAAACTTTATATTTTATTCTTGGTTTTTTCCCTTGCCAAATAAACTTAGAGATATCTTGCTGCCATTGTTTGAAAGGTTCTTCTGATGCCAATATAGGTATTGTTTGAAAAATATATAAAATTTGTGGCAAAATATTCATTTTAATTGCTGAAATTCTACCTAATAATGATAGTTGCAGTTTTTCCCATTGTTCCAAATCTTTTTTAATATCTATCCAAAGTGGAATATAATTATTCTTAAACAACTTAACATTTTTAGATGTTAAATATACTCCCAAATATTTTACTTTTTCTTCCATGGAGTATCCAGTTATTTCTTTCAATTTCTCTTGTTGATGATGGTCCATATTTTTAGTCAAGACTTTTGTTTTCTGTAGATTCACTTTAAACCCTGCTAACGACCCAAAGTCTTTCAATTTCTGTATCAATAATTCAATTCCATCTAGTGGATTCTCCAAAGTAATGACTAGGTCGTCAGCAAAGGCTCTTGGTTTATAAACTTTTTTAACTCTAATACCATGAATACCATCATCTTGTCTAATGTCTCTAAGTAACACCTCTAGTACCAATATAAACAAAAGTGGAGATAATGGACAACCTTGTCTTGTGCCTTTTTGGATTTCACATGGTTTACTAAATTCTCCATTTACTATTATTTTTGCAAATTGGGGAGTATATATTGATTTAATCCATTTAATAAAATTTCCTCCAAAATTCATATTTTCCAATACTTTAAACATAAAAGGCCAATTTAAATTATCAAAGGCTTTTTCAGCATCTATAAATATCAAGGCAGCTTGTTTTTCGTAGTGTTGTTCCAAGTATTCCAGTACATCTAATATATTACGGACATTGTCTCGGATTTGTCTCTTAGGTAAGAATCCAGCTTGATCTTGATGGATAAAGTTCTTAAGAATATTTTTCATTCTTTCTGCCAATATAGTTGTAAATATCTTATAGTCATTATTCAATAAAGATATTGGTCTATAATTCTTAGTTAAAGTCAAATCTTGTTGTTCTTTAGGTATCAATGTTATATGCGCTTCTTTCCAAATCTCTGGCATGGTTCCTGTTTCCAAAATCGAATTCATAGTCTTCTGCAAGGGTAAACATAGTTCATCCTCGAAGTATTTATAATAGGCTGCTGACAAGCCATCCGGTCCAGGTGCTTTTCCACTACTGATTTTCTTAAAAGCCTTTACCTTATTTTTTACCTTATTTTCTTAAAAGCCTTTACCTAATTTTCTTAAAAGCCTTTACTCTGTTGTTATAGAATTATTTAATGTTAGTCTTTGTTGATCATTAAGAACAGTTAGTTTTTGTTTATTCAAATATTCATCAATGTCGACTAAATTGACATCTTGTTTTTTATATAATTTTGAATAATAATCATGAAAAGCTTCTTGTATATCCATATTATTCACCATAACTTTCCCTTCATGTTGTATATTAGAAATTAGATTCTTTTGTCTTTGTTTCCTCAGTTTATATGCTAACCATCTACCTGGTTTATTTGCATATTCAAAATATTTTTGTTTTGTAAATTTCATTTGGGTCTCTATCTCTTGTGTCAATATCATTGATATTTGTTTTTGTAAGAATTTAATTTGAGTAAGCAAAGTATCATCCATTGGTTTATCTCTTAAACATGTCTCTTTACTTTTGATTTCATCTAAAATCAGTTGAATTCTCTCGTTTCTTTCTCCTCATTTGAGCATTATATTGAATAAAATAACCCCTCATATATGCTTTGCTGGCATCCCATACAATTTGAATATTTGTGCCTTTGTTTAAATTCAATTGAAAATATTCTCTTAACTTTTTTTTACATACATCAACTATATCATTTTTCCGAAAAATTGACTCATTCAATCTCCATCTAAATACATTCCGTTTTCCTTTAAAAGTCAACATTACAGGATTATGATCTGAAAGAGTCTTAGGTAATATTTCAACTTTACTAATGTCCATCATTAAACTTTTAGAAATCAAAATCATATCTATTCTGGAGAAGGATTTAAATCTCTCTGAGTAGTATGTATATTCTCTTGAAGTCCCATTAATCAATCTCCAGATATCTTGTAAATCCAGCATTTCTTTCAAATCAAAAAATGTTTGTGGTAATTTTCCCCGTGTACGTTTCACTTCTTTTTGTGATTGTCTATCCATCATTGGGTGAATTACCCCATTCCAATCACCCATAAAACACCAGTTTTCATAGGGTAAATCCAAAAGTTTGTCCATTAAGTTTTTATAGAATACTCCTTTGTCCATATTTGGTGCATAAAGTCCAACAATTAATGTTTTAGTTCCTTGTATATTAATTTCAACTGCAATGTATCTTCATCATCAACTAGTATCTTTTTTGGATTTAACTTTGGTTGTATATACAAAATTACTCCGTTTTTTTAAGTCCAGCCGAAATAAATTCTTCTCCAAGTTGTTTACAAATCAAATACTTAATATCTTTTTTACAGATGTGGGTCTCTTGTAAGCAAATTATATCCAATCTCAGTTTTTTCAAAGAGTGAAAAAATTTTGGCCTCTTCTGTGGGGAATTGGCACCATTAATGTTCCATGTCAAATATTTGTAATCCATAAGTATTTTGATGTTTAAAAACTTTTTTTCCAGTCCAGTCCTGCAGCTCCCAACTCAGATAAGTCTTCACTCGTCTCTTTGTCTTTTGGTTTCTCCACTTTTTC
Organism: Charina bottae; assembly: GCA_023362775.1. Lineage (NCBI taxonomy): Eukaryota > Metazoa > Chordata > Lepidosauria > Squamata > Charinaidae > Charina > Charina bottae. The sequence continues at coordinate 109,241,650 of JALMGJ010000002.1, forward strand.
TTCCAAGTCTCCAGATGCATCTTTCATATCTGTCTTATATTTCTCTAAAAATGCTTTTGCTTTTAAAATGGAAGTTATCCTGAACCTTTGCCCTTTGAACATAAAAGATACACCTTCTAATCTCTCCCATCTAAATGAAATATTATTTCGCTTTAAATTTTCTGTAAAGAAGGAATAGTCTTTTCTTTTTCTTAGTATCCTCAAAGGTATTTCTTTTAGTACAATTATTTCTTTTCCTTCTATATTTAGTCCAGTATTATAGTGCTTCTTCAGAATTTGCTCTTTTATAACTTTTCTCACAAAATATATCAATATGTCTCTAGGTACTTTCTTATCTCTAGCATAACGTGAATTAACTCTAAAAATTTAATCTATTTCCAAATCTAAATCTTGTTCTTTTATCTCCAAAAGTTTAGCTAATATAGAAACAATCCTTTCTCTTACACTTTCATTTGGTTGTTCTGGAACTGCTCTCAATCTCAAAATATATTCTTTCTCTCTCATTTCTGCTAATGCAGTAATATCTAAATTATATTCAAGTTCCTTAGTGACATCTTCTGATTTAGTCTCTAATTTTTGCATCTGACCTTGCATATCTTTAAGTTCCCCTGACAAAGTGTTCACTACTTCCTTTACAGTCTGTACCTCTTTTTTAAATTCTTGCTTAATCTCCTGAATTATTTCTTTCTTCATTTCTTCCATCTTCTTATCTATTTTTTTATCTAAGGATGCAATCTGTTCTTCCATTTGTTTATTTTGAGCCATTGAATCTTCCATTTTCTTGTTTAGTGATGCCATTGCTTCCAGGAGTTTCTTCATTTCTGATGGGGGGGGGGGGCTCCGTTGATACTCCAGGTGTTGAAGAATCTGTAGATGTCCTTCCAGTTTCTTTTTCTTTTTCTTTCTCTCTCCTCCTCATTGCCATAGCTGCCATAATGTAAATAATTTCCCTGTAAGAGAAAAAAAAGAGAGGAGAAGGGGAAGACAAAAAACAAAAAAAGGGGCTAATAATTTTTTTTAAAAAAGAGGGAATAAAAACTGCAAAAAATAAAAATAAATGTAGTTGTCAAAATAGCTAAAATATAGTCCATTAAAATTATATATCCATATAAATGTAAGAATAAAAGATAAAAAGGAACAGAGAGGCTTTTTTTCTATTGTAGTCAAAATAATAACAAAAAAGATAAACAATCCCAAGGTTTCTCACGCCAGCTTGTATCCACTCAGTCCAGCCATGAATAAGTAAAATATTATCTATAAAAAATACAAAGAACAACTACCATGGAAATAGACATTCAGCAATCAAATTTCTGTACCAAGGAGATCCAGAAAAATAATAAAAATCCTATAAAGCAACTTATATAATCCAAAAAATATTCAAGCACTTAAAAAAGAAAAGAGAAAAATTCTTTCATAATAAAAATCACAAACAGATAAAAGAAAGGGTGTTAAATCATTAATTCATTAATCCATAAAAAATTAAAGTCCAGGCAAAATAGTCCCAAAAGAAAAATACTTCCAATTGTAATAAGAGTAAAAACAAACCAAGATAAGAATAAACAAGAAAGTCACTCAATCCATTTCAGGCAAAGTCAATTAGCTTTCCAGTCCCACCGTTTAAACAATCCTTTGGCAAGAAAGAAATAAAACACCAGCATTTATAATTCAAGTCCAGAGATAAATCTTAGATGTTAATAGGCAAATAATATTTAAAAATAAAAATATGTGTCTAAAAGGCTGGGTGATGTGCTACTTATCTTATTCAGATTCGCAGTTTCTGCAGAGCTTCAGTTGACAGTTCCAGACGCCTTTCACCGCTTCAATCTCCCTTCCCCCGTGGTGGAAATACGGGGGTTGGAAGAGAGCAGCGAATCCGGCGACCCTTCTGTGGGCAATCTTCTGCTCACCCTCTCTTCGAGGGCGATTTTTCAGCGATTTTTTTTTAATTGCCGCAAACGGGAAAACCGCAGCTTTCGGCTCAGCGCACCGGTCACCTCAACACCCAGAAGTCGAATCTCAAGACTGGATGTTAAAAGTGATGGACATGGCAGGAAATGATAAATTGACATGTTTATTAAAAGAAAATTCAAATTATTACTTTCTTAAAGAGTGGAAACCATTAACGGACTATTTGCAAAATGCAGGAGGGGCAAAGCTTATATGGGGATTTGAAGATTAAAATATATATAAATTGATATATTAGACAAGAAATGTTTTTCAATGTTATAAATAGACCTAGCATGTAAGATTAACTTTTTAAATTACTAGGACCAGGGATAAATCGGAAGTTGACTAATTTCTGTTTCATCTTTTTCTTTTTTTCTTTACTTTACTACACCTTTTTTCTTCTTTCTTTGATTTGTATTTCGATTTCTTTTTCCGTTTCTAACTTTTATCTATGTATATTTAAAACTCAATAAAAAATATATTTAAAAAAAGGCGCCAATAATCCCAATGTCTACATGCTGATTTTGCATTTAAGAAAAAAAAAACTAAACCACAGCTTTTCAAATTCATCTTATGCTCAGATATACTTTTGAAGCTCAAGGAAAGGAAAAACTGGGTGTGTAGGTAGAGAGAGAACCTTGTATGTGTATGCAAAATGGTCAAGAATGGTCATATGTCATCTCAGGCTATCTTACTGTGACTATCATGATTTCATGAAGTCACATCACTTCCCACTATTTGGTAAAGCTCTTTTATTTGGCTTCTATTGACTTATTATTTTTTTACTTAGCACACTATGCAAAATTATTTCTACCATTAATAAACTGTTCTGTTTTTCTCTGCTTTTATTTTTCATACCAATGGGTCAGGGAACCTGTGGTCTGCCAGATGTGATGAATGACATCCCCCAGCAACTCCAGTCAGCATAGCCCAAAGTGAAGGATGCTGGGAGCTATAGTTCAGCAACATCTGGAGAGCTACAGCCCACCCATGCATACATACATTATTTATTTGTGGGTAAATTCTTAGCCTACATTTCAGCTGAAATGAGGCATTTTTCAATCCCAAACATTTCATCTGGCATGAAAAACACGAGTCTAACACCACAGTATAATCAGTGGGATTTAGCAAAATGCATGTTAAAGTTTCTGTTGCTATTTTAAAAAAGAGCAGAAACAAAAGTTGTGATAGAAAACTAGCAATCAGTCTTAATGTGTGTGACTATGTTGCAATGTTTCTCACTTATTTTCCTGATAAAGAAAGAACGAGCTACAGAGTCAACATTTTGCCTTGGAACAAGGGTGGGTTAGCCAATTATGAGAAACACTTTACTTGCTACATTATTATTATTATTATTATTATTATTATTATTATTATTATTATTCAAAGCAACTCTTGCTTTGAATCACATTGCCCTCTGTAATCAAGAATTTCAGGCTCTATTTTTAGCACATTATCACTTTTCAGCCCTTAAAGCACCATTCAACTGTTTTTTGTCCTTTAAAATAAAGTCTCCTCAGAGTTGAGCTTGAGTCCTGGGGATTACATTGACACATCCATATTTTCTTTCTTGGCAACAACACAAAAGCGATTTGCCCTTTATTTTTAGGATTTTTTTGCCCCGAACTTTTCATTTTAATTCACAGTCCTGGATTTCCTCATGGTCTGTCCTCCAAGAACTCCAAGTGCCCTTGAGATGTACAAAAGATGTTATGCCATGAAAAGTGATGAGTTAAATGTCTCCCGAGAGGTGCCCTCATTCTCCCTTTTCTCTTCCTCTCTCACACAATCCAACAAGGCTGGACCCTCGTAATGTGTCCGCCACACTAGGTAAATCAGACCAGGAAATCAACTCAGTCATTTTTTTATCTGATCATTGCCTTGGTAGCGGCTCTTCCTTCTGTCCCTCAAGGCCATTCCCTATTCCCACTAGGGAGCAAGATAAGGTTCAGAGGAGGGCAACTAAGATGCTCACGGGGCTGGAGCAGCTTCCCTATGAGGTATTTGGGGTTTTTTAGTCTAGAAAGGAGCAAATGAGAGGGGAAATGATTGAGGTGTACAAAATTTTGCCTGGTGTGGATAAAGTGGCAAGGAAAAGCTATTTCCCCCTTTTCAAAGTACTAGAATCAGAAGTCACCCAATGCAATGGAATCCTAGAAGAATCAGGACAGGCAAAATGATTTTTTTTTACAGAGTGTATAATTAAACTTTTTTAATTAAACGTCCCAAAGAAAAAGAAAACCAAGAAGGCAAGATGGCTGTCTGCTGAAACACTGGAAGTAGCCCAAGAAAGAAGGAAAGCAAAAGGCAACAGTGATAGGGGGAGATATGCCCAATTAAATGCAAAATTCCAGAGGTTAGCCAGAAGAGATAAGGAATTATTTTTAAACAAGCAATGCACGGAAGTGGAAGAAGACAATAGAATAGGAAGGACAAGAGACCTCTTCCAGAAAATTAGAAACATCGGAGGTAAATTCCAGGCAAAAATGGGTATGATCAAAAACAAAGATGGTAAGGACCTAACAGAAGCAGAAGAGATCAAGAAAAGGTGGCAAGAATATACGGAAGATCTGTATAGGAAGGATAATAATATTGGAGATAGCTTTGACGGTGTGGTCAGTGAGTTAGAGCCAGACATCCTGAAGAGTGAGGTTGAATGGGCCTTAAGAAGCATTGCTAATAACAAGGCAGCAGGAGACGATGGTATCCCAGCTGAACTGTTTAAAATCTTGCAAGATGCTGCTGTCAAGGTGATGCATGCCATATGCCAGCAAATTTGGAAAACACAAGAATGGCCATCAGATTGGAAAAAATCAACTTATATCCCCATACCAAAAAAGGGAAGCACTAAAGAATGTTCAAACTATCGAACAGTGGCACTTATTTCACATGCCAGTAAGGTAATGCTCAAGATCTTGCAAGGTAGACTCCAGCAATTCATGGAGCGAGAATTGCCAAATGTACAAGCTGGGTTTAGAAAAGGCAGAGGAACTAGAGACCAAATTGCCAATATCCGCTGGATAATGGAGAAAGCCAGGGAATTTCAGAAAAACATCTATTTCTGTTTTATTGACTATTCTAAAGCCTTTGACTGTGTGGATCATAAATTGTGGCAAGTTCTTGGTGGTATGGGGATACCAAGTCATCTTGTCTGCCTCCTGAGGAATCTGTATAACGACCAAGTAGCAACGGTAAGAACAGAGCACGGAACAACTGACTGGTTTAAGATTGGGAAAGGAGTACGGCAGGGTTGTATACTCTCACCCTACCTATTCAACCTGTACGCAGAACACATCATGCGACATGCTGGGCTTGAGGAATCCAAGGCTGGAGTTAAAATCGCTGGAAGAAACATTAACAATCTCAGATATGCAGATGATACCACTTTGATGGCTGAAAGCGAGGAGGAGTTGAGGAGCCTTATGACGAAGGTGAAAGAAGAAAGTGCAAAAGCTGGGTTGCAGTTAAACCTCAAAAAAACCAAGATTATGGCAACGAGCTTGATTGATGACTGGCAAATAGAGGGAGAAAAAGTGGAGGCAGTGACAGACTTTGTATTTCTAGGTGCAAAGATTACTGCAGACGCTGACTGCAGCCAGGAAATCAGAAGACGTCTACTTCTTGGGAGGAGAGCAATGGCAAATCTTGATAAAATAGTTAAGAGCAGAGACATCACACTGACAACAAAGGTCCGCATAGTTAAAGCAATGGTATTCCCTGTAGTAACCTATGGCTGTGAGAGCTGGACCATAAGGAAGGCTGAGCGAAGGAAGATAGATGCTTTTGAACTGTGGTGTTGGAGGAAAATTCTGAGAGTGCCTTGGACTGCAAGAAGATCAAACCAGTCCATACTCCAAGAAATCAAGCCAGACTGCTCACTTGATGGAATGATATTAAAGGCAAAACTGAAGTACTTTGGCCACATAATGAGAAGACAGGATACCCTGGAGAAGAGGCTGATGCTGGGGAAGGTAGAGGGCAGAAGGAGGAGGGGCCGACCGAGGGCAAGATGGATGGATGGTATTCTGGAGGTGACGGACTCAACCATTGGGGAGCTGGGGATGGTGACGGCCGACAGAGGGCTCTGGCGTGGACTGGTCCATGAGGTCACGAAGAGTCGGAGACGACTGAACGAATAAACAACAACAACAACAAATAATTAAACTTTGGAATTTGCTACTATGAGATGTGCTGCTGACTACCAGCTTTCTGGCTTCAGAGAAGGGTTGGACCAATTCAGGGAGGTCATGGAGATCAATTGCTATTAGCCCTTTTTTCATAAAACTTTATTAGTTTCAACAAGAGATAAAATATAAAGAAACAGAAAAAAGGTTAAAAAAGAAAAGATCAGAAAGAGAGCAAAAATAAGAGTGCAGAAAAGAAAAAGAAAAAAAGAGAAAAAAGTAGAAAAAGAATAGCTTCCGACTTCAGGTCACCCATCCCTGGTGTATGACCACCTTCTGTATCCAGTTCAGAATCTGTATGCCAAGAACCTTTTAATTCTGTGACTCTAGTAAATCAAGTTTAATCATACTTTCCTTATTAACTATGATCAGCTGGGTTCACAAAAAATGCTAAGCCTAGCAAACCACATTATGGTTTGGTATAGAGTGTGAACCCAGCCTGAATGAAACAGGAGAATAATATATGACTGCTCTGTAGAATCTTTCACAGAAATCTTTCACGAAGTCTTACAGAGGAGCTCATACATTTATTTATTTTATTTAATTTTTATCCTGCCTTTATTATTTTTATAAATAACTCAAGGCGGCAAACATACCTAATACTCCTTCCTCCTCCTATTTTCCCAACAACAACAACCCTGTGAGGTGAGTTGGGCTGAGAGTGTGTGACTGGCCCAAGGTCACCCAGCCGGCTTTCATGCCTAAGGCGGGACTAGAACTCTCAGTCTCCTGGTTTGCCATTGGTTCCTTCCTAGGGCTGAGAGAGAGAGGGACTGGCCCAAGGTCACCCAGCCAGCTTTCATGCCTAAGGGAAGACTAGAACTCACAGCCTTCTGGTTTCTAGCCCAGCACCTTAACCACTAGACCAAACTGGCTCTCACCCACATACTGTATTACCCCATGTATTTTTTGCTTAAACAAATGAACAAAATCCAGACAATCAGGAGAGCTAGGGGCCTGAAGTCTTTCAGGAGAGAAAAGAGAATTTTAAGTGGCTTCATGGGGCCTGATCCTAATCTTCTTTGTGCATCTTCAGTTAGTTAAATGTCTGAAAATTCCTCCCATTAAACTGAACCTACTGTATATATAAAAGACTACCCAGCAAACTAATCCATGAGAGTGCTTATAAATTGACCAAGCCAGAGTATTGGAACAACAACAACAACAACAAAATTGGAAAAATCCTAAAAGTTTAAATAGTTGTCACTCAGTCAAGTAGACAGAATCAAACTACTAATTCCTTCATTCGGTTTCATCTTGACTGCATCCCCACAGCCACTAAGTCCAATGTACTTTTTATTACAAAAACAGTAACTATTCTAGAGTTTGAGTATCCATTGTTTGAAGGGATGTTGCGTTTTTGGCTGTGCAACTGGTAGATTTGTGGATTTTAGCTTAGTTCTAAAATTAATTTGGGATTCATTTGGTTTCCAGGATTGTTGTTTATGATCCCTTCCTAGCACCATTTCTATTTTATTCTGGCACCAAACACTTGGTCCCAGGTCCCTCATTTGTTTTATTGAACAATTTTGTTACCCTGTTGGCCCAGAAAAATTCAGCTAGTATGGTGGTTTTCTGACAGATATTCTGACAGTTCCCTCAGGGAAATCAATGTTGCTGTCATCTCCTACATTCTAGCCTTCTCTCATCTGGCTAGCATCAGGAGTGCATTTGCAGCCTGATAAATGCACAGTTAACTGAAAGATTAACTTTGGGGTTCCACCGCCAGTGAAGCATGGCTTCTCCCGATTACAGTTTCATGTGGACATATGATGTGGCAAACCTATATTTTTGTGGGTACTCATCTTGGATTCTGGAACTATACATAACACAGCTCTTTGTGTAAATGCTTCCTCCAACGAACACCATTTCACCTGATCAAATGCAGCAACCACATCCAACTGGATGATTTTCATGTCAGCTTTAATTGTGTCCTGCCACCTTTGCTTCTGTCTTCTGCGTGGGCATTTGCCACCAATGTTAAAAGTGGTAGGCAGTGCAGGCGACGGTGTGGAGTGCTGCTTGTAGAACGTAGCCATGCCACTGTAGGCGTTTTTCCCGCAAGGAGGAAAATGATACCGTGTCCCTTGAAACCTCAGGATAAAATCCCAGAATCCCTAAAAAAAATGGCATGAAATCAAAGTCAAATAGGAAGGCCTGCTCCTCTGTTGTGATAAAAATGACAAAATAATAATCCTTGAGTGATGTCTTATGAGACGAAATATGCGTGGTGAATTTCTGCAAAGAAAATAACAGATGGGGCACTGGAACAGCAATAAAGGTGAGAGAAATAGAGATTCTTCCCCAAAATGCCAAATAAATCCAACAAGAACAATTTGGCTGGTAGCTAAGATCTGTGTACTGCATGCATGTAGCATAAATATACCTATATATCAGAATCAAATGGTTGGACTTGTGCTAATACCAATACATGCCTGGTAGATAGGATTACAGTAGCTGTAGGTAATGTTTTCAAGTCAGGAGGCCTATTTTTGAGAGCATGTCTTGGGTTTTCTCAAAAGGTAGTTGTTATAGGGCAGCGCTTGCCTATTTATAACAGTCGTCATGGCAGTCACAGTTAGGGTTACCAGATATCCTCATGTCCTCTGTCTGGCAGGCATAGCCTTAAAATCAAATATTGTCTGGCTTTTTGACTATCTTGTGGGTTTTTTTTGTTAATTTTACAGTTTTCACAGTGTAGGGGGAAGCTACAACCCCACCAACACTGGCAGGGCAAGCTACTGCATATAAACAGGTGGCAAACCCCACTCACTAGCACTGATGATGTTACCTAGTTGGGCAATGAAACGTCTGCAAGCAAACAACCACGCTCAGAGAGCACCAAGGGCTCCACAGTTCAACCCTGAGCTACAGATATTCTCTGGAGGCTATATTTGCTGTTTGTTTATTTCTGGGCACAGGAGTGTGAGCTATTTGAATCTGAAGTGCCCTTATCTGCTTCACATTCGAATACTGCACATCACTATGAGCTATCTAAGAATGCCTTTGGGACCCAGTAAATAAAGCTGGAAGAGAGAATCTTCATAAAATTCATAGAATTCATAAAATATATTCAAAAAGAATATAACATTAAATAGAGAACAAATAATAATAATAATAATAATAATAATAACAATAATAACAATAATAAAAAAGTACAAATAAAGAAGGGCCGAAAAGAAAAAAAAAAAAAGAGGTATAAGAAGAGAAAACTGTAAATCGAGTATTTACAAGAAATTTTTTGTTTGTTTGTTGCTATGTGTTATATATGTTCATTGTTATGTATTATATGTTTGGTTTATGTTTTATGTTAAATGCAATAATAAAAAATATCTGGAAAAAAAAGAAGAAAAAAAAAGGAAGAGAGAATCTGGCATTTTCCTTTGCAGCATCCCAGTTTCCCCGTTCTGTGTTATTATGGTTAATAATTTTTGTTTCTAAAAAATAACCATGTGGGCAGAGGATCAGGCAGGCTCTACTCGAAATATTTCCAGGAAAAGGTTCAGAATTACTATCGAATTCAGTGTAGCAAGTTCACCCACCACTACTAGCTTCGGCTCTCCTTTTTTAACCCGATTCGGTTTTTTCCGTCTCGAGCTTTTGATGCCCTTTGCGGCCTCAAGATGGCGCCATTGTTCCAACGTTGGCGTTTTCGCTTGCCATGGGAACAATCAATCCAGATTTAGGTGGAGGGGGAAAAAACCACTCTCCGGAGGAGTTCAATAAACACCACACTCCTGTTCTTCCCTACTCCGCAGTCGTGACATCCACCTGCTTCACAGCCCTCCCATAAATCGTGGCAATAAATGTTCCCGCTGTTCCGAAAACAGATCCCGAAAGGGAGACGCGCTTTCATTCCGTCTGCTGACACTCTTGTCCGGGCGAGCGCAGCAGACGTAAAACTCTTCTCACGATTATTAATAGTCGGTATGACAGTTAAATACAGTTCAAAAGGCCCCACCGCGCAAGTGCTTTCGTTACCGAAGCAAAACGAGCAGGCTGCCGAGGAACTCGAGCGCCCGATTCACGATTTGAAAGAACTCGGTTCAGGTGCCGGCAAGCGGACCGGGGCGCTGCGTGAGGGCTGCGCGCGCAGTAGTAGTGGTGGTGGCTTTTAAAGCCTGTTGAACCTCGAACCCAGGCCACAGAGACCGTATGTTGCACCAGCTGCAGGTTACTTGCTTATTTCGTATTTAGCTCCGTTTGTTTCCCGTTTCCAGTGTCTGGCACCCAGCCGAAGAGTTCCAGAGTCAAAGCGCGGGGCTAGCTGAGCGTGAAAGGCGCGCTGGTTGACGCTGCCACTTTTATTCGAAAAGAGCATCAAAAGCAGAAAATAGGAGTCATCTGTTTCTCAGTTTTCCAGCAGAAATTGGGGAAGGGGGATAATGGGAAGCGGAGGGAGTCCCCAGCCAAAAAGCTCCCTTGACTTTTGCCCCACCCACTGCGGCAACTCTGTTTCTTGGAAGCAAGGACGTATGGGGGCAGCTCCCCTTCACCCTTTAGGGCATCCTGGTCCAGACATCCCAGAGTGCTGCCTAGAGAAACATTGCAAGCAACTACCCCGGTTTATTCGTTCATTTATGCCTCTTGTTTCTTAGTGCAGCTTAGAGGGTGAAGCATGGAGAGAGCAGCAATTTCAGCGGCTGGCCTTACCTACTGTCCTAAGCCATGGTGCCTTTGAATGTGTTTGGCTTGTGTTTAGCCCAGCCATTGATTTGCAAATGCTCCATTGTACAAACCCAGCCAATTGTGTTTTAAACTTTGGTTAAACAAACCAAGTATTAGGGCAGTATGTGAGCCTGGTCAATCTTACAAAGCCCCTTCCTCAAGTCTCTTCTGGGCAATTTCTGCACTCTAATTCCATTCATTTCTGAAGCATTGTTGTGCCAGTATTTTTTAAAAGCTTAATTGCTACTCCAGAGACACACATTAACAAATGTAGTACAATATCTGCTGCACTGATTGTGCCATCTAGTACATATACAATCCATAAAGGTAAGGTAAGGGAGGAAGGTAAAATTTGAAAGATCACATGTTTTATCATTGATGTGTAGTGCAAGTTCATGTTGGCAATCTCATGAACCTCATGGTTCAATGGCAAATTCCTTTGCATTTCTAAAGGAGACCTCCCTTCCTTTTTCCCACTGGCCTCTGCTGCTGTTTAAAGCTGCTGTATCATTTTATTTTGCTTTGCATACTGACCTCTGTAGCTACTGCTTGCTGACCGCTGTAGTGCAGGAATAAAGATTTAAAAATATGAATAGCACTGAACTTTTCCTGATTTTTTTTTCTTTCCCTTCAAAAGAGGTATTTTTCTTTTTTGTACCTCACTTTTAAGGTGCTTTGGCATTTGGTGTGCTTTAGGACTTATATCTCTCCATTAGAACTTACTCTCTCCATAACTCTGAAGTTTTCCTGGCTGCCCATTCTTTCTGATCTGAGAGAAGGTTAATGAGTAGAGTTCTGTCATTTCATTTTGTTCAGTTCAGTTCATTCTTTTAAGATTTCATTGAAGTATGGGAAGCCAGGCAGACTGCTGACCACTGAAGATAGAAGTGCAAGATAGGATACTCATATATACCCACAGTTAAGGATATATGTGAATCTTGCACTCATCTAGACATTTTATTGACATAAAACAAAGAGAATGTGGGCATACACTGAAGAGATTTTCAGAACACTAGTTTCAAGATTCCCAACTGCACAGTGGTTTAGATGCACAGTGAAACATAGCCTCTGGAAAAAAACCGGCCATGAATTTCCTGTCCACAGATCTTAATGCTGAACACACATAACTCACTTGTACAGGAAATCACAGCACAGCAAAGACTATTCTAAAAGTACAGTATGATGGGAATGAATAGAAAGGAAAACTGATTGGAGAACTCATCATATGCTGAACAGGTAAGCCTGTCCTGACTTCGAGTGAAGGAACACGCTGAGACTTGGTGTACAGGCTCTAGTGTTTTATTGTCCTACTCTGCTAGACAGAATCCAGCTAAACTGAAATGAACTCGTAATGCTCAGAGAAAGGGCCCAAGAAATTAGGGCGGTGCCACCCTCAGCCTCTTATGATGAAAGCAAAGCGATTCAGTACTGCGCATGCGTTTATCCCCCTGGAGGGAGCCCCCTCCTTCTTCACCAGTTATCTCCCTGACCAAGCCATATGTTACAGTTCTGGGTAAAACATGCTAGAATAGATTGTATATCTTCTAATCAACTTCCTTGATACTCTCTCAAGGAATAGTGGAAGAAGTAAATAAAACATCTACCATGTCTTTCTGTATGGAGTGGCCACCTTGCCCTTAAATTCCATGGGTACAGAGGGAAAACCACATTGGTAATATGACTAAACAAAAAAATCCTACTTCCTCATTCTGTTCTTCATAAACGTTTAGTATAATTTATGCTTAAGTTGATATTATTTGCAAGAAGTAATAATGTTGTATTTGATCAGGAATATATTGTGTTTTGCCATCTCTGTTGATCCTTCTCCTAGCTTGGACCATTCAAAGTAAATCAGGAATGGCTATCCTAAAACAGCAGTAACCACACATAAATATTTCTTATTCAGCTGGGTCCTACACAGTATATGATGCAAGGTTACATATGTCAGATTTCAAAGTAAACATTTGGGTAAATGTGTTTAGTACAGTTTGGGAAAAATGAGCTGATTATGGCTCCTTATACTGTTAAAAGTATGCAGCCCTACTCATTGCAGTATCTCCCCTCCTCATGTTCTCAATATGACCTACTTCTCTTTCTCCTCTGAGAACTTCTCATTTTCTGTGAAAGCCCCAAGGCGAGCAGTACCTAGCAGAAAGCAGGCCAATCAATATTTGTGCTGAAGATAAAAAGATGTAACTTCTTTAAAGCAGGTCTCTTAGGATGACAGCATTAAAGAGCCTTGCACCACTCGTGGTTGTTACATGATCAGTGTGGAGGTAGGAGAACATGGTTCATGCTGTTGCTAGCACTGCAACACAGTTATTAACTCATTCGGGTTGCAAATGTTTACACATTTATCTGGGAGTAGATCACACTGAATGTTATGGGGTCTATGGCTGACTAGATGTGGATAGAATCAAACTCAGGTAAAGAGCTTCCCCAAGATGGAGTTTTGTGAAATGTTTCTCAGACTTCTTCCATTCTTGCCCAATTTCTAAACTTACCTTCTTGGTCTCCATGCCAGCTGTGGTTTGCTAAGTCAGTATATGATCCATCAGCATATAGCAGCACAAATATCCCTGCTGTGCATGATCATCTGTGGGACAGGGTGGACAAAGGGGTAATTGATCATTTTGCTCTTGACCCCACCCAACTCCACTGGTTGTAAAAAGAGTCAGTCTCATTGATCTAGGCATTTACTAAGCAGTTACTTTTGCCAATCGTTGCTTGCAGAATTCCTTGTTATGATCCGGGGATGCAGGGATCATTTTCTATATCAAACAATGGACCACTTGTAAGTCACCTGCATGATGAATCTTGATCTTAAACAGTGTGCTCTCACTGTTCTTGTGTAAAAGTACATCGTAATGAATTATTAGTAAGCATTTTGAATAACTCTTGCAATGATTTCCAACAGGAGCTTTTTCCAGCATTCAGTAGACATGCTATGAGTTCGGTTTAGGATGAGAAACCTTCAGCCTGAGATGTAGCTCCGAGATCAATTGTTGAGCCTTTGGAGCCTCTCTTCCTCCCTCCTCCCATATTACACCACCAACATTTGGCAGGAAAATGGTGATTTTCAGCAGTCAGATTTCTGTGTGGGTTTGATAGATCAAGTAAAAAATTGGTACATTAAGAGTCTGATAGATGCCCTCCTTTGCCAAAGATTTCCAGAGATGAGAGAAGCCATCTTCAGATGCTGCTGGGAAGTACTCTTCTATGTAGGAGAATAGGGAGAGACCCCAGAAAGTAATCATTTATCCAGCTGAGAGTTTAATTAGTTATTTCCACAGGATATAGTAACTTTAAGAGGTGGGTGAGACTTGGACAAATTATTCTGTTAACCACAATTACATTATTACGTTACTTCCAGGATCAGAGACACTATGCATCTGATTACTAGTTGCCAAGGAACAATAGTGAACAAATGTAATTGTCCTGGTGTCTTGCTAGTGCATATCTCTCGCATATCTGGATCGTTACTTTGGGAAGCAAGGTGCTGATTTTCTGCCTTTTGCTCTAATCCAGCTAGGCACAACTGCATATGAACAGAGAACTGGCATACCTAAGATCCTCTGTTTCATTAGGAGACAATTGGTCATTAACAACCCTTTAGAAGATGAGCAAAGATAATAAGCTGGTTGCTGACTGTAATAAAATGTTTATCATTATGAGCGAAGATAAGCAAAATCCAAAAAGCCCAGTTCATTTGTTCCTAGAACATAATTTAACAGCCAGGAAGTAGTTTTTCTCCCATTGATACTGAACTGCCATAATGGGATTGTAAGCCTGGCCTCTTCATTTATTATCAAAATGAAGATTTGGGCAAAATGATCTAAGTAATCATCCTTTTGTAATGAGGCCAACACGAAAACATGAGCTGAAAGTTGGATAGTAATGTGTTGGTGGATCACATACAGAAATAGTAATAGAGAATGCCACTTCCAGCTGCGGAACTGGCTTTCAAAGTCTCATTATAATGTATTATTGATTTTAACTCTTGGAGCAATTTGCAAGCTTCCCAGATTTTGAGGAAGATGTAGAGAATTCAAGACTTTATCTTTCTTCCTTGAAGGATCCATTTAGGCCACTGAATCCAACTGAAAGCATTTTCAGTAGGTGGCTCCCCAGGTTTTGCTCAAAGCCATTCAGTGAAATAGAGTCCATTACCTCTGGGTATTTTTATGAGGCTGAATTTGAGGGCTAAATTGCAAGTTACAATCTTAACATGGAGTGGAAAACCTGTTGCTTTCCAGATCCCATCAATCTGTACCAGCATGACCAGTGGCAAGAGACACTCTAGCCCAGGGGTGGGGAACGTCTGGCCCACAGGCCGTATAAGGCCCGCGAAAGCAATTGGTCCGGCCCACGGCGGCGGGCGGGGGCGGGAGCGGCCGGGTGTGGCGGCAGCGGGGGCGCAACGGATCCCACCTGCAAACCCTGCCCCATTCCGTGCGATTGGCTCCCGCCCGCAGACCCCGCCCCCTGGCCCTCGAGTGATGTTAGAAATATCAAAATGGCCCTTGGCATAAAAAAGGTTCCCCAGCCCTGCTCTAGCCCCTCTAGTGGCTGGTCACGTCTGCTTTCAGACATCTTTCAAGAGAAAGAGTTTTCATTAAGAAGCCAGGGAAAAGTATTTACATTTTCACTTCTTGCTACATTTCCCTTGAAATGTCTCCCAGCTGCTTTTATCCTTTCTTAGCTTCCAGACTTACAAGTACATTACAAATGCAATTTGGAATCCACCAAGGGTGTTTCAAGTTGGGTATGTAACCGTATAGGAATTCATTGGCAGTGTCCACAGGGTGAGGGGGACTGGAAAAGTGAAAGTAGCATTGTACTGTTGTGACAAACAGTATATGTGTTATGAGTCACATGCATGTACAAAATGGGCAGAGCTTGCAGTCCAATAACATAACAGTGCTTTCATATATTTGATAAAAGCAGCAAATTTCTATGGATGACTATGGGAATCAGACAGAACTTTTAAAAAGCACAGATCTTCATTTAAACTAGGTAGCTTCCACCAGCTCGGTCTATGGCACAGAAAATATCTTGCCCACCCATTCCCACTTCTCTTTCAATTTGATGAAGTTTAAGAGAAATTGTCATGAACAGGATGTGATTTCGTGGATTACAGTAATGAGGTGTGTATGAATGTTCTGTCATTCACCATACAGACTTTGCTCTAGCAGTCTACAGTCCCCATGGCAGGTTTCTCATTCTTTAGTCAAATCCCAAGGGAAGATATCATGAAACTCTGCCCATGTGACTCATTTTTTGGTAGTGATACTACTATCACTACTCAGGCTTTAAAAAATTGTTGGAGAATTTCTCCTTTCAGAGAAATCCTCCACCCAATTTTACTGCCCCTACTTGGAGGGAGATTTTCAAAAGGCCATTTGTATCCAGCTCTCTTCTGTGTGTCTCTTCAGCTCTGTCTCCATATTGTCATTCCCTACCAGCTATCCGGGAGACAGTGGAAGGCCTGGCGTGCTATGGTCCATGAGGTCACGAAGAGTCGGACACGACTAAACGACTGAACAACAAACCAGCTATTTTCCCCCCCAGTCTTGGTCACTGAACTGCCATTCTTGTTATCTCAGCTTTGTCATATAATACTTCCTTTATTCTTACTGAGGAAAGGGGACAAGAAAACAGCACATATATGTGTTTGGATCATATTACATATGTGTTTGGAGATGAGCATTTCTCCTGCCTGCTGATTCTTTGCTGCCAAACTAATTCCTTCTGTGGATGCTTTGAAAACTCAAGGCTGTCATACTTTCATGGATCTGGCTTGCTTTTTTTTTAAAACGCATTTTCAGTCAAAAGAAAAGAAAAACTTGAGCACCAACACTATAATCACACTTTGGTATCTCAGACACTAATGGGTATGTCCAGTGTTTCATCATCAGTAAAGAGATATCATGGTGAGGGTGGAACTGGCAATTCGAATGAAGAATGGCTGACAGGCAGTTGCAATGCTATTTCTGGCAAAAAAGGAAACAAGTGAAAATGGCTAGGGAACTGGATTTGGATGGACTCTGCTAATGGCTCAGAAGTCAACTATCCAATTTTCTTTAAAAAAAAATCAGACCACTGGTCAATATTATGTACACAAGTCCCTTCCCTCCCCCAACCAATTTGGACTACATTTCACAGGATTGTCAGTTATGTAGTTCCATCGTGTCTGATGAGTGCTAGGTATGAAGTTGAGGAAGACTTTTACAGTAACTGGTAGCAGTTCTCAGGATTCTTTCCAAGCCTGTCTTAATAGGAATGATACAAAGCATGAGCAAAACCAATGAAGTTCCCTCTTCCAGTTAATTAAATACGTAGTAACACAACTTCAGCCAAAATCAAGAGAAAGCAATGACTGAGGAATGTCTGAAGAAGGGGAGGAGATGACAGAAAGTCAAAATAGGAAGGGAAGAGAAAAAGGTGGATGTGAAAACAAGCAGAACTATCTAGGCATAAATTGTTCTGATTGTACAGAAAGTGTGCAAGGGGAAGAGACCTGATTCAAATGGTGCCAAGAGGGAGGAAATGAAGTGGCAAATTTTTTTCACAGTCAACCACCCAAGAAGTTGTCTAATAACATCATTCCCAAGCAATCACCAAAATCCCTGGCACAGTGTTTCCATATAACACCATTCCCTACCTTTCTGTTGCTCTGTTTATAACTTATAAAATCCTTCTGACCAACTTAAATGGCATCAGTTGCTCCATCACAAAAACTCTATGATACTTGAGAGGTCTCCATTAGCATAGCACAGCATCTGGCAACTTTTGTCAGTGTCCTGTAAAAGTAAAATCACAAAGCAGCACACTGCTAAGCATAGGTGATTTTACTAACTGGAGGTGCTCTGTCCAGCCTGCAGCCATGGGTAGCTCATCCTTGACATAACAATACTGTACTAATGAAGTTTCAGAACAACGCATAAGAAATAGAAATAGAGCAGGAAGGGGCACTGAAATATATTTTATGTATGCCTTCTTTCTCGTTGCTGTCCCAAAACACAACTTCCCTTCTCCTTTAGAGTGTATCTTGTGGATGTGGTCTCCATATTCCACCCTACCCCCCCTCCCCGAATATAATGCCAACCACAAATATCTTTATTATGTTTGACAGATTGACCAATCCACATTAAATACTTGAATTCCCCATGCTTTTCTTTCCCCAGAAATATGACATTTTCTGTAGTAATAAAGGAAAGTAAGAACAGAGTGAATTTCAGGCCCTACTTGGCTAGCTCATTGGTTTTGTATACTGAGTAATTATTGTCATAAATAATAAATTGTGTAATATAGAAGAGCAGTTAAAGTACACAGTTTATCTTTAATGGAGTCCAAGAACAGGCTTTTGGGCTTTGCTGAATGCCAATCAACACCAATCTAAAAGGGTGCTGTAGCTGAACAACCATGCACCAGGGAAACTTTCCCCACAATTTCAGCTTGGTACTTCTTTTTATAAGATGTGCCCATGTAATTGCTTATGAATCAGAATTCAAGTACTTAAAATATTTGCAGATGCAGAATGTTGGAGGAAGTGATTACAGTAAATCATGCTTCATGAATATGAAGCATTTTTTTGGTTGGAAACATTTACCAGAAAATAATCAGAGTTTCCTCAATTAAAAAAAACCCTGTTGGAATAGCAGAGGCAGAGGATCACACCCTCCAGATACTGCTTAACTACAACCACTAGCTTCCTCACCATTGGCCATTCTAGCTAGGCCTGCTGAGAAATGTAGTATAGCAAATATCTGGGGGCCAATCACTTCCAATGGATCATCCTCAAACTCTCACTATTATGTAACTTAAGTGGAAGTAAAGTCAATTTGAATTTGCTCTTGTAATATTCTCCCACTCTCCATTTCTGTTTTTAAAACAAGTTTTGTTTGCCAATCCAAGGGTAAGTTGATTTAGGCAATCTCTGCTATGGCTTCTCATGGGGACAGTGAATGTCCTGGGACTCAAGAAACTGGCTTTACTATTCTCTGGGGGGAAGGTGTGAAATGACAGCAATTATGTTATGGATGTATAGGTTTATGTGAGTATATGTGTACATTAACTTACAAACTTGTTGAAGATTTGTATTCAGCAGGAGCTTTTAGTAGAGGATGCTGCTGAGCATATTCAGAGTGCTAAAAGGATACTGAGTGATTCAGTAGCAGAATGTCCTATTGAAAATGTAACATTCTTATACTGTAATATAGTTGTCTTGAATGCAGAATATGGGCTTAGCTCAGCTATCAATGAATGCTAAGAGATATACATAGTATTTAAAGAAAAAAGTAGACTTATTGGGAAATTTTGTTGTTGTTCAGTTGTTAAGTCGTGTCCGACTCTTTGTGACCCCATGGACCATAGCACGCCAGGCCTTCCTGTCCTCCACTGTCTCTCGGAGTTTGCTCAAGTTCATGTTCATTACATCGGTGATGCTATCTAACCATCTCATCCTCTGCCGTCCCCTTCTCCTTTTGCCTTCAGTCTTTCCCAGCATCAGGGTCTTTTTTTTTTGTTGAAAAAAAAGCTTTATTGTATAAAATTGTTTCAACATACAACATATACACATACGCATACAGCATATATACATACACATAAAACATATATACATATACATATACATATACATATACATATACATATACATATACATGTACATATACATATATATTCCTGTAGTAACCTATGGCTGTGAGAGCTGGACCATAAAGAAGGCTGACCGAAGGAAGATAGATGCTTTTGAACTGTGGTGTTGGAGGAAAATTCTGAGGGTGCCTTGGACTGCAAGAAGATCAAACCAGTCCATACTCCAGGAAATAAAGCCAGACTGCTCACTTGAGGGAATGATATTAAAGGCAAAACTGAAGTACTTTGGCTACATAATGAGAAGACAGGATACCCTGGAGAAGAAGCTGATGCTAAGGAAAGTGGAAGGCAAAAGGAAGAGGGGCCGACCAAGGGCAAGATGGATGGATGGTCGGAAACGACTGAACGAATAAAACACAACATACATATACATATACATATACAAAAAAAAAATAGGGGTCCGATTCCAGACTATCTTTACTGTGACTAGTATATCTATACAATTTCTAAATTACTTGTCTTAGTTACTTTTTGTTACATTTCTATTTCTAATATAGTTAATCGTTAAATCCTATATTTATTAAGTTGTTTTTTTGTATATTTATCATGTAGACAAGAAAGGGTTGCCAATCATTTTTAAATTGGTCCATATTTTTATCATTTAACATTTCTGTTAATTTAGTCATCTGTGCAAGGTCCATTGTTTTTGTAATCCAATCTTCTATTGTTGGGATGCATTCTTCTTTCCATCTTTGAGCATATGTAAGTCTGGCTGCTGTAATCATATATAATAAACGTTTTCCGTATTTTTTCCCCAGTTCGTCATCCATGAGGCCCAGTAGATATAATTCAGGTTTAATTTGTATGTCCATTAATATAATTTTTTTAATAGTTTCATGTATTAGTTCCCAATATTTCTTTGCTTTCTTGCACGTCCACCATAGATGATGAAATGTTCCTTTTTCTTTTTTACATTTCCAACATTTATTTGATACATTTTTGTACATTTTTGATAATTTATCTGGAGTTATATACGAACGGTACATCATTTTGTAAAAATTTTCTTTCAAATTATAATTTAATGTAATTTATTTATTTATTTATTTATTTTTCAACTTCTATCACCACACCATCTCCCCCAAAGGGGACTCTGGGCGGTTTACAAATACAACAATTAAAATTTATAGATATAACTAAATATAAAAACATACAAATCTATAATAATTAAGATTACTAATAAATTAAATATAAAATCCAATAGGCGATAAGATGGTATTTTAAAGGGGCTCTATGGCACCAGCCATCCCCAAGAGGAACTATTCCCGTTCCCATCCCAAGCGAGGCGGCAAAACCAGGTCTTTAAATTCTTCCGGAAGGACAGGAGCGACGGGGCCTGCCTCATCTCCGGGGGTAGAATGTTCCAAAGGGCAGGTGCCACTGCAGAGAAGGCCCGCCTTCTGGACCCCACCAAGTGAAACTCCCTTAACGACGGGGTCCGAAGCATGCCCTCTCTGCATAATCGAGTGGGACGGTTTGAAGTTATGGGGATGAGACGGTCCCTCAGGTAACCTGGTCCCATGCCATGTAAGGCTTTAAAGGTCATAACCAACACCTTGAATTGTACCCAGAAGCACACTGGCACCCAGTGCAGCTGGCGCAGCAGAGGTGTCACATGAGCCGATCTAGGGGCACCAATAACTGCGCGCGCAGCCACATTTTGAACCAGTTGATGCTTCCGGATACTCTTCAGGGGTAGCCCCATGTAAAGCGCATTGCAGTAGTCTATATGGGAGATGACCAGGGCATGAGTGACTGTACGGAGGGACTCCCGATCCAGGAAAGGGCGTAACTGGTGTACAACACGAAGTTGTGTAAAGGCCCTTCTGGCCACGACTGAACTCTTCAAGCAGGAGTCGTGAGTCCAGAAGGACCCCAGGTTCTGCACTGATTCTGAATGGGGTAGTGCAACCCCATTCAGAACCAAAGATGATAATTTCCCAGATCCAGAAGAACCATCAATCCACAGCCACTCCATCTTACCAGGGTTCAGCTGAAGCCTGTTGTTTCCCATCCAGACCCCCACAGCCTCCAGGCACTGAGAAAGGGCGGCCACTGCATCACTTACCTCACCTTGGATGGAGATGTACAATTGTGTATCATCAGCATATTGATGATATCTCATCCCGTGGTGATGGATGATCTCACCCAGCGGTTTCATGTAGATATTAAATAGCAGAGGTGAGAGAATCGAACCCTGTGGTACCCCACAAACGAGGGGGCGAGGGTCGGATCTTTCATCTCCTATTACCACCGATTGGGACCAGCCCCAGAGGAAGGAGGTGAACCAGCGCAAAACTACTCTGGCCACCCCCAACTCCTCGAGCCATCCCAAAAGGATACCATGGTCAATGGTATCGAAAGCCGCTGAGAAGTCGAGGAGAGCCAGGAGGGACACACTCCCTCCATCCCACTCTCGTCAGAGATCATCCGTAAGCATGACCAATGCAGTTTCCACCCCATATCCAGGCCTGAAACCTGACTGAAAGGGGTCCAGATAATCCATTTCATCCAGAATCCTCTGGAGTTGCAACGCCACCACTTTCTCAACCACCTTCCCCAAAAAGGGGAGGTGGGAGACAGGACGAAAATTGTCCAATATAGTAGGGTCCAGCGATGGTTTCTTGAGTAGGGGGTGCACCAGCGCCTCCTTAAAAGCAGTCGGAAACACCCCCTCCTCCAGAGATATATTAACCATCGCCTGGACCCAACCACATGTCACCTCCCTGGCTGCTTGCAGCAGCCAGGAAGGGCAAGGGTCTAGATGGCATGTGGTGGCCTTTACAATCCGAAGGATCCTGTCCACTTCCTTAGGCCCAACAGGATCAAACCGTTCCCAGATAACCGGGTAATGACATTCCCTCAGCATCTCCCCAGACTCTGCTTCACGCTTGGAGTCCAACTTAGAACGAATCTGAGCGATTTTAGTCCTTTTGGACTAAAAATGTTTAGGACCAAAATGTTAGTCCTTTTGTCCACATTTTTCCCCATTGATCATACATAATATTGTATCCAAAATTTCTAGCCCAATTTATCATACATTCTTTAGTTTGTTCATCTTCTAATTTTATTTGTAGTAACATTTTGTAAAATTTTGTTATAGTATGATCATTACTGGAAAATAATTGATTTTCCAGCCACGTTGGTTCTTTTAAGCATCAGGGTCTTTTCCAGTGAGTCCTCTCTTCACATTAGGTGGCCAAAGTATTTGAGCTTCAGCTTCAGTATATGTCCTTCCAATGAGCAGTCAGGGTTGATTTCCTTGGGAAATACATGAGGATAAAAAAGCCTATCTTAACTACACCTTGAAGAGAGGGAAAAGGATTAGGGAACTTTTCTAATCAATTCAGTGCAGAGGCTCATTTAAGTTTAAGTAACCATCGGCTGGCGAGAAACAGATGCAGGGACAGACGCTTTCCTTTATCTATCTCTTGCCATTTGTTCTAGTGGTTAAAACAGCTCATAGATGCAAAGAGATGATGTACTTACCAACAAAGTGTTGGTAACAATTTTATGCTCAGTCAATATCCTCTTCACAGATGGGCTGTTTTATATAGGTGCCCCTTTCCAGACCTACCACCCTGACAGGTGGGATCTTTGGTACAGCAAAAATGTGCTCCATCACTGAAAGTGAATGCATGGAAAGAAGCGGTCATAGTGAGACGTTCATTTGCTCTTAAATATAATTTTAGCAGATGCTCATGTATAATTGCTGATACCCTCCAAATCTGGAAGAGCATTTGCAATTATGTTGGTTCTTCTCTTTACTCAATATCTTAGAAAAAAGTGTTGACAAGTGTAGCTGCATCTTTTTCTATCTATATTTAGTGGGTGCTGCAGTGGATAACTGGAAGTGAACTTATGCCCCAACGTACTGTTTTTCAGTGTGAAAAGACAAGGATAAGCAATTTCCTTCCAGCAATGGATGGGTAGCAGATATAATGAAACATGACTGATGCAACTCAGTGTTTTGTATTATACAATACGGTGTCAGGAAAACTTGCTATGCTGTCTTGAGCAAGACAGCTGCTTTTCAAACACATCCTTGGAGCTTTATAGAGAGTTCACTGGTGTGCTAGTAGTGGCTGCTTGCAACCTAAGGTCAAACTTCATGCTAAGCTTTGGGGAAACGACTCACAGATCATACCAATGTTAAATCAACACACCTTAGAATAGGTTAATGCATGATGCATGAACCAGATGGTGTGGAGGCTTCCCCAGCTTGAATCTGGCTGCTCATCCTGGTGTAAATTCATTACTGAAAGCACTTATGAAATATGAAAAAGTACATATATGGCTTTCTCCCATTAATTATTTTTGCAGGGATATTGCATAAAGGAGGGATGGACAATCTTTCAATTTGTGACCTGCTTGGTAGCCACAGGGATGTGTCAGCAGAGTGGCAGGGCTAAAATTCTGAGAATTGCCATTTTTTATCTTATGTTTTGGGGAATTTAAGGGGCAAAAGTAATACATCCATACTTGTCTCCTTAACATTCCAAAACAAGCATATTTGGCCATTTTTGGTTGGGAGAATTAAGTTTTTAAAAGTGCTATGGGTTCCTAAAGACTCCATAAGACTTAAGCTTTCTTGATTTCTCCTAAATGAAAAAATCAGCTCAGAACATTTTGCCCCCTTCATTCTAGAGGAAGCCCTCAATATTTTGGGGGCCATGAATGGAATGCTGGGAGCCATAAGAGACACACAGGTTGGCCTTCACTGGCATAGAAAGAAATGAAGAGCAACATAAATATTTTCCATGCCTGAATTCATTTCCCTATTAGCAACGTATAGTGTCTTCTAGAGATGTTCAACCAAAGTCACCGTAATGTGGGGCAGATTTTCTCTCATTTCAGTGATGATTGGGTGATGCTACAAATACACTGAAGAAATGAAGAAGAAATGGCTGAAGAAATGGCTTCATACAAACAGGAAGAATAGAAGTGACGCTGTGTTATGGCATTTTCTTCACACTATCACAGTTATTGCTATTCTGTCAAACTGTATTAGTAGTAATAAAATATTTGCAAAATATGTACAGAAGAGAGTAGTGTGGGCATTGTGAACATAGCTACAGTAAGTAGATGAGGAGCATCTACAGTATATCAGTTTGTTTTGGTCCAGCGCCTAACTACAACATATACATAAAACCTATCTGCTGGCCTTCCAATTCTGCCCCTTCTGTACTTAATGGCAGACTTCAGAAGACTGAATTTTTCTCTAGCTTAGTCTGGACATAAAGTCCATAGTTTGATAAAGGAATTGAAATATCTTACAGGAGATTGTGCTAACCCAAGGCTGATTCTACCATCAAGTAAAATAAAGTGGCTGGTTTTGAAATCAGATGCTAGAGGCCAAAGAGTATTGGTGAGATATTGGAGGGCAGAAATGTTATGTGGCTTTATATTTCCTAAGCCACTAGTGCTACCCGTGACTATGGTGTAGGATGTTATTCTATTTCCACCATTAAAATGAGATTCAATTGTCAATCCAGCCAATTTGTGAACTTTGAATGTGAGATGGAGAAAAGAATCATCTTGTCAGTGCTGACCCAAAATGCTTTGCTGTTAAAAGTGAAGATCATTCAGTGGCCTGTTAGAACCAGTGAATTGAGCAGAGCTTAACATTGTGTAAACTCGGCAGAAAAAGGAATATTGTTTAAAAACACAGCCTGTGAGCACATTAGAGAGATTCAGGTTCTTATCCTTACACTTTTAGCCCACCTTACACTTTTAAAGAAACACACCCTTAGACATTGCAGGTACAAAAATAAGTACAAAAGAGTTCTTACATTTATTTTGTCCAGGTACAGCCATTTCAGTAGAAAATTGGTTTCAGTTCTTCTTTCTGTTCCCTAAACTGTATACCTCTGGCCCTGTTTGCTGCCAGAGGCTACGTGGAGAAAGGGGGAAAAGCCTCTGGAGTTCAGGCCTAGCATATGGCCTCTCCATGGAAGGAGCTAAGGCACATGCATCCTACCCCATTGGTGGAAGAATCAGAGAGAGAGAAGAGGAAGTGGGAGGGGCAACAAGCACCTTCCTCTAGAAGCACAGAGTTTATCTCCTAGAGCAATTACCCATATGCTAATGCAGCATGCTTGATTTGCTGGATTCCAACAAAAAGGACAATATGGTGACCCTCTGATTCCATGTAAATAAGCTGATTGAATTTTCCTTCAGTTCTGGTGATAAAACAATGTCTTCCACAGAACTTGAGAGCAGCAGGCTAGGTTATAGAGTTCAGGACAAAGCATGTGGTGCATATAATTTTGCCCTGGGAAAAGAAAAGAAAAAAACGAATCAGGCATCAGCTCCCTGATAATTTTATCATTCCACCTAACACTAGGCCTGATGCAGCATCTTGCCCTTTGTCTGAAGCAACATGTCTTGGATTAGCTTGGTATCTCACACCAAAGAACTTTACAACTTTCACAAGTTTATACAAGAACAATCCTACATTTGAAGTCCTATCAAAAATTACTCCTTTGTTTGAAGGCATGTATCTAAAGAACATATGGTAAAATTGCAAATTATTGCTACCAAAATAATACTAGAAACTTCATTTTTCAAAAATAAGGAAGACACGTATTCTAATTAAAGAGTCATTTATTCAAATATTTTCTATGTAGAAAAAGATATCCAGTCTAAGGCTGCCTTAAAATTATAGATCTATCTAAAAGAAGAGCAGGGCCTTGAAGCTATACATCACAGCACCTGAACAGCAAGTTTAGCAGGCACACAAGTCGCTTGATCACAATATTCCCACTATGGAGAAGTATTTGGGTAAGGGCTGAGGAACCTGTAATTCTCCAGAACTTCCTATGACTCCCGGAATCCCACAAAACATAGTAGTTGTAGCTGCTGGCAATTGCAGAACCATAGTTTCTCTACCCTTGATATAAACGTAGGCTGACCATATTTCCTTGAGACAAAAACGGGACATTGGGATGGCAGAACGGGACGGGGTCTTATGTAATATTCCGTATTCATGAAAAGGACAGGGGTCCCTGCCCCCTGGTCTGCGCGATTGGCTCCTGCCTGCAAACACCGCCCCCGGTCCTTTCTTTGCCGCGCACTGATAGGCAGGGGGGCTTCCTCTTCCAGGCTGCCTCCAATCGGCAGCTCCGGCTCAGATCCTCCTTCCGTGCCATTCCCGCCAGGTTTAAAAAATGGGACAAAATTGAGATTTTTATCAAAACGACGGGACGGTTGAAAAATGCTAAAAAAAAGGGACCGTCCCGTTCAAAACGGGATGTATGGTCAGCCTATATAAACATTTATTCATCCTTAGTATAAATTATAGTAATTATTATAAAATTATATCTATAGATAAAATTAGCAAATACAACATGTATGCAAATCTGTGTCCTCTTTTAGGTGATGTTTTTCACCCAGTATGTCAGAAGCCATCCTATCCCTTAATGACCTTTCATCTTCATATTCAATCCTGCCTTTTAAAAGATGCTTACCCAGTCAGTCATCTTAAACTTTCATTTACTTTCTTAGGAATGAAGCTATAAAATATTTCATCCAATTGATGCTTAATAGGCAACTAAGTTCTACTTCTATAATGTAATATAAGCAGCTAACAGATCAGGTGTTTTCCAGTGTAAGAAAATGCAGTTGTGAATGATGGCACTATTTTCTTTCTTCTATTCCTTGCTCATTTAACATATATAACGAAATATATTTAATATAGTTTGCAGTGAAATCCTATAATTTTTTTTTTAATTCAGAAAGTCCAATAGAGTCCAACAAGACTTACTCCCAGGTGAGGAATATAGGATTGGAGCTTTAAAAAATAACACTGAAATAAGTTCAAAGTAATCAGTGTTCTTCCCACCTTCTATCTTTCCAGTTCCAAGCAAAATTGAATGGCCTCAAAGGTAGTTCTTAGTGATTGAAGCAAACATTTGGAATATGTAGTGAAAATCCTCAGTGAGTTTCCATCTCCTTCAGGCTGGAGAATTCTAGCTAGTTCTAACCAATGGCAAAGACAATATGCTGTGCATCTCTTGTTTTAAATCAATCCATAGAAAGGTCATTTTGTCAAGAGCCTATTGAATATAAAATTACTTTTCTTCAACAGGGAAGAATCACAGAAAGCAATGTATTTCATTTTATTGTACATGAAATGGTTTCCATCCTTGCTTAACATTTTCCCCCACATTTAGGCATTCAACATTTCCTTTTCCTCTGTACTCTCCTTTCCCTGCTTTTCTTGGGGACATAGCTATATCATTTCTTACAATAAACTCTAAGTAATTTCACCCAATAGTATCATTTTTGCAGTGTACATGCATCAATCTACGACCACTGAGATAACACTAGCATTTACATCATACTGTGGATATTTTTTTCCCCGAGAACAACTTGAAGGAAAAATTCTGACTGTATTTGAAAAGTCAAGTGAAATAGGCCTTCAAGCAAACAAGCAAACAAAATTGGAGATGATGCCAGTAACTGGAATTTCTCCCTCTGTGTTACTTACTATCTTGACCATACTAAATGGGAGAGACTCAGAGAGTTGGGGGCTGCAGATATTGTTCAGCCTGGTGGTTGCCAATCATAACCATATTTTATTATTTTATTATTTATTTATTATTTCAATTTGTATCACCACCCATCTCCTCTATACCAGGGAACTGTTCAATGTTTAATGACAAATCCTTGGGAGAATGGGATTGCCAGTGAGATTATTTTTTTTAATATACTGTAATTTTTATTGAAGAAAATTTAACAAGATAAAAACAATACAAATATTAGAAAAGAAACAAAGAAAATAAGG
Source organism: Charina bottae (assembly GCA_023362775.1). Taxonomy (NCBI): domain Eukaryota; kingdom Metazoa; phylum Chordata; class Lepidosauria; order Squamata; family Charinaidae; genus Charina; species Charina bottae. The sequence continues at coordinate 109,269,892 of JALMGJ010000002.1, forward strand.
AAGAATAGTGAATAAGTAAGAAAGAAAAGAGAAAAAGAAGAAAAAAAGAGAAAAGATTATAAAGAAACAGCTTCCAATCTTTTTGACAGCAGTTGTAAATACATTTATATTTTACCCTGTCTCTCTAAGGTTACATCAGAATTTCCTTCTTTCTATAAACAACCTTTCTAATCTTCAAACACATAAATCTCAAGTTCATTTTTCTCTTTTTTTCAGCAAAAAAGTTCGTAAGGGGTTTCTAGTCACTGACAAATGTAGTTGTTGATCTTTCTGTAATCAAATAAGTTATTTATTTTCTATTTCTATATTTCTATATATATTTATTTATTTATTTATTTATTTATTTATTTATTTGCTCGATTTCTATAGCCGCCCATCTCAACAAGTGACTCTGGGCAGCTTACAACAATAAAAACCATAAAACAGTTGAAGCAATTACAATTAAAACAGTTAAAATACAAATTAAATATACATGGCTTATTTTTATTTATTTATTCGATTTCTATAGCCACCCATCTCAACAAGTGACTCGGTGGCTTACAACAATAAAAACCATAAAACAGTTGAAGCAATTACAATTAAAACAGTTAAAATACAAATTAAATATACATGGCTTATTTTTAAGTTAATTTTGCCATCTCTGCTAGTTCTGTCATCTTCACCAACCATTCCTCCGTTGTGGGTATTTCAGAATCTTTCCATTTTTGTGCATATAAAAGTCTCGCGGAAGTAATCATATATAAAAATAATCTTCCATGGCTCTTTTCTAATTGACTGTCCATTAATCCCAGCAAGAAAAGTTCTGGTTTCAATTGAATGTTGATCTTTAAAATTCTTTGTATCATTATACGTATGTATTTGAACCCAGAAATTTCTGGGTTTTTTACAAGTCCACCAAGCATGATAAAATGACCCTTCATATTGTCCACATTTCCAACATAAATTTGAAACACCTTTATACATTCTAGACAATTTTTCTGGAGTCATATACCAACAATACATCATTTTATAAAAAATATCTTTTAAGTTATAACATAATGTAAATTTCAATCGTATATGTACAGTATATGTATGTAATATGCCTGTTAGACTGCTCTTCTCAGGACTTCTGTAACTTCCTTCTCTCTTTAGCTCTCTTCTCTTCTGATGAGTGATTTTGGAACTTATGTGCCTCATCCTCTTTCCCTAGAGGAGGAAAACACTGCACAGCATTTCTAAATTGTAGATGGACTTCAGCAATGTGGGCTTTCCCATCACAATGTTATTTCCTCAATGGGGTTTATTTATTATCATTATCATGCAAAAACCACTCTTGAGAATATTTTCTTATAGAAGTTAGTTTCCTAACATTAACTTTCTCTCTCCAGACATTCTTTCCGTTGTATAAAGCTGTTCGCTATCCAGCACCACCTGCCTCATTTTTAAAGGAGGGAGAAAGGCCTTTTGATGTTACTATTATTCAGTCATTGGGAACTGTGTCTTCCTGCTTCTGTACTGCAATTCACCTAGATATATACCAATGGATTCTAATTTAACTACTGCCTACCCTGATTTATTGTCAGGGGTTGAGGCGAAGAAACAACACTGAACCAGGAATGAAGCTCTAGGTCTTTATTGTTTCTACCATACACAGAATCTTGCCAAACTAAGCAAAACCAAAAGGTGCTAGGGAGTAATACTCTGGTGACTCTAAGGCGGGTCCTGTCTCAGCTTCTTGGCCGGCTGCCCAGGGTCCTCCAAACTGTAAGATCGTTTCTCCCCCTGGAATGCACCCCCTCCTTCCTCTCCTGCGACCTCCATAGCACCCCGTCCCCCTCCAGAGACACATTCCATCACATTTATTGTATTTCTGAGAAGAGCCGTTGTAATCTCCAACGGGTACGACACATTTCATTAATCAAAGGAGTTATGGCATTTTCTGTGACACACATGCTGTAAAGATTCCTTCATCCATATAATTCTTGGCAACAATGTAGAAAAGGTTTGACTGTCACATCCTGGATTTTTTGTTTAACTTCCCCATCTAGCCTATACCCCTAAGATTTCCTGGTGTCTCCCGTCCAAATAATCTGGTCTAAACTTGCCTAACTTTTTTTGGCTAATTAAATGTATCTGTCACTGGTCCCATCCTTTTTCTACTTCACTCTCAACTTTTATCTCTTGCGGTCAATTAAAATGCATTAGTTGCTGTATTGTAAGATTAAAATGTGTTAATTACTTAATATCCCTCTGTTAGCCTTTAGGCTGATAAATTATTTGGAATCTTTGTGATAGCCTGCAAATTGATTATTCCATTTTCTTGTCGGCAATTAGGCCTCAAATATTATTTAATAAATTGTAGTAATAGATTATTAATTATAATTTCATTTTGGATTTTCTGAATGTGTAAGCCAGTTTAATAATCCACAGTGTTCAGTCCCAGTAGAATTGGTGCCATGTGAGGCCTCAGTTAATTACAAATAATCAAACAAATTACAAATTGGTTTTTTTTTCTTTCAGGAGAGAAAAAGTATATATTTTTTGACATCTGTACAAAGTGGTTTCTGTTGGGGGCTACAGACAGTAGATCACATTGATTGGAATCTGAGATATGTAAAACAATGGCATAGCTTTTTTGATAGTGTGTTGTATGCTGTATTGAGAAGGCATGTCATGGAAATATGATCTAGTAAATTAAGTTAACACCATACTATTTCAAGACCTTAACTACAAGTTTAAGTGGGTAATATTATGTCTGAACTTCAGCTAGTGACATACAGGATTCCCTATGGAAGTGTGATTAATCATACTCTCTTTAAAGTGATGATAAATAATTTGTCTTTTATTATTTGAGTAGGTATGAATGTAAAATAACTGCCACTTGGGTTTGAGGTAAAAAAAATGGATATAGCTGTGGGAAAACTGAAGGAGGCTGTACTCAGATTGGAAGAGTGAGGAGAAACATGAAGCTCTTGTTGCTGGTTTTTTTAAATTAAGTAAGCAAGTGAGCAAGCAAGCTAGTATGGGTTTAAATGGAGAAAGTATCCAGAGGGAATAAAATTTGATTTTTTAATAATGTAGAGATTAAATTGGTATCTAGTTTAAAGTTCTTGTGTGTTGATTTCTTTGTTATTTTTAACAATGACGTTGACTTACAGCAGCAAGTCCTATATGTTGTAAATATAAATAAGACTCAACTGAATTGTTAAAGGGCATTTCAGGTAATACCTGGGCAAGTGCTGATAATACTGATGTTTATCAAGCATTTATCAGACTGTCCTGGAATATGGATGTCAAGCATATGCATCAGCTTCAAAATCATTATTGGTCAGTTGAACGCCTTGCTCTGATATGCAGGGAGAAAGCAAAAATAGCTCCAAGAGAAAAAAACAATTTAGGATTAACCATGTTGGAAATTTAACATTTCTAAGAGGTTTTGGGGAGATGCAAGCTTCCCATCCAATAAGATTCCATTCTTTATTAGGTGCCAGTGATTTAGGTGGAGAGTTCAGGTTAAGGAAAGTGGTTTTGTTTCTTGCATCAATGTAGAGACCTTTGATGGTGGGCATGAAGTGTTTAGAAGGAAGGGAGAAATGTCATTGTTAAAGATTTTAGGAATAAGAATCCTGATTATATTTATCTTCATTGGAGCCAATACTCTTAATTTTACACAGATGCCTCTAGAAAAGAAAAATCTGGAAAAAGATGCAGTTTTTATGTCCTTACATTTGGGTTTTGTAAAAGCTTTGAAAAAACCTGTTTAATGCAAGTATTGTCTGAAATATGTACTGGAGCTCATTCATTAGGGTTTGTGTGCATGTGACAGGATGCTTTTGGATACTATCTTGAGGGCTCTGGAATTTGTCATCTTTCATAATTACCTATAAATCTATTTATGATCTAGTAAATGACAATAATATAGCCTATGCTACCCTTATTTAGCCATTAAATGTAGGAAGAATGTTTCTAAGCCTATTTGGTTGAATGCTCTTGTAATCCTTCCTATAAAATTTAGTGTGTAAACATCTCCACAAGTGGCAAGCACATGGGGATATTAGGGGACAACCTGCTGAACACAACACCCTGTCACAGTTTTAATGTGCAGAATGAACATTTTCAGAAGGCTACCATGTATGTATAGGGAATGGAGGTAAGGAACAAATACAGGAGTATAACTCTCAGGTGAGCATTTCTGAGCTGATCCTAGAGAAGAAAGACACAGAAGGGGAGTGTATAAAAATCTGAGACAAAAAGGTTATCTTGTAATAACCCCAGATTAAAAAGGTTCTCTTCATTTCATTGTTTCAGATTCCTATTTAATGTATTTAGGACAGAGATTTTAGGGTAATGTGTTCTCAATCAACAGAAGTTGACACCACTCAATAGAAAGCATGTGCACACATAGTAAAATAAAAATATGAACTAAAATCTCACTACCTGAATAAAACAAACACTAACAGCAAAAGGAAAAAAACCTGCATGAAATAGTTTTTCAAGAGAATGAACTATGCTAAATTTAATATTTGTAGCAGAGGGCACCAGTCACCTAAAGTAAGCTTGGGAAGATCTCTACGGCTGTTACCGTTAAGATGGGACAATTATTTCTAGACGCTTCAGGCACCTACTAAAATGTACCTTCGCTCACAAGAAGATGTCAATTTTCAGTGAAAGCCAGAGGACATCACTGAACCTTTATTACCACAAAACTGAATTAACTAGTCAAAACCAAACAAAGCTAATTGTTTATAGAGCCCATTTTAAAATAATAAAAATGAGGGCCTACAAAGGTATCTGGGGAAGACATTCCATTCATATGAGATAACCACTGAGGAAGGTCTGTCCTCAGTAGACATCAAGCTGACATAGAAGAGCAGAACCTCTGAAAATAATTGGGCAACTTCAAATGGAAATATATTTTTTTCAAATTATAGATTTTCTCCAAATCACTGAGGGTTTTAAAGAGCAAGATCAGCATTTTAAATTCATCTGAAATGAAGCACTGGTGTGAGTTGAGCAGTAGCAAGCTATCAGCTTCATTCTGTGGCAAATGAAGTTCCCAAACTATCTTTAATGAAAGCTCTACTGAACAGAGCAAGTGAAAGCTGAGCAGCATTTGAGAAGCAGGCTGGAGCATAAGTCTGACTTTACAGCATTGGCAAATCTGAGGGCTATCTTGCTCCTAGCTATAGGGGCTACGCATCCCTGTCATGCATATGACAGTGGTTGTATATGATGATCCTCCATGCTTGGTAGGAAGTGGATAGACAGTTTTATTTTTCCCCTGTACAGCTATTAATGACTCTTTCTAAAGTTGCAATCTTGGATAAACACATAGCTTTCAGGTCCTGTGAACTATTCATTTAATTAGATACTCCACTTTAACAGCAAGCACTTTCCCAAGGCAGTTTGAAAATAACAACATCTTATACAAACATAATTGTACTGGATTTCAGCGGTGCTGCTGGTTCTCAGGAAGGAGGGAGCACATTCCAAGGAGGTGGAGGTGGAGGAGATAAGCAGACACACAGTCTGGGGAGCAGTGGTGGGAAAACAAAGAGGTTCAGGATAGCCCCGCCCTAGAATCTCCCAGGTTATTTCCCCTTAGGTTAGTTAGAGTAGCTTTAGTCTGGCAAGATTCTGTCTGTATGGTGTGAGCAATAAAGAACTGGAGTTTTTAATGCACTGACTCTTCGTTCTTGGGCTGGGCCTGACAATAATGCTATGAAAAGCATACCATGATTAAAACAGTTCCAAAAAACAAGGAACCTGACAAATTCCAGATTGCAACTCATACCAGAGATGGGAGTACATTGCAGAAGATACCTTCTGTGATCAAGTTATCTAGGCTACTGAATATATTATTATTTCTTTTTCTTCTTTTCTATTCAGCATTTACCCTCTGTACTCTCCTCCCCCAATAATGGACTCAATAAGCAGGTGATGTTGAGTCTGGGGCATCTCAGGAGTTCATGGCCTCCCAAATTATTGAAGGCCTGATGGGGGTTAAACTGTTTTTTGTCTCAGGGCAGTTGCAATGTGATCTGGTTTTGGAGGCCATTACCCTCAGTTCTTTCCTATGGTCGGATCATTCTTTGATTGCTTTTTGACTTGCTAGGGCTACCCCACCACACAGGGAGGTAGGCCCTGATAGATCAGCCCACCCCAGGTGACTAATGGACATGGGTGGATTCCAGGGGAAGCTTGGGGTTTTCCATGAGGATTTGGCAGGCAGTTTGGCTGAGACCCTAGTTACCACCTGGAATGGGCAGGTGGCTGGGGCCCTAGATTGGATTACCCCAATGCAGCTGCTTCTTGTGTGCCAATCCCAGGCTGTGCCTTGGTCTTCTGAGGTGCTCCAGGAGATAAAGCTCTAGAAGAAACACTTGGAGGAAGGTGAAGAACAATTCTACCCAAACATGAGTAAGAGCCCATATTTAGGATTACATCATGGTGATAAAGGCAGTGAAATGATGTTATTTCTATGCCCTTATTGCATCTGCTGATAGCTGCCCAGAGGCCCTGTTTAAGTTCACTTGTTCCCTTCCAGGGAGCCATAAGCCACAGGAACTGGACTGTGAGCTCAGCTACCTGTTCGTTAGATATGGATCCCTCCTGATTGGTCAGTGCCACTCAGGGTTTTCATGTGGTTGTATCAGCTTCTTTGAGGGAGGGGATCATCTCATCCTTGAAGGAGGCAGTGGTGCACTTTGTTCTTAAGATGCCATTGCTGGACCCAATGATTCTGGGCAATTTTCATCCAGTCTCCAATCTAACCTTTTTGAGGAGAGTTGTTGAGAAGATGGTTGGGCTTCATCTCCAGAGGATCCTGGAGGAGAGGATTGTCAGGCTTCAACCCCATATATTATGGCTGTGCTTCAGATTGGATCACTATGCATTTCCACTATAGTAAATTAGAACTAGTAATTCAGATTCTTATTCTTTCCTACCCGGTTTCTCTTAAATTTGCTCTCAGACAATCTATCAGTGATCCCCAAGCTAGGGCAAGACTGAAGCTTTTATGGCTGTTGTGGGTTTTCCGGGCTGTGTGGCCGTGTTCTGGAAGTTGTGGTTCCTAACGTTTCGCCAGCATCTGTGGCCGGCATCTTCAGAGGGCGGGAGCACAGACAGAAGCGATCTCTCTGTGCCCAGGTAGAGTGGCAATGTTTGTTTTCTATTTATAGAGTTAAGTTATAGGAGATTAGGTGGGTTTTTTTTGTTGTGTTGAAATGTTAACAAGTGGCTGCTGATCGTGATTAGCATGTTCATTGTGAGAAGTATTCCCATGTCCTGGTGGTTGAACTGAGTTCATTGACCTTTGGCAGGCTGTGTTTTTCAGGACTGGTAGCCAGGTTTGGTAATTTTTAGACTTTCTTCTTTTTTATTGTAACTGTGCTGGTGTTTGTGAATTTCAATGGCTTCTTTGTATAATCTGGTGTAGTGGCTTTTGGTGTTGTCCAGTATTTCTGTGTTTTCAAATAGGATTTTGTGTCTCATTTGCTTGAGAGCATGTTCAGCTACTGAAGATTTTTCTGGTTGCTGTAGTCTGCAGTGTCTTTCACTTTTGTTTTACACTGTAAATTTACACTGTTTTACAGTGTTTTACACTGAAGCTTTTATTACATTAACTCTATTTTAAACAAAGTTAGCAGTTGGCAAGCTCTTGTGCTGCTGATTGGCATGATATTTTCTCCCAGCTCCACTTAAAGTATTATATAAACATTCCCCATCCCTTAAGATTTGGGCACTGCAGCCCCAAACTTTTTGTAACATTTTAAAGAACACAGTGATTGATTTGGGGGAAAAAGAGAGAGAAAAGAGGAACACGTTTTGGCTTTTTGTAGAGCCAACTACAGTAGATATAATTACTAAGTATGCCAAAAGTGAAGGTACCTCAAATCATTTATCAAGGACTCTCATGCACTTTGTAAAAATGTCCTTTCTCTGGAGGAGGTGATTTGAGAATAATTTGCTGAAAGCTCATTCCCTGAATTCACCCTTCACTAAACAACAATGAAAAAGGAGGGGGTCAAAAATGATCCAGCAAGTTTTTAAAATAATACAGTCTGTTCTTTTCTGCTGAGTGACAGTTCTAAGGTGGGTGACTAGGCCACAATTTTTTTTCCCATTTAAATCAGAGGTTACCAAACTTTTGAAAGCCATGGGCACTTTTGAAATTTTGAAAAAAAAGTGGCTGCTGGGAGAAGTGTCACCAATCACTAAGTGGTCAACCCATTCTCCGCTTGTTTATTAGCCTGAATCTTCCATGGGTTTCTCCTCACTTTTTCCTTTCTGAAATCTGCCTTCAGGTTAGAAAGCAGGACAATCCACGGGATGAAACATCAAGCTTCTTTCCGGAGACAGATGTGCACCTGCATGAGTGGATTAAAACAGAAGTAGTTCCAACAAGACCAGGAGACAGAACCATACCCACCAGGAGGGGAGAAAGTAGCAACAATGACATTGCTTCTTAACTTGCACTGCCTTTTTTTTTATTCTTTCCCACCAAAAAAGGCAGGAAACCATGCCACCAGTTTTTGGCAGCTGTGGTCAGAGGTTGACTAGGAATAGCAAAAAATGGGATTTGAGTCTCACATTGTCATCCCCTGGTTTAAAATAAAATACACACACACACACACACAACATTCATGAATGTAGACTATACAAAAATATACATAATAAAATAATTAATCCTGAAGGTTCTGCTAAGGATTTTCTAAATGCAGAGAGAGTGGAAGCCAAATGCAGTTCCCAGTGGAGTGTACTCCGTGGCCTCTTTCCCACATGCCCAATAGATGGATCTTGGTCAGCAAGAGCGTCTTCGGAAAGGCTTTATCTTCAGATCTTAGTATCTGAAAAACTTTGCAATGGGAGAGGTGGTCCCATTTTCAGGCCCTAAACTATGTCTGGAAAGCAATGGGAAACTTTCTGGCATATCTTTCAATGCAGCCTCACACAATTCTGTTATTTTACATCAGTTAATAACGTAGCTGCCACATTTTGCACTGATTGCAACTTTCTTCTCTTAAGGGTGGCACTATATAGTATGCATTGTAGTAATACAAACAAGATGTCGGGGCGAGCGGATGGAGCGGCCTGCTTCTTCTCCTAGACACCAGTGATCCTTAGGCTGTATAGTAAATAGACACTCACACAGAGATTATATAAAATAGCCTATTTACTTATATACATACGTATTTACAGATCACTTCCACACGCAACAAATGATACACCAATGATACAGCATACAGAGGTTGAATGAGAAGAAATGAGAAATGAGAAGAACGAATACAGGACATCTCTGTATTTATATATAAACTGACCAATCACCTTATAGGTCACTCTCATTATCCACCACACCCAACTTAACTCTAAGCACCTGTTGTATGAGTCACACACTGACACATCATCACTACAACAATGGCTGCTAATTGGGTGACTCTGCAGAATATTTCCCCTTTCACCTAAATATCAAGCCTCTCTGTATAATTTATATCTAGCTGTAAATTCCTGGGTATAACAAACCCCAACACAAGATGAAACCAAGGTACGGATAATAGTTTAGGGTTTGAAGTAACAGCTGGTTTTGGTAGCTGTTTGATTCATTCTACTGTTAAGTCTGCAGTATAATGTTGTCTAGGTGACTAAGACCCCATACCAAATAAGTTTATTCCTAGAAAATGCTAAAATAAGATTGTTATGTCTAGAACAAACCCAACAGCCCTTATCTTCCTGGATGAATAACCAATGTAGGTGTAGCTTCTGGGTACAAAGAAGCAGGCCTGAAACACTGATCCAAAAATAACACTATAAAGGACAGGTGGGCAATTATGCTGTGTTGTATCTTAACATCAAAATCAATTGACTAATCCAAGAATTTGTGATATAAATGCACATTAACAGAAGCTGAGTGGGAAGGAGGATTGACTAAATCAAAACCATGGAAGCAGGCATAGGTGCAATAAGTAACTTTCTAAGGGGAACCAACAGTTCTGCTAATTGATCAGCTATCCTCTCATGAATTGGAGTTTGGGAAGTAGGAGAGAGAGAGAGAGAGAGAGAGAGAGAGAGAGAGAGAGAGAGAGAGAGAGAGAGAGAGAGAGAGAGAGAGAGAGAGAGACTGAGTCTCTGAGACACTGATTCAGATGTATTTATTTTTGTTTGGTTATTTGAAATAATCAGGAGACCATTGCCAAAGATTTTGGAAGGGATGTAGAGAGAGGGAGATTGTGGTAAGTTGGGTAGGGAAGGAGAGAGGAACTATGTGAGGAGAGAAGAAAGAAAGAAAGAAGTGTTGATAGGATCCTATGTGGTGATTTTGTTGAGGTGGGAGCTCTGATTCAGTGTTAATCAGGCAGCTATATTTTAGTGGGTGAGTGATGCAGTGAATAATAATAGAATCAACTCTTAAGAACAAGGAGATATGGCAGTAGGCAATGCATAGGATCATCATAGAAGTGTTACTTTGTTATGGTAGCCAGGTGGCAATATACACAACTTCATTTGCATAGAGAACTGATGTACAAACCCATTGCATTAGAAGTGAAAAACATCATTGTGAAAATACTATATTGTATAATGAACGGAAGACATTTCTTTCTAATTTCATAAACCTATTTAAGACATCACCCCACCCCAATTTATACAACAGCATTACGGCTTTCCATTTGCAACACTATATTCAACCAAACCTTGAATTTGGTATGAGCAGTAGCAGCATGCATGTACCTCATAATAACCTCTGGAATTTAGCATTGGAATGGTTTTGAGAAGAGATTCAATCCTGGGAATGTTTAGGAGAGAGCTGATGTTATAGGCAGATGATTTTACACACATGTTCTAGACTAACTATATGTCTGTCTGCCTATACTCTAGAGCTGAAAGAAATATGACCATGTTCCTAATGATTAGTGCTTGGCTATTATATCCTGATTTTCCAATTATCTAATTACTTTACTGTTGGCTGGAATAAGCAAACATTGTGGCTGAGGAGTAAGCAGATTTCAAATATACCATTCCATTACAGACCAAGCATATGTATATTCTGTATGTTCTACAACATAAAGTTGAAAAATATAGAATTACTAGGGATTACTAGTACATGGGGAATTTGTTTCCCTCTTTAGAGAAATCTGATAAGAAAGGTTTGCTTATCTTTAAGCTACACGTAAACACAAATTCATGAGTAAGATACAACCCACAAGGACAACTTACAAATTGTATGTTAATTCAGAAAGAGGTTAAATAGGTCTGCCTCTTTGCTTTTCAGCTCCTTAAGTGGTTGCATGAACTGGACTCTCAGCTTCCTGAATAGCCAGAAAAGTTTTCCAATACTATTATATGAAGATGACGCTGTCATCTTCACTGAGGATGCTTTCTCAATACTGTACTGACAACCATCTTCTGATTAACTGCCAGTTGTATCTGCCAAAAGCTCCAAGATGAATTATGTAGAACATTATCACTGAATAAGTTAAATACTTTAAATAGCTGGAACTTGTATTCCATGCCTCAGGTAAGAAGAGGGCCCAAGGGGACGATTACATGGTTGTCTCTGAACCATATGTAAAGGAGCTACACTTAGACTTTCAACTGAAATATGTCATGGATGCACAATGTTTCAATACTGAAAATGTCTCAGTCCTTTAAATAACCGAGGGGCATCGTAATCCATTTCAAAGTTGTGTTTAGGGAAGAAAACATTTTGAAAAATTTCTGGTTATAAAATAAAGTAAAAGTAAAGATAAGACTGTGACCTTGATAATATTTTAGAACACAAAACCTGACATTCCTGTTTTAGAGATATGTCTTATATGTTAGGTTTTATTATGTATAAGAATGCTGCTTTTTTCCGCCCCTGGACATATCAGGCATAACAAAGTCAAAGGTTAAGTTTTCAATCTATTAGGTCTACTTGCCTGTATACATGCGGTATTGATTCTGCATTTATTTTACTCTGCTTTGAGGCAGACATTCCCTGAAGGTAGTCCTTGCTAAGTGTTAATCATGCAGCTATTGGACAACTGACCTTCTTTTCTCACAGTGACTCATCTATGTCTTTCTTCAGTCTTAAGTAGAACTTAAATATTTTTAAATTACTGATAAAACTTCATCCCATGCTAAAAGTCAGCCAGTTTTGAGACTACAGGATTTGGTGGGAGCCCCATAATGCTGGCAGAATATGCTGTCTGCTGCTGCCATGAGCAGTATGCCGGCAGAGCACCATGGGTCCATCGGTGAGAAATACCACCCTTGGAGTCCTGTTCCCTTGACAGATACAGACAGCCAGAATGGCTGAAGTGGTCACAGCCGATATGTGGGTGACACAGAAAATAAATACTTTTATACTTCATTCTGTACCATTTCAGTTTATGGTGCTGCCAAAGGCCCAATTTTATGCAATCCTAAATTAGTTGTGGTTGTTTTTTCCTTCTTTCAATTTTGAGAACATTAACTATTCCTGTGTCAAGAACAGAGGGTAGAATATGGTATAATTTGGGACCTGTTTACAGAACAGTACCACCAATATAGAAGCCACATGTAGGAAAACTCTGTTTTAATGTTATTCGCTGTACATTTAGTTGATGAGGGATACTATTTTTGTGTTTTCTGGTTCCTCTCCCTTGAAGTTGAACACAGATGGCAAATGGCACAATGACACACTGGCTGTACAGATGTATATCTTCAGTTCTCAAATGTAGACTGACCATACGTCCCATTTTGAATGGGACAGTCCCGTTTTTTTACCTTTTCTGGATTGTACTGTTGTTTCCTTAAAAAACTCAATTTCGTCCTGTTTTTTAAGGGATGAAGTGCGCACGCACATGCGTGCCAGCGTGCCGGCGCATGCACATGTGTGCGTTATGGTCCCGTTTCCGTCTCAGGGAAATATGGTCAGCCTATCAAATGATATAGGACTGCTCTGTAAATTCACCTCAAATCTCATAGTCAATTGTTTCCAAAAGAGGGAAATATTATTTTAATATGAAATGGAATAATAATAATAATAGCAGCAGCAGCAGCATGTTTGGAAAAAGAAAGATGTTAATTGAAAATGCCCCAACTTCTTGTAACATCAGGTTACAGCTAGATTATGTAAATTTACCTGTATTTTTTAATATCTAAATCTAACAGTTGGAGGAAAATTCTGAGATGTTGGAGGAAAATTCTGAGAGTGCCTTGGACTGCAAGAAGATCAAACCAGTCCATACTCCAGGAAATAAAGCCAGACTGCTCACTTGAGGGAATGATATTAAAGGCAAAACTGAAGTACTTTGGCCACATAATGAGAAGACAGGATACCCTGGAGAAGAAGCTGATGCTAGGGAAAGTGGAAGGCAAAAGGAAGAGGGGCGGACCAAGGGCAAGATGGATGGATGGTATTCTGGAGGTGACGGACTCAACCATGGGGGAGCTGGGGATGGTGATGGCCGACAGGAAGCTCTGGCGTGGGCTGGTCCATGAAGTCACGAAGAGTCGGAAATGACTGAACGAATAAACAACAAAATCTAACAGTCCACAACTGTGCTGGAAAGTTGGTATGCACACTAAATATATTGTTTTAAAACAATATATACATTTTGCTTTTCTTAAGTAAACCATTTATTTAAGAACAAAGTTATGCTTATGGGGCCTCAAATGCTCTGGCCTTCACTAATTTAAATCTCAGCTCCCTAGATTCTTACTGTCCAACCGTATTCTTTAAGAGAGTGATGGGGCTGGAAAGGAGTTACAGACTTTGCGAAAATTCAGTCTAAATTGAATAATTTTATTGGTCAATGTATGTGGTAGCAGCAACTCTGAGCAAAGAGCTGGTGTTAAGATGTGGCATCTTCTGTGGGCAGATCTAAGGAGCAAGTTGGCCAGACTAGATTAGCACCGAGATCCATGACAATCCAGCAAAGATAATCTTGTGCTTGCTGTGGGAAACCATAGCAACCTTCCACTTTTGAATGCATAGTATATAATCTATCTGTCCTCCAGTGAGCATTTCTGTGGTCCAGAAATAGTCACTGCTTAATGTGAGGTTGGAAAAGGTCAGACAATTTAAACCTAAGTGTCAGGGTCTATGCAAACTTGTAGCCTTCTTATGTAATTTGTGTATGTGTTATATAATTATAGTCTGGACTCTGGAGATGAAGGATTCAGCTTTTCTCTATGTTATTCATGTTAGGAAAAAGTACTTTGACCTATTTAAATCTGCATGTATGTATGTATGTGTAACACACACACACACACACACACACACACACACACACACACTCTTGCCCTTATGTATGTTTCTCTTTTATTTTTGATACCTTTCCCCCCCCCCTTAAATTACAGTATTGTGCATTCAGGAGCTTTCTCGTCATTAGCCTCTTTGCTCTCATTTTATTTGGATATAAATAACTGCAGAAACTGTTGGTAATTACATGGTTGGAAAATACTCGGCAACTTGCTAATGCATAAGCACCACTGGCCAAAGCTGTCAGCTTCTGTTCCACAGAGCTCCAAGGGTCAAAAAGACTGTCCTGTTGCTGAGCTAGTGGAAGCGTTCAATAGGATGGACCCAAAGGGAACATCTGTATTTAACTGACTCTTTGGGTTCATTTTCCCAAACAGGATTAAGGGTAGGATTGAGAGTCCTGAAATTTGGAGAATTGGAATTGGGTCTTGTAGAATTTTCCAACAGTTTTGACATTTGTAAAGCCTGGTCGTTATGGTAATATTGACTAAGGAAAGTATTTTGTGTTGCAGTGCAATTGTCAGTTATTGGATTTCCACAGCCCCAGCTCTTGCCAACCTAGCAATTCGAAAGCATGCAAATGCAAGTAGATGAATAGGTACCACTTCGGTGGGTAGGTAACAGCGTTCCACGCGCGTCATGCTGGCCACATGACCGCGGAAGCGTCTTCGGACAACGCTGGCTCTTCGGCTAAGAAACGGAGATGAGCACCAGCCCCTAGAGTTGGACACGACTGCACAAATGTGCAGGGGGGACCTTTACCTTTTAAAGCCAGTTTGGTGTATGGTTAAGGCACCAGGCTAGAACCCGGGAGACTGCGAGTTCTAGTCCCGCCTTAGAGTCGGACATGACTGCACAAATGCGCGGGGGGAACCTTTACCTTTACCTTAAGTCATGTTTGTTTAGTTTCAACTTAGTGTGTTGTATGAACCTAGTCATTGTGAATTGTAACTCAAAGTTTATAGTTTAGGATGCTGTGTGAACTCAGTTGACTCTGTTGTATTCAGCAAACCACGATCAAGCAAACCTTGCTTAACACATTGTGTGAATTAACTCAATATGGGCATTCAGTGCCTGTATCACTAGTTTTCCACCAGTATTAAATTAATGCATGATATAGAAGCCTCTGAATGTAAACAAAGATCATTCTAAACCTCTACAATATCAGGGAAATAAATGTAAATCCTGTATTGATCACTGTTTATTTTGAGCTACCAAACAATTCAAATTTTATAGTGATGTGGGTAATATAGGAAAGCAACCTGACAATTATGTTCTTGCTTTTCCAGTCATGACTTCATTAGAGTTTTACTTTATTTTTTTTATTGGGTGTTATCATAATATCTCAGTTATTAGTTAAAATAACCTAGGATAATAAGAAGATGTATCCTTAACCCCAAAAGTTAAAACACAAATTTAAACATATTTCTTGCAAACTGCAGAAATGAAGCATAAAATGGCAGGTATAAATTTTACTTTCCAATGGGGGGAGCTGTTGATACACACTTTATGTTGCTATTTCCGAGTTAATGTTATGCACATAAAATACTGTGAATGCAGTGTGTTTATACTAAGTATTTCAGAGAGAGCTGCAAAATTATTTCTACTTATAATTTCAGACTAAGAAGTACCAGAAGAGTCAGATAGTTTTTATAAAAAGGCTTTAAATTTAACCTCCCACAAGAACGATTTTCAAATTCCAAAGAGAAAGATGACAGCTCAGTAAAGGGAGGAAAATATTATCACTTTGACAAGGAACATTCGAAAATAAGCATTTAAGTTACGAAACTTTTTTATCTACTTCAGATTATTTTTCTCAATGCATGATACATACCATTTTTGTGTGGCCTGTGTTCCATTTAATATTCTCCAAGCCTGCATTTCCTCAAACTGTGTACATTTCTTAGGTATGGCCAAAAGTCAACAGTAGGTAGATATGGATAGCTATTTCTGGAGGACTACTTGTAGTTGTTGCTTGATGATATTCTTTTAAAGCAGGTTGGTCTGAGTAGACCATCACTGATCTTGAAAAACATTTTTCTGTGTGGGGGGGGACCAGTATTAGCAAAAGTGCACACTCATTGTGCCTTAGCACCGAATATTCATTTTTTTTCAGAGGCTAACAGGCTTTCCAAGGAGTGATGATGTTATATGTAATACTGCAGCTTATTTACCATTTTCCTTCTTTTCCATTGTGCTACAATTAAGTCCTTTTTGTGAACTAGATTAGGCCACCATGCTGTAGGATAGTACATTTTGTAATTCTCAGGACTGTAGAATTATGTTGATGCACGATCAGTATTACCACTTTTGAAAAATGGATAAGCTAATCTTCTGATCCTTAGGAGCACCACTGAAAATAAGTCTTAGCTTGCAAATACTTAAAGTTGTGCAAGTAAAATGACTCCTGGAAAAGGAGAAATTTCACTTGCTTATCTGAAATGAATAGTAGGTGACACCTTAGCAGTTCCAAATGGGAACTTTCAAGGGTTTCAGCAGATTTTCAGTAGCATTCTTGTTCTTGATAGTAAATCCATACAATACCAGACCAGTATTGTATACCAGACCAGTATACAATACCAGACCAATACCAGTAGACTTTAGATTCCCATAAAGGTAGCTAACTTAGACACTTCAAGAAAAAGGTGGGACATAAATACTATAACTAAGGATGTTAGCTGTGTTTTTGGAGCCCAGTGTACCCATGTAGCGTAGTCAGTCATGCTATCATGTATTTGATGCAAATGTGAAAATCTTACATCCCTATTTTCCAGCCCTCAAAAAGCCAGAAGTAGGCCTGTTACTGTCTATGAAGGTTCTCTCACTCGCTGGATCGTCACCTTGTTGTGGTGAGTGGGCTTGTGTGTTCCCAATGAACCCTGTGAGCGAAGCCGTCGGGAGTCATGTACTCCTGGCAGGGTCACCCATGGCGGTAAGGTCCAGGGGGAGGAACCAGACAAAGAACGATCCAAGAAAGTCCTCAACGGCAGAACAGGCGGAAGATAACAAGGTGTATTGTTACAACGGCTGTGAAGGCGGATGAAGGCTGCAGCAGACAAAAGGTCACCAATCGTCATGGTATCCATGCCATTGGATTAGAGCCTTTTTCTGTGAAGGTTGTGTGCTGATCGTTGTGCACCGATCTCCACACATAAAACAAATTCACGCACAGGCGTCTTCCAACCACACCAAACCCAAAACAACCAAAAGTCCCATGGTGACTGACGAATGGCAACGGGGGCAGGACTGTGAAATCCGGAAGCTCCTAGTCATGGACCAGCACATGGGCGGTGGATACGGATTCAGTCGCCCTGACTCAAGGATCGAGGCAGTTGAGTAGTTCGGCAGCTGTATCCACGACTGAGCAGCCCTATTTAGGATCCACTCTGCTCACCCCATATGGGGAGGGGGCTAGAAAAGGTGCCCTAAACATAGTCTGCCTCATTTTCTCCCTGACTGGATTACCGCGACCAGTGGGGTCACCATCTAGTGGTCGTAAAAAACACATGAATTTTGGAACATGGAATATACGGACACTGCAAGACAATATGGATAGTGAACGACCTGAACGTAGGACTGCCATTATTGCAAGGGAGATGAGACGTTTTAATATCGATATAGCAGCACTCCAAGAAACTCGAAGAGCAGGAGAAGGACAGTTGAAGGAAGAAAAAGGAGGTTATACCTTCTTTTGGAAAGGACTGCCTGAACAAGAACGACGAATACATGGGGTAGGCTTTGCTATCAAAAACGACCTTGTGAAGCTCTTGTCAGAAGTTCCCACTGGGATTAACGAACGACTCTCAACTCTGCGAATAAAACTCGCCAAAAACCAACAGGCAACTATCCTAAGTGCTTACACACCAACACTAGATGCAGATGAGGATATCAAGGAAAAATTTTATACCCAGCTGGACACCATCTTATCAGAGATACCAAAGGAGGATAAAATTATCCTCCTGGGCGATTTCAATGCAAGAGTTGGGCGTGATTTTGATTTGTGGCCAGGGATCATTGGGAAAGAAGGAGTTGACAACAGCAACATGAATGGAATCTTACTTCTGACTAAATGTGCAGAGCATAACCTTGTCATTACTAACACACTCTTTCGCCAGAAAAATAAATTTAAAACATCATGGAAGCACCCATCCATTTATGGATTTATTTATTTATTTATTTATTTATTTATTTATTTAAGGAATCCATTTATGCCAACTTGGAAAATCCTTCCTTGAATAGAGGTGGGGGCCTCAGGCACAATCTTTCCCCCATCTTCCTCCCTGCTTTGTCTTCTGTGCCTAGGAAGATTAAGACCATTTCACAAGCTCAACAGCAGCATGGTGATCTTAACGATCCTCCTTTAGATGATAAAAGGACTTAAAATAACATCTCAATATAACCATGACCTAGCCCCAGGTGTAAGGTCACACAGCTACCTAGAAACATATTTAGGATTCCCTTACCAACTTTGCTCAGACTGAAGATGCTCCTTGGATAAGGAGCGAAACGTTTCCACTGAGAAAATAGAAATCCAGTTGACATGATTCAAGCTATAGGCCTGTTACTGTTACTGAATACTTGGGAACACGTGGCCCATCATGAAATGGTAAGTGCCACCAGGCTAGAATTTAAAAGCATATTCTTGGCACTTTAAGAGTTCCATCTTCCCAGTAACAACCAATTGACAGACTGGTGACCAGCATTATTTTCTTAATCTGACGTCTTAACTAACTCTATCTGTGTAGTTTAGTATCCAGACTCTGAAGAGCAGAACCGTCAGCCCTCTGAGGTAGACATCAGGAAACAGACTCCACAGGAAGACTAAAACCATAATTTATGGAGTATGAGGAGCTCCTCGTGCAGTGGGCAACGTTTCTCTTAAAAGAAAAGACTTCAGCTCTCTTTATAAGCAGAAAACGATTTATTGCATACACTGAGGTAATCACACGTTAAAGGCAAGAATGGTGGCCAGAGTCCTAGGTTGGCTTTTTATACTCTCCCGCCTAGGCACACAAACCCCTCCCCGTTGCAGGCTTCACTCCGGTCCGCCAGTCTGGTGTCATTGTTCTTGAACGCTTACGCGTTCGTCTGCCGAGTGGCATGATTGTTGCTCATTTTCTTGTCTCCGCCATGCTCTATTGTTTGTCAGTTTCATCTCCGTCCTTTCAAACTTGCCACGCTCGTGAATGGCGGGACCCTGGGGCCATGCCAGGGTTCTGACATGGAGACAGAACAACTGAATAACAACAGAATCTTGTAAGCCTGATTGTGCTTTATCTCCCCTCACCCTTATATCCCAGTAAATCCCAGTTATTATCAGTTGTTTCAAATTTCTGGGTCTCTTCTCTTCTCTTCTCTTCTCTTCTCTTCTCTTCTCTTCTCTTCTCTTCTCTTCTCTTCTCTTCTCTTCTCTTCTCTTCTTCCCTTCCCTTCCCTTCCCTTCCCTTCCCTTCCCTTCCCTTCCCTTCCCTTCCCTTCCCTTCCCTTCCCTTCCCTTCCCTTCCCTTCCCATTGATCCCTGTAAAAGAGCTGCTGAATTATGCGTTTGATAATTATTTTTGTAACATTTCCACTCAGGATAATCTGAAATAAACAGCAGCTGGTATTCTAGCACCTACATCTTTTTCAGACATGCAATGGATTCTTAGTTTAAATAGACAAAACTTAATGGATCAAAATTAAAACCAGTGCAAAATAGACTTATTATTTGACAATAAAGTTTCTAGTTAACATAAGGCTAAGAGATTAGTGTCTTGTATTAATTTACACATTATTCCATTCTAAACTTACCCATGTTTCAGTCATTTCAGCTGTATTTTTCAGGAATGTGCTTTTAAAATTGCAGTGTAAATATTTAAACTGAGATGCAAAATACCCAGAGTATCTTAAGGAAGGATAAAAGGTAAAAGTTCCCCCTGCACATTTGTGCAGTCGTGTCCGACTCTAGGGGCCGGTGATCATCTCCGTTTGTTAGCCAAAGAGCTAGTGTTGTCCAAAGATGCTTCCATGGTCATGCGGCTGGCATGACGCATGCGGAACGCTGTTACCTACCCACCGAAGTGGTACCTATTCATCTACTTGCATTTGCATACTTTCAAATTGCTAGGTTGGCAAGAGCTGGGGCTAGTGCAGGAGCTCACTCTGTCACGTGGGGCTAGGGATTTGAACCTCCGAACTTGCGATCTTCCGATCGACAAGCCTGGCATCTTATTGAGATGTTATTAATACATTCATGTAAAATAAAGAGTAATACAACAGCATAATAGAAACATTGTAAGAAATGTACCGATTTCCTATTTAAAATAATACGGAAACAGCAGTGCGGACTTTTCAAGGTAGCTATCCCATCATAAAATCAAAAACCCTCAATTAGAGTCCCTGAAGACAACATAGTATAGTAAAAACAAAAATCACTCCCTGCCCACACACAACCCAACATTCCACACAATGTCTCAGCTAGAAAGAGAATCTGTGTTGTTTTTTTAAAAGGTCCTCAGATTTGGCTCAGAAGAAATGAACATTTGTTCAGAGAAGAAAGGTCCATAAATACAAAACCACCAATGAGAAGAAAACAGAGGAAGAGGAGGAGGAGGAGGAGAAGGAGGAGGAAGTTCTGTTGTCTTGTCTCCATCATCCTCCCTATATCTGTTGGTGGACACATAAATAGAACTTCTGTACTTGATTCTAGGCTGCAATCCTATGGTCCTGGTGGCAGTATTACAGGAGCAGTCAGATCCTTTGGCTTCTCTCTCTCTCTTTCTCTCTTTCTCTCTTTTTCTCTCTCCCTTTCTCAATTTAGAGGCAGGGCTCCAATCTTTGAGGAGATAATCCAAGTTTGGTTCTTCCTGTTAGTTCCACAGCTAACTCATTTTGGGATTTTTTTAAAAAGCTAACTTTGGGAAAACCCCAAAGGAGGTAGAAAACAGGAATCCCCTATATATACAGTATATATTTACAGTATGTATGTATGAGTATACAGTACACACACACACACACAAAATTGAAAACCTGTTGTCTACTATTTCTTTTATTTAGTAGCACACTTAGGAAGAAGACAGAAATATCAAAATATCTCCCTATTCTTAATCTTCCCTGCTGATGTGCATTAGGTGCATTAAAATAATACAGTATCAGATAACTTCAGTTTCCCACTGCTCAGCCCATTCATTGAAATGACTTTTTTTAAGTTAAGAGGGGGGATTGACCTCATAGCAATACAGACAATTGTTTAAAACTTCAACCAAATGATCAACCAACCTCAACAGCGAGCATACTACTAATTTAACCCTACTTTAAATTGTTGTGCTCTTTCAGTATCATTATTTATTTATTTATTATTTAAATTTATATCACCGCCCATCTCCCCCAATGGGGAACTCTGGGCGGTTTACAATAAAATCAATAGATAAAAACATATAATATAAAATTGTTGTTGTTGTTTATTCGTTCAGTCGCTTCCGACTCTTCGTGACTTCATGGACCAGCCCACGCCAGAGCTTCCTGTCGGCCATCACCATCCCCAGCTCCCCCATGGTTGAGTCTGTCACCTCCAGAATATCATCCATCCATCTTGCCCTTGGTCGGCCCTTCTTCCTTTTGCCTTCCACTTTCCCTAGCATCAGCTTCTTCTCCAGGGTATCCTGTCTTCTCATTATGTGGCCAAAGTACTTCAGTTTTGCCTTTAATATCATTCCCTCAAGTGAGCAGTCTGGCTTTATTTCCTGGAGTATGGACTGGTTTGATCTTCTTGCAGTCCAAGGCACTCTCAGAATTTTCCTCCATCACCACAGTTCAAAAGCATCTATCTTCCTTCGCTCAGCCTTCCTTATGGTCCAGCTCTCACAGCCATAGGTTACTACGGGGAATACCATTGCTTTAACTATGCGGACCTTTGTTGTCAGTGTGATTTCTCTGCTGTTAACTATTTTATTGAGATTTGTCATTGCTCTCTTCCCAAGAAGTAAATGTCTTCTGATATCATGGCTGCAGTCAGCGTCTGCAGTAATCTTTGCGCCTAGAAATACAAAGTCACTGTCACTGCCTCCACGTTTTCTCCCTCTATTTGCCAGTTATCAATCAAGCTGGTTGCCATAATGTTGGTTTTTTTGATGTTGCGAACTTCTGTCCATAGTTCTTCTGGGACCCTATCTACTAAATCTAGTCCCTTAAATCTATTCTTCACCTCCACTGCATATTCCTTAGGAATATTAGTGAGCTCATATCTAACTGATCTGTGGGTCTTCCCTATTCTCTTTAGTTTGATTCTAAATTTTGCAATAAGAAGTTCGTGATCTGAACTACAGTCAGCTCCAGGTCTTGTTTTTACCGACTGTATAGATGTCCGCCACCTTTGGCTACAAAGGATGTAGTCAATCTGATTTCGGTGTCGACCATCTGGTGAAGTCCATGTATAAAGTCATCTTTTAGGTTGTTGGAAGAGAGTGTTTGTTATGCACAGTGAGTTGTCTTGGCAAAATTCGATCAGTCTATGTCCTGCTTCATTTTGTTCTCCCAGACCATGCTTGCCTGTAATTCCAGGTGTCGTCTGACTACCCACCTTAGCATTCCAGTCTCCTGTAATGAAAATAACATCTCTTTTTGGTGTATTATCCAGTAGATGCTGCAGATCCTCATAGATCTGATCTACTTCTGCTTCTTCAGCATCTGTGGTTGGGGCGTATATTTGGATCACTGTGATGTTAAATGGCTTACCCTGAATTTGAATTGAGATCATTCTATCGTTTTTTGGATTGTATCCAAGCACTGCTTTAGCCACTTTATTATTAATTATGAAGGCTACTCCATTTCTTCTGTGGTCCTCTTGTCCACAGTAGATTTGGTGGTCATCTGATGTGAAGTGGCCCATTCCAGTCCATTTCAGTTCACTGACACCTAAAATGTCTATATTTAATCTTGACATCTCACCAATAACCACATCCAATTTGCCCTGGCTCATAGATCTTACATTCCAGGTTCCTATGGCGTTTTGATCTTTAGAACATTGAATTCGTCGTTCACCACCAGCACCGTCAGCCGCTAGCCGTCCTTTCGGCTTTGAGCTAGCTGCGTCATCACATCTGGGGCTAGTTGAACTTATCCTCTGTTCCTCCCCAGTAGCATTTTGACCATCTTCCAACCTGGGAGTCCCGTCTTCCGATGGTATACCGACATATCTCTGGTTGTACTGATCCATTTAGTTTTCACGGCAAGAATACTGGGGTGGGTTGCCATTACCTTCCCCAGGGATCGAATTTAGTCTGACCTCTCTGCCACGACCTTCCCGTCTTGGGTGTCCCTTCACGGTTTAGCTCATGGTTTCATTGAGGTGCTCAAGCTCCAGCACCACAACAAGGTAACGATCTCCTTTGCTGGAGAATATAAAATATAAAATATAAAATTACAATCATATAATGCTATACATTCTACAATATAAATAGAATAAATAAGTGTGAAATCCAAGAGATGATAAAAACTCAGCTAACAGGGAGGGTACTACGGCACCAGCCACCCCCAGGAGGAGCTGTTACTTTCCCCTTCCCAAGCAAGGCAGCAGAACCAGGTCTTCAAATTCTTCCAGAAGGCCAGGAGTGAATAAACCCGCTGCAGCTCCAGGGACAAGATATTCCAAAGGGCAGGCGCTACTGCAGAGAAGGCTCGCCTCCTGGACACCACTAGATGGAATTCCTTTGCCAAAGTGGTCCGTAGCATGCCCTCTCTGCATGACCGAGGGGGGTGGGTCGATGTATTGGGGAGGTTATATAGGAGGCTGGTATATTATTGATATTTTAATCAAATTGTTTTTATTGATTGTTTATTGTCTGTTTCAGGCAGTTTATACATTGCTCTGGGCTTCATTGGGAAGAAGGGGGGTAAAAAAATAAAATGAATCTTTTTTCTCATTAGGCTTATAGTTTAACTAATACAGACAAGGCAAATATAAAAGAAACTCACCTTTTATTCCAATTCTAACACACAGCTTTTTGAATGAAAAAATAATAATCACATTTTATATCACCCCAAAGCTTGAAATATAACCTCTGCCACTCAGATATATTTCTTTACCTCTGAGAGCAGGAGAGCTTGGAGTAGGAAGGAAAACCAAAATAATAACTGGTCTCAGAAATCAGAAGCTCCTAGAGAGCTAATCCTTTTGCACAGCTTGCTGTAAAACAGAGGGTGGTGTCAAAACTTTCCCAATATTTTAGGAAGGGGGGGGTTGTAGGAGTGAAATGAGTGCCTTGCAGAGACTTAAGGAATATATTTCATCCTTAAAAACTAACAATCAAATCAATCCTACTTTGTGTGCCTTTTGGAGCTTGAAGACACCCATTTCACCCATAAATCCCACTAGTCTCAGAAACACAGGATGAAAATTTTGGTCCCACCAGCCCACAGTATTGCTGACCTCTATGCCTCATGGGATCCAAATAATGTATTTTAAAAAATGTGGTCCCTAGATACAAGAAAGTTGCCCATCTCTGCTTTAAAATGTCTGGAGGTTGTGTTGCTGGGTAGTGTTTTACTAGTAAGACTAGCAGGTTCTTTGAATGATTCCTCCCTAGTGATCTTTAGCAGAGTCTTTCCCTTGCTGTGGCATCAGAATGAGATGTTTCAGGATAATGATAGATTTCATTACTCTGTTTGCTACTATCTATATTTTTTGACAGGTGGAAGTTTGGTCCTATGGAATAAAAGTGTGTAAATCATGGCTTGGAGATAGGGTAGAACTGGGGTTGCCAATTTGTTCTAATGACATGGATAATAATTAATGGGATAGGTTTTAATCTATGCCTTCACACTTTTTTCCTCTCTGTTATCTCGTCTACTGAAATAGTTTGGCATTTGTCAATGCTTGGACTAACACACTTGCCATGATCTATGACAAGGAAAGAAATCCAGTTACTATTATAATCAAAGTATATAAGTCAAAGTAATTGTATAAAGCTGGCCTATTTGGCCAATGCCTCTTTTAAAATTGCCAGCTCATTTCATTGGCTATCCATCTTTACTGTCCCTCCCCCCTCCTCCCAGACATCCACAAGAAAAGCAATCAATGGACTTCAGACCTTTCTTCCAAGTATATGGATTTTCTTTCTCCCAACTGTCTGATATCACACATGGTAGTAGAGACGGATGAACTGATTAAGCAACAGGAAAACGATTCATTTACACCTAGCTCATATATGGCTCTGGGAAGGCGGTGGGGTTATTGTAAGACAGGGTGAAAATAACCCATCATTGCTCACTGCATAGTTATCTCCTTTCCCCCTTTCATGAACTTTTGAAAGAAAATAAAGAATTCTTTTTACAGACATACTGTCTTGCTCTCACATACATACCCATGCCAACACTCCCCCCCTCACCCTTTCCTTTTTGGATAGTTTTACATTGATATGATGGTGTGGTGAATGGGGAGAAATATCATCCCAAAAGGAAAGAGTTAACTTCTTAGCTCAATCAAATCTAACCTGTCAATCTATGTAGGGGGCAGAGGCAATCCAAGCCCAAGAAAATGAAATCCTAAAGGGCCAATCAGAAGTAGAAAGATTTTCCCTCATAGGTGAACTTTTAAAAAGAGATTATTTTCTATTTTGACTTTTGTCTTTTCTTCTTGTAGCACTCCAGTTGTCTCCTCTCCCACAAATTGGATTTTCTACTTCTCTGCAAGGTTGTTCTGTCACATAATGTGGTAAAGGAATCTGCTGGAACCAAATCTGGGCATTCTGTTGCTACCAAATGTCCCACTTTGCAATAATAGCTTTGAATATATCTGCCATCACTGAACTTTCCCTAGTAAAATAATATACTGGGGAAAAGATGCCTGGAAAAAGGGTGCACTACTCAATTTTGTTGGCAAACAGCAGTAGTACATTTTAAAATGGAACTTGCATCAGTGGAATTTGCATTTTAAAAGCCTTTACCAGAGAAATTGACATGTCAAAGAATGAAAACAGGGTGATTTGCATTAAAATGGTTCTTGGACAATTTGCATTAACAATTAGATAAATTAGGAAAGATGCATATTGAGACTCGATGTTTTATGAGACAGTGCAAATGTAAACTTTTTTTTTAAGAATTGTTTTTGATCAGTAGAAAAACATGCCACAAAGGAACACTATCCAATGATCACAATAAAAAAGTAGGCAGAATCTTTAACAATTCACACTTCTGCTATTTTTGATGTATGTATGCACCTTACTGTTTGTAGGACTTTATAATGGAGCTAATTTTCTGGCCTATAGATCCTAATGCAGAAGCAAATGCAAGTCTGTCCAAAATCCAGAGCAGAACTAATAAATAGCCAAAAGAGCAAGTCTAAAAAGTCCAGTGGTATAGGTGTGAAAAGGCCTCAAATCAGAAATTGGGCAACCAAGATGCAACAGAAGAACAACAAAGTTGATGTTTCATCTCTGTTCTACTCTCAGAGGTTTGTGTCTTTAGACATAAAATGCAAAGGTTGTGTGTGCCTGTGAATCTGGATTAATGCCAAGTGGGAAAGAAGCATTACAGTCCCGAACTACCACATTTGAGCCTAATCCTTATGTGGGGTGATGGTAGAAGAGTTGTGCTAACAATTAGTAAAACATACACACATATCCCAAAGCTGTTGTCAAGGACAGAAATGCTTGATTAAACTTACATGTAGCCCTGAGTATACTGCTTAAGTAAGACTTGAACATCATCTATTCAAATCTGACTGCCAATGGGATGTAGAGGCTAAGGACTAGGAGAAAATCTCTCCTGAGCCATGGCCATTCACAGAACCAATCATATCTCTCAGCTCCACAGGACTGTTGGAAGAAAAAATTGAAAAGTGCTAAGTATTGGAGTAAAAATGGGATAAAAAATGAGATTTTGCTTCTATCTGTGCTCCTGCCCTCTGAAGATGCTGGCCACAGATGCTGGCGAAACGTTAGGAACCACAACTTCCAGAACACGGCCACACAGCCCGGAAGACCCACAACAGCCAAAAATGGGATAATTGGAGCCGAAAATACATAAGTAATATATATCAGCTATATGGCAACTGTGCATGTTTTGAATAATTTGAAAATGATTTTGAAGCATGAGTGTAGCACCCTTTTGCTCTCCATTAAAGCAGCCCAACATTTTTCAGGCTTCTGTGGAAGCTTGCAAAAAGGATCCTCTGTTCTTAGGACTCTACTCATTAAAGTTCATGCAACTCTAAAATACTCCTGAATCTCTTTTAAAGCATGCACAGACCTACATTAATATCATCTCCAGGACTGCACCAGCTCTACTTTGAGTGTTGTCTATGTGTTCTAAGTTTTTTTTCTCTCTGTCATTCTATGAAATATGACTTTTAAACTACGGTATAAGCTACTATCCAGGAAAGTCAGTTCCATTTTAAGCCCTGCATAAATAAGTATTAGACAAGAGACTGCCTTTGTTAATTACAGCATACACAATTTTTTTTCTCTTCCTAGATGTTTCCTCCCCAGGTTTAAAGTACTCTTGATGTAATTTGATTATAGGAAATCAACCCTATATTTACCATCCAGCTTTTAAAATATCATTCCCATTTCTATGCATATGGGCTTCAAGTACTAGGGAAAGTTACAGAGAAACCCATCCTACTTCTCCCCAACCTTAGTTTTGTTAGATAAGTCTGACTTCCCTTCACCAGAAGTGCATGGTTGCCCTTCACAGCTGTACCTGGCAACTTTGTGTCTTGTCAATGTCTGTTAGTGTGATTGAGTAGAAGGATTCGGCATGACATATTTTAGCCAAGGGATTAAAATGTTGCCCCTGGCAGCTTGCCGTTTCTCCAGATACTGCTGAGATTGCAGAGGGAGGCAAGCAAAAGAGATAACCAAGTTTGACAGCAGGAGCTCCTGGAGGAACATATTAATGAGTTAGACTGGCAGCCTGCATATGATTTCCCTGCACCTGGAAGGCCTTTCTTCTTGGTATTAAGTAAGACGTGTCTTTTGGTCAGTCTTTGTGCTAGTATCTATGCCAGTGAAAGAGCATATTGTGGACCCTTGAATTGAAATGAACCTGTGGCCCACAGTCTGGGAACCACTGAGCTAGAAGAAGCTTTATGTTAACAGTGAAAAAAAAATGAACTCAACTTTTCAAGCCTTAAGTGCATGTTTGGAGGAATTTATGCAATGGGAAAAACAAATAAATGAACTAACAAACAAAACAATGTTACAAAAGTTCTGTTTGGGGTCCATAAGCATTGTTTAAAAGTTGTCATATATGGCCCTGGGGGGGCAATTTGCCCCCCCCCCCCATAGTTTTGATATATATTTAGCATGAATAGTTTCTATCTATGTGGTTTTAGCATTTGTAATATATAATAAACTTCTCCTTATAGTTTTAGCATTTCTCCCAATCCCTAACACTCTAAAGTTGTAAACTCATAGATAGCCTGTCTGTTTAGAAGAAGGGGCCTCACTAAAGCCATAAAGCAGAAAGATAACAGGAATGGAATGTGTTAAGAACAGGATGACCCAAGGTTTTCTAACTTCCCTTGAAAGATCAAAAGCATAGCCATCTGAGAAGATCTCTCTCTGCTTCTGATAAAGGCATCTTTTGCCTGAAACTGCCAAGGGAGGAAACATACAAAGTTACCAATTATTTTCTTTCCGTACATACATCTGGAGAATGCCAGAATGTCAGAAAGGGGAGGTAATGTCTGTGGAACTACCTGATTGGTCCCTATGCTAAAAATGTAAATTTCTTTGTTCTCTGTAACTATAAATCTGCTATTAGACTCCATGTTGGGGTGTGTGTCACACCGGGCTTTTTTTTACTTGGCCAACTAATTAAAGCTGTCTTCTTTGAAAACCTCCGTCTGAAGTCTCTAATTTGGGCAGCATGGGATCTCAGATTTTTACAGGAAGGCTGGCCATACAGTCAGAGTGAAAGTAAGAGTTATTAAGAAAAGGAACAGAATTAGTAAATAACAATGAAATTAGATTTTTTTTAAAAAAAGCATTTATAATAAAAATGTATGGCTCTCTCTACTCCCACCCCTCTGCTGCCACATCTTCCTGTTTTCCTCACCAGTTTCTCATTCTTTTCTACATGCATTCTTATTATTGTTCTAGAAGACTTTCAAGATCCATCTTTGTGCTACCCCATTGGCTTTATTTCCATTACTTCCTATAAGTAAGCAAAGTATTACAGGAACAAACCAACTCTGTTCAGGTTATCCCTGAAATACTAGAAACTAGATAACCTCTGGCCCATCTGTATGTTTTTGTTAAATATGTAAAAGAAAATATGCAAGGAATATGGAAGAAATTTTATCTTCTGAATTCTTAGAAGATGGGACACATTTTAGGAGGATTCATAATATACTCTTCCTCAAGAAGATAAAAGTGCTTTGCTAGGTCATATCTGTTAGAGATCGGGTTTCAACCAAGCACGTCTCACACACACAGGCTTGGAGGAGGAGGCAGCCTCTGCTGTAACCTGATCTTACTTGCTTTGTGTGGGAGGGGCTGAATCCTGGTTTCCTGTTTCCTGTTCCCTTCTCTTCCTTTTTTTTCTTTCTGCTCGGATCTCCTACCAAGTAGCATGGCAGCCATGGCTGCTGCCTCATGTTGATCATACTTCCATCCAGGTGGGCCGCATTGGAAGCATGTGGTTCACGTCAGAACCTCCTTGCTCGCACGCATGGACCGTTTCTACTAAGGAACTGTGAATTACAATAAAATTGTAAACTCTTTTTTTAATGTAACTTTACATTAACATGTGAAGTGTGTTTATTTTGTGTTTTGAACTGATTAAGCCTTGTGCAAGTTTATGAGAACGCTTCTACTCTGCTACATACTAATAAGAAACTGTGTGGAGTTCTGGTACTACCATCCCAGAATTCCTACAATATCAAGATCCATTAATCGAGTATTCTGAACAAGAATTCAATCTGTCAGAAAATGCTTGATGGTCTATCAAAAATTGGTCTACCAAATGTTGTCCTCCTATCTACAATACTATCTATATTCCAAAGGCTATTTTAATTCAAGTTAACATGTATCCAGTTGATATATGATGGCCATACTGTAGATCAGAGTTTCTCAATCAGGTTTCCATAGAACCCTAGGGTTCCAAGAGAGGTCACTAGGGGTTCCCTGGGAGATCATGATTTATTTAAAAAAATATTTCAAATTCAGGCAACTTCACATTAAAGTGGCAAGTTTCATTCTTTATTTTCAGTTAAAGAACACTTTTAATGCACATATGCAGGCCTACACATGAAACGAATATAATAATTTTGTAACTTCTGGCCTATATTTGAGCCTGAAGGTGCAGGGGTTCCCCGAGGCCTGAAAAATATTTCAAGGAATCCTCCAGGGTCAAAAGTTTGAGAAAGGCTGCTGGGGATAAAAAGCTAGGATATCCTTTCACAAATTCACTTTTCCAAGACATCCTAATACAGCTGCTGCTGTTTTCATCTAAACCATCATATTGGGTCTGCAACTCTTCTCTCAGCTTATGTCATTTTTGCTCAAGCTGCTTAATATCTTCAAGGTGAGGACATCTCTTTTTACTATATAAAATGCCATGTGCATTGTTTTGATTATATAAATACATGAGATAATGGTGATTTTGATTATGATAAATGTTCAATTGAATTTCATTTATTTTATATCCTGGTTCCATACATGCATAACTAAACTGTTATACAAGCACGAATTTAAGGAGTTTTATTTTGTAGCAGAGGTCCATAAATATAAAATTTATTTATTTATTTATTTATTTATTTATTTATTTTATTAATCACATTTCTTCACCGCCCATCTTGGCAAGTGACTCTGGGCAGTTTACAATCAAATTAAGATAATACAAGATTAAAATATCATAAAAACAGATTCATAATGACCGTCTCATCCCCGTAACTTCAAACTGTCCCACTCGATTATGCAGAGAGGGCATGCTGCGGACCCCGTCATTAAGGGAGTTTCACTTGGTGGGGTCCAGAAGGCGGGCCTTCTCGGCAGTGGCACCTGCCCTTTGGAACATTCTGCCCCCGGAGATGAGGCAGGCTTCTGCCGCCTCGCTTGGGATGGGAACGGGAACAGCTCGTCCTGGGGATGGCTAGTGCCATAGAGCCCTTTTAAAATACCATTTTATTGCCTCCTGGATTTTATATTTAATTTATTAGTAATTTTGATGATTATAGATTTGTATGGTTTTATATTTATCTATATTTATAAATTATATTTATTTTAACTGTTATATTTTGTAAACCGGCCAGAGTCCCCTTCGGGGGAGATGGGGCGGTAATAGAAATTGAAAAATAAATAAAATAAATAAATTATAAAAATAGAAATATACAATATACAATCCAAGATTGTGAAACAACAGTCTCAATAAAACTTCCCAGGGCCTCATCAAGGTGCCAACCAACCCCATGATTGACTATCCCCCCTCCCACCCCAAGTGAGGTGGCACAACGAAGTCTTGACTCCCTTTCGGAAGGCTGGGAGAGTGGGGGCCTGCCTCACCTCTGGGGGTAACTTATTCCACAGGGCAGGGGCCACGGCAGAGAAGGCCCTCTTTCTGGACCCTGCCAATTGACAATCTCTCATGGACAGGGTCTGTAACTGCCTGACCGGGTGGGACAGGTCGATGTAATGGGGGTGAGGCGGTCCCTCAGGTAACCTGGACCCATGCCATGTAGGGCTTTAAAGGTGATAAACAACACCTTGTATTGGACACGGAAGCAAACTGGCACCCAATGCAGCTTGTGCAGCAAAGGTGTTATATGCGCCATCTATATGCACCGCCCAGAGTCCCCTTGTGGGGGGAGATGGGCGGTGATATAAGTTAGAAATAATAAATAAATAAATAAATCTTTGGGGATCCTAAAACTGCTCACGCGGCTGCATTCTGAACCAGCTGTAACTTCTGGATGCTCTTCAAGGGTAGCCCCATGTAGAGTGTGTTGCAATAGTCTATACAGGAGATGACTAGGGCATGAGTGACTGACTGGAGGGACTCTCGATCCAGGAAGGGGTGTAGCTGGCGCACCACATGAAGTTGGGCAAAGGCTCCCTTGGTCACGGTTGCCACCTGCTCTTCAAACAGGAGCCGTGAGTCCAGGAGAACCCCCAGGTTCCGCACCGGATCGGTCTGGGGCAGTGCAACCCCATCCAGAACCAAAAATGGAAGATTCCTGGGTGCCAAGGAGTCCCCAACCCACAGCCACTCTGTCTTACCAGGTTTAATCTGAAGCCTGTTGTTCCCCATCCAGACCCCTACAGCCTCCAGGCACTGAGAGAGGGTGGCCACAGCATCACTTAGGTCACCCGGGATGGAGAGGTATAATTGGGTATCATCAGCATATTGATGATATCTCATCCCGTGGTGACGGATGATCTCACCCAGCGGTTTCATGTAGATGTTACAAAGGAGCGGAGAGAGCCCAGTAGAACCCCCAGGTTCCACACCGGATCTGTCTGGTGCAACCCCATCCAGAACCAAAGATGGTAAGTTCCTGGATGCTAAGGAGCCCCCAGCCCCCAGCCATTCCATCTTACCAGGGTTCAGCTAAAGCCTGTTGTTTCCCATCCAGACCCCTACGGCCTCCAGGCACCAAGAGAGGGTGGTCACAGCATCACTTAAGTCACCCGGGATGGAGATGGAGATGTATAATTGGGTTTTGTCAGCATATTGATGATACCTCATCCCTTGGCGACGGATGATCTCACCCAGTGGTTTCATGTAGATGTTAAAAAGGAGCAGAGTACTGAACCCTGTGGCTCCTCACGAGGAGGGGCCGTGGGCCGGATCTCTTGCTCCCTATCAACAACTATTGGGACCGACCCTGGAGGAAGGAGGTGAACCAGCACAAAACCATGCCACCCACCCCCAACTTCCTGAGCTGACCCAAAAGGATACCATGGTCGATGGTATCAAAAGCCACTGAGAGGTCAAGAAGAGCAAGGATGGATGCACTGCCCCCATCCCGCTCCTGCCAGAGATCATCCAAAAATTCGACCAAATCTGCTTCCATCCCATATCCGGGCCTGAAACCTGACTGAAAAGGGTTCAGGTAATCCATTTCATCCAGGATCCTCTGGAGCTGCAACGCCACCACTTTCTGAACCACCTTCCCTAAAAATGGGAGGTGGGAGACTGGATGAAAATTGTCCAGCACGGTGGTATCCAGTGATGGTTTCTTGAGGAGGGGGTGCACCAGCGCCACTTTAAAGGCAGCCAGAAACACTCCCTCCCCCAAGGATGAATTCACAATTGCCTGGACCCACACACACATCACCTCCCGAGCTGCCTTCACCAGCCAGGAGGGACAAGGATCTAATTGACAAGTGGTGGTGTTTACAGTCGAGAGAACCCTGTCCACTTCCTTGGGCCCAACAGGGTCAAACTGTTCCCAGATAACTGGGTAAGTACGTTCCCCAGGCATCTCCACAGGCCATGACACACGCTTGGCATCCAACTTGGAATGGATCCAAGCAATTTTATCCTCCAGATGCCCAGAAAACTCTTCTGCACGGCCCTGAAGGTGAGTTACTGGACCCACCTTCCCCAGAAGGGATTGGGTGATCTTAAACAGGTCCGTTGGGCTGCATTCTGTGGATGCAATAAGAGCAGAGAAATATTTATGTTTTGCCACTCTTACCGCCACAAGGTAGGCCTTAATAGTGGCTCTAGCTTGTGTTCAGTCGGGTTCAGTCCTTGTCTTTCTCCAGTGGTGCTCTAGATATCTCTTAATCCTCTTCAGAACCCTCAACTCCTCTGTAAATCATGGGGAGTGTCAGGTTTGATGCGACAAGAGAGGTCGCACAGGCACGATCCTGTCCAAGGCCCCTGCCACCTCCCTATTCCAGGCAGCAGCCAGGGCCTCCACTGGACCATGCAGCAGATCTTCAGGTATAACCCCCAGCTCCCTCTGAAACCCCGTTGGGTTCATCAGTCACCGGGGGCAGACCAATCAAATAGGTCCTGCCTCCCTGTGGAGGGGGCTGGCATAGGAGAATCTCAAGGTCACCAGGGCATGATCTGACCATGACAGAGGGGACAGATGTAACTCTCCCTTCAGATCACATTGCCACTGCTCTGACAAGAAAACCAAGTCTGGTGGGAGGCCACTGTCTCGAGTTGGGTCCCGAATAATCTGGGACTGGCCCATGGCTGCCATGGTGGCCATAAACTCCCGAGCCGCCTCTGAGGCACGCCTCAGGGATGGCAGGTTGAAGTCCCCCAGAACCATGAGTCTGGGGAACACCACCGCCAACCCCGAGACGTCCTCCAGCAGTCAGGCAGGGAGGTTGCTACGCAGCAGGGAGGCTGGTACAGTAGCAACAATCCCAACTGTTCTTGGGAACCCAACTTCAGGAACATGGTCTCACAACCGGCCACTTGTGGAGCAGCGCCCCGAAGGCCACTAGAGATTCCCGGATGACAACAGCCATCCCTCCTCCCCTGCCCTGGGGTCTCGGCTGGTGCCATACCATAAACCCAAGCCGGGCACATTTCTGAAAGGGGCACCCCCTCTTCAGGGTCCAGCCAGGTCTGGGTAATAGTTTCAAATGCATTGCATGATACAGAGAATATCAAAATATAAATGGTGACAACTGTAGGTAGCATAGCTAATAACTGAAATTCCAGAGATACACTATTAAACATTCAGAATTGCCTAAATTTAACTATTGGTTCACAATGTGGTTTGAGTTTATGAGAATAAAACAGAGTAAGTGGAATAAATAGAAAAAATAAAATTCAATTACACTGAATGCTATAAAAATTACAGCAGAATCTACCTGTCAGGGAGATAACTGGTGAAAGAGGGGGCTCACTCCAGGGGGATAAACGCATGCGCAGTATTGAATCTCTTTGCTTTCCTCCCAAGAGGCTAAAAAAGGCCCCACCCTAGTTTCTTGGGCCTTTTCTCTTAGAATCACTAATTCATTTTAGTTTAGCTGGATTCTGTCTAGCAGAGTAGAACAATAAAACACTAGAGCCTTTACACCAAGTCTCAGCGTGTTCCTTCTCTCGAAGTCAGGACACTACCCCAAGGTAAGCGTGTTACAGTGTCATTGATTTTGCTAACATAGTTCAGTACTTCCAGCTAAATCTTATAGGATTTATAAGTACAGTGTACCACATATACCTGCAGATAAGAGTCGAACACGACTTAACGACTTAACGACTGAACAACAACAAATCCAAGAATTTTAGGTGCCAAAATACACCCAAAATTTTGTGTTTGGCATATCCATGAATGGGCTTATCTGTGAGTATATACAGTAGGTTTTCCCCTCAGCTTTTTAAAAGTACCCATATATCCCGTATATATTCGTGGATAAGCCATCGACAGATAAGCCGACTCTTGAATTTTTAACCAAAATACCATGAAAAATACTCCAATGAACTTGTGATTTATGGTTTTGATGATTAGACAGGACAGATTATAGAAAAAAGAGTAATATGTTGTATTGTTAGAGAGACAGATTACAATATACTAATAACTGCTGTGAAGAATATCGGAAGCCACTTCCTTATATATTTCTTTTCTTTCTTTTCTATTTTTCTTTAACTTTTTTCTTTTCTTGCACTTTCTGCTTTTTCTTTGATTTCCTTCTTTTCCCCCTTTCTTTCTTACTTTCTTACCTTATATTAGTTTGTGTTCGTTTTTATTGTTCTTGTTTAAGAGCTTTAATAAAAAATATTTAAAAAAAAATACACCACCCACAGATAAACCAGTTGTGAAAATTAAAACATGAAAAATTGGAGGGTTGGCTCATCCACGGGTGACACATTTTTCATGGTATTTTGGTTAAAAATTCAAGGGTTGGCTTATCGGCCAATGGGCATATATGCAAATGTATATATGGTAAATATGACTGAACTGTAGTTATTGAAATATTGTGATCAAATTAATTATGGAACTGGGACGACTCCAAGCCTGGCTGGCAACTCGACAAGTCAGAGTTTCTCAGAGCTCTGAGCTCTGAGACCTGGCTAACTTTCTATCTTGTTTGCAGGGGTCCACAGACCACTGAAGTTTCCCCCTGGAGAAGGGGGAACCAGAAGATTGCTCACAGAGCCATTGTAATTGCCCACTCCTGTTTTTCTTTGTTGTTTCCACCGCGGAGAAGAACGGGGGGTGGATGCAGTGAAATGGCCGAAAGAGGATTCTAGCTCTGCAGAGAACGTAAGTCTCTTGGGAGACACAAGAGTGACAGCCAGCTTTTAGACCACCTTATATTAGTTTTCTTTTTTAGATTAGTACATTTATATTATTCTAAAATTTATCTTTGGACTTCGTTCAAAATGTTGGCTAATTTTGTGTTTTCTTTGCTATAATTAATTTTGGTGGAAGTTTGATAGATTTTATTTTGGCAACATAGTGAACAAGTTTTGTATTTTTCTGCCTTTCTTTTGTATCAGAGAAATTGGGACTTAAGAGACTTTGTTGGTATTTCTCACTCGACAAACTAACTGACTTTTGAGAAATTGTTTGTTTGGGTTAAGCAGCTTGCAGCCTGAAGAATAAAGAAGAATAAAGAATAAAGTATAGAGAATGTGTGCCTCTCTACCTTTTTTTTTTTTCTTTTTTTTTTTAGAAAGGACTATCTTTCATTTGGAATATATTTTCATCTTTCCTTTTACAAACTGTTTGAAATACTGCTCTGTGGAATTTTTTCATCTCTTACTTTAAAAGCTTTTCTCACTTAAAGAAATAGACATTATTGATAAATAATAGAACAGCTGTTCCTTGCTCCCTGAGAAAATTTTTTGTTTGACTACGGCAGTTGATTACGCTTTGAACAACAAATAATGGCCTTTCTCACAGTACTTCAGGATTTTAAGGAAGAAACCAGCAAAATTTTTTTGCAAATTAAGAAATCCATAGAACGTATATTAATAGTTTTGGTGGCTCAGGAACAGAAGATACAAGGGACAGATTTAGAAACAGAGGAAAGACCTTTCGAACCAGTAGAGAAACAGGGAAAGAGGACTTTGAATGTATTGGTACAGAAGAAGATTATGATATTTTACAGGAAGTGGTCTATTAAATGTTTGGGCATAAATACATTGTGGCAGCTGAGACAGGAAGATTTTAATATGCAAATTGATAGATATGGCAAAATAAACATTTTGATATCCCACATGAGTTACAGAAATAAACAAGTTGCATATTGTGATATTGGCATAACCTAAACAGGAGATTTATTGATATTGATTTGGAATGCAAGGTGAATGAAAATGCGGATTTGGTATTGTACACAGAGTAAGCACAGATATGAGAAATTTACAGATGCATAAAAACATGATATTTTAAGTGTAAGATACAAGATTATAAATAAATATGTTGATATTATATATTACTCTTTCTGGAGACACATTTATGAGAAGACAATGAGATGATGAGATGGAATTAGAATGTAGATTATTACAAGAATATGTTGTATGTATTAGGTTATATGTTATGTTAGGTTTTGTATTTTTGCTATATTATGTATTATGTTATGTAATATGTTAGATTATGTATTAATGGAATATATAGTCATAACATGAACAGAATATACTGTATTTTATTAGACGTAGATAAGGCCTTTATTTGTTATACTAATTGGACTTTATTGAAGATATAAATATAGATGTAAAAATGGAAAGAGCAAATGGAAAACATTTAATTGATGCAACAATGAACGTTTGATTACTATTCTAAGGAGTAGAAACCAGAGATGGATTGTTGGAAGATATCAAGAAAGGCGAAACCTATATGAAGAACAGAAGATTGGATTATAGAAATCAAAGGGTATATGACAAAGAAAAGTTTCTGTGTATTGTATTAAGGACTAACATTTAAAGTTAATTGTTGTACTTAAAGTTCAAGGATAAATTGGAGGACATCTATTTTCTATATTTTTCTTGTTTGTTATTTTTTGACTTCACTTTTTCTTTTCCCTTTTCTTACTTTGTATTTCTATTTCTTTTCTTTTGTATTAGCTTTTAATGTGTATTTTAAAAATTAATAAAACTTATGGAAAAAAAAATTATGGAACTGGGACTACAGTTTGAGAACCATTGTGATGAAGGTGTTGGATTAGGACTGAGGAGGCTCTTAGGTTTGCATCCACCCTCAGCCCTAGGAGGTGACTTTGGGCCAGTTACTCTCACTCAGCCCAACATACTTCAACGGGTTTTTACGTGGAAAATTGGAGGACAGAGGACTGTGCATACCACTTTGAGCTCCTGAAGAAGAGGTGGGAAATAAATCCAAGAAATAAATATGTAAGCTAACATTATTTAAACTTGAGAAGGGATAAGCTTCTAAATAATTGTTTTTCCCTTTGGTTTGCTAAGTTTCATGTTTTGGGTTTTAAAATCTGTTTTCAAATTTCCAATTATAAGTTGCCATGGAGAAGGTGATCTTAGAAATACTTTTATACAATAAATACACATCAAGACATTCATCTCTCAACTATAATTGGGTACTTATCCAGGCAATGGCCCCTTGGCATTTGTTACAGTTCACTTATAGTGCTATTTGAAAAGAAACAAGCGACTAAATAACTAAGATTAAGTTCTTGTATCATAAATACTTCAAGAGTCTTTTAATGGTTCACTTACTGAGGATATTAGAGAAAGTAATTTTTAGGCATCCCTTACCCATTGATCTCTCTAGCCAGGAATTAATGTGTGAAAAGACAAAGTTCACTTTACAGAGGCAAAATGTTTGTATCATAGGAAAGGCAGTTGAAAAGGACTTGTCATGGAAACACAGTTTAGGATTCTGACATCTTTCTCCTCTAAAGATCTTTGGAGACTGAGAAAAAGGGCTTAGTTCAGAATTAGATCATGCAGATCATCCATCATCCATTAGATCATCCCAGATCAATATCTGGCACTTCCTGTTCAAGTAACATCTGGTAGATGGGCTTGGAAAGAACTTGGCCTGAGATGCGCACTGCAAATGAGCCCTGAAGTAGATGGGATCCAATAAGGAAGCCAGACTAAATGCTGCTGTACTCGTGTGATTAATAAAGGGCATAGCAAGTAATTATTTTGTGATCTGCAAATTGTAGTCGCAAGATAAAAGTTAGCAACTTAGGCCAGAAACTTGGAGCTTAACTATATGAGATATTAAATGTACCACCTGTAGTGTCCTATTAAGTTGTTGTAAGTGTGGAATAGCAAGTGGGGGATAGTCCACTCTGAATTATGGCTTCAGTATACAGGGAATGCAGTCCTGATCTAAACTATCTGGCTGTGTTGTGATTAGTGCCAGAAGGAAAGACTAAATAGCAACAATAAGAGCTCTGTCTGAGTTCTGTCTCTGATTGAATTGGCATCATGCAGGTGAGAGGCAATGGAAGGAATAAACTCTACTTATCCATTGTGGCCCAGATTCAATCAGAGTTGCTGTACTTACTATTAAATAATATGAAATTCATACAGCATTACAGGCAATCCATTTAATATGATAAGTAGTTTGGCTCTTAGGTGCCTTTAAAAATGCTTTAAGGAGGACACAGCTATCAATGTCTGTTACAGATTATTGTTTGCTTGGAAACAATAGTGCAGAATCTGTGATTTTGCTGGTTTCTGCACCAGCCAGAAATTCCCTGCAGCTCAGAATATAGTTCCTGACTCTTTTCTTTATTGAATAAGTTGGTGACTGAGAGAGGTACAACTGTGAAGGAATGTAGAATGCTGAATATGAGGTTCACAGCTTTCTCAATTATACCAAAGTTCTGGTACAGCATGAAAAGCAACTTATTTGCCTGTGTGACTGGTTGATCACTTCTTTGCTCATAATGTGTGGTGGTAGGACACCCATAAGAACACAGAGTCAGTATATGAGTCAGCTATGTGAGATCCTCAAATATATCCCAGCATTATAAACCTGATAATGAATTCATTTTTCTTTTACTCTCTTTCTAAAATGGGACATGTAAATACGCACTTTGGAACAAAACCTTATCTATCTGTGTTTTTAATATGTTATAAAGGACAAGGTATGTTGAGAGAAAATCTTTATTTAGGGCCACCATATCTAGGCTTCAAACATGCTGATGACCACTGGATGGCGGAAGATACAGTATATGGCTCTCCTTCACTGAAGGTGTTTAAACTGAGATATTTTGGTGCTGAGGTAGAGCAACAAATGGCATTCCCATTTAGGCAAGATGCAAAATATGCACAGGCATGATACTTGGCCCCTTGTAGAAGAAAATTGCACAAGCATCCCATCCCATTTATGTCAGTAGAAACACAATACAAACAGTCCAGTAGATAACACATTTATTTATTTATTATTTGGATTTATCCCCGCCCATCTCTACCGTGGTAGACTCTGGGCGGTTTACAATCACAATATAAAAGTTAAAAACTTATACATTTAAAACTACCATAAAAATAAAAAATAGAAATCCAAAAAGATGGTATGTTCTTAAAAGGAGGATATTATTACGCTAACCACCCCCAGGAGGAACACATTTGCTGACTTTTCCTTGCACCCAAATGTTGCTGCCTATGACAGTTGTCTCACACTGCCTCAGAATGTGCAGAAAAATGGCTCTTCGGCTAACAAACGGAGATGAGCACCGGCCCCTAGGGTCGGACACGACTGTGCAGGGGAAACCTTTACCTTTTTTACTGCTACAAAGGAATTCAATCGAAGTTCAGATCTAAAGTATTAAATGGAAAATGTTGTGATACCATGAAAATCATGGGAGCTTCATCATTCATAAATTACAAAGGCAGAGCAATTGGACAGAAAGCAACATTATGCTAGTACAATATCAATCCTTTTCCAGACCTTTGACAGACTGCGCATTTACTTGTCCTTAATTGATTGTTGACTTGAGAATGCAAGTGAGAAATATTAGTATTTTTCCCCCTCACTTTTATTCCTAATATAAACTGAAAGGCTATTTTTAAAGCAACAGCTTCTTTTGGGTTCTGCAAACCATATTTCATAACTGACTCTAAAATTCAGATTAAATTAAGATAACAGCTTAATGTGATAGCTTTGCGGGATCATACTTGACAGCTTGAAAAGGCGCCTTGCACAATGCTCAAATTAATTAATTTAATGGGTTTGGGACCTCCTTCTAGACCATCACCTGGAAAACATCTTTATCATGAAGATAATTGTGTGTGGTTTTGTGGTGGGGAAGATGGCATCCATCAGGTCCCCCTACAGATTCACATTGCGTGGCATATGAGACATTAGGAATATTATTATATTATCTACAAGGAGAAGCTCAGTTTGCTCATAAATGAAGTCTATTAAGTAAACAACAGAGTGATCCCCCTTCCCCCCCATGTAACAAAATTTCTCATTTTGCAATTAGCACTTATTAGGATTCCTTTACTTTTTTTATTAACTGAAGTTTTCTGCAATCAATTTTCTCAGAAGCTTTGGAAAACATTTTATCTTAATAAGAATAACTCATCAGGCAAAGAAAACCAGTCGGCTCTTCATTATCGCTCTGCCTATACAGGAATTCATCTCTTGAGACTGCTGCTGCTAAATTCCACACTCTCTGGCTCTGGAAAACAGATCATTTTAATGGGTGACTTTGAGCGACAAAAGCAAAAGAGGGGTCACTGAACACCCTCAAATCTGCCCCAGAGGGAAAAAAAGAAGCACGAAGAGGTTAAGGAGCTCAAAGAGCCATGCTGACAAAAGGCTGTTTTAGAATTAGCATGCCTGGTCTGCTTCAGGGCCACTTTAAAATGCCATTTGCATTGACAATTGTATAATTGGCATGGCTCCCTAAGGAGCACTAATGGATTGTGGGAAGTCGATGCCTGGGGAAAGGCAGGCATTTGGGGGAGGCGGCTTTTTTACAATTCAAGATCGCTTGGGGAATTTTGAACTGTTTTGTGTAGGTCGATTCCATGCCAATATGTCAGATGGGAGCACAGGACACCTTGCATTTTATTCCAGTTTTCAACCGGTGTCTGCATTCGGTTGAGTCAGACATTTTGTTGCTAATCAGGCTTGTCATTTTGTTTTCTTTTATTGGCTGATGACCTGTATGGCTTTTCTTTTCAAAGGACTTTCTCATTATGGTATGCCGTCTATTTTTTTTTTTTACAATAATTTTATTTATTTATTTATCAAATTTATATAACTGCCCATCTCACCAGAAGTGACTCTGGGCGGCGTACAACAATCAAATAACAATAATAATATAAAAACAGTTATCATAAAACCAATCATTGTTAAAAATTAAAGAGTATACAAACCACAAATGGAAAGAGGAAGTATATCAACCACATGAACTGCAATAGAGGAGCCTATAATACTATGGAAAGCAAACCACTAATGATAGCTTTATGGTTATTTCGGGAATGAATAAAAACTCAGCCGTATTACCAGGTTAACCTTAGAAATCCTGAAAGCCAAGGGTCACTAGTGGTAAACAAACCAACGGCTGGTGAATTTAACACATTTTTCAGGGACCTGGAATTAGAATGGCAGAGACTGGAAGCTGTTTCCTTTCTGATCTGCAGAGAATGCAGTAAATACTTCCTAAGTAGTAGAAGAATCACATTCTCCAATGAAAGGAAATACGTGTTTGAAATTCTTACTTGACACCTTGAGTGGGGCTCCCAGATCTGGGCTGCAAAACTCTGGATGACCAGCAAAGCTTTCTGTATTCTTTGCTGCCATCTAGTAGTTGTCCAGATTTTTGCAGCCTAGATCTGGTACCCTGAACTTTGAATCCTTATGCACAAACTTTGGAAAGAGATGGCAGATGCCATGAGCAGCTGTTATTTTAATAATTTTAAGAGTGCTTTTGTTCTGACACGTTTATATCCTGTAATAACTGGAAAATAATTAGTTGTTGGTTGGTTGGTTGATTTACTAACTTTGTACTTGATGATATACAAATTTAATAAATAATGGATTTATATAATCTATACCTTAGATCAGACATGGATTTATCCAATCTACTGTATACATTCTTTTTGATCCTGTGGATTCAGTGTACCTTACAGTTATTATTCTAAGTCAGGACAGTGGAAACCTTTTGGCTCTAAGAAGCAGGTCGGTGGTTAAGGTCACAGCCCAAATGGTCAGGGTCAGTGGCATTGGCAGGTTCCTGCTGCTTGAATGACAAAAGTAGCATCACAGGGTTGCACTGCCAATTCTGCCTCTTTTGGGTATATGATGTCTCAAGGCATATGTTGGATACCTCATCCCCATCCCCATTTCAATTCTGCTGCTGCTATGTACATCAAAGGGTTAAAGCTGGACTAACTCTCAGCGGTTTGCCTTTCTTCTTTCTGGTGGGAAAAGGCTGGTCCAGAAGAGGGTCTTCCAGATGCTCCAGGTCTTTTGAAGCTGTGACTCCATGAAAGCCAGCTCTGCCCACCTTCTCTGAGGGAGAGGGGCTTGGAGAGGAAGCAGGCCATGAACTAGACTTCTAAGGGTAGGCA
This sequence comes from Charina bottae, assembly GCA_023362775.1. Taxonomy (NCBI): domain Eukaryota; kingdom Metazoa; phylum Chordata; class Lepidosauria; order Squamata; family Charinaidae; genus Charina; species Charina bottae. The sequence continues at coordinate 109,313,504 of JALMGJ010000002.1, forward strand.
AGGAAGGCAGGATTTCAGCCTGCAAGATTAGGGTTCCTTGCCCAGGTGGTGAATGTAAATGTAAACAATCCTATATCTTGGATGGTCACAGTCTAGGGCTGCTTCTGAATGAGGTGAACAAGCTAAAGGAGACGCTCTCCTTAATTTCCATAAGTTGTATCCTATACCTATAATATAGGGATACTGGTCTGTATTACAAGGTTGTTGTAATGCTTCCTTTAAAAAAAGTGTGTTTTTGTATGTATGTATGTATGTAAGTGTGTGTGTGTGTGTGTGTGTGTGTGTGTGTGTGTGTATGAAGTGCACTTTGCATATACTGTATTTCTGTTATTTTAAAAGGAATCTTTAAAAGAAGTCTGCATTACATATATATTCATATTAATTTCCGATCTCTTTGTTACTTTTTTACCACTAATGATAGTGATGTAGAAATTAATTATAGCCTTCCTGAATAACAAAGATCCTCGAAATGTGTCAGCTCTGCAGCCTATTATGATCCAGGAGAGAACTGTATTCTTACAGTCAGTTTATAATTCATCTCCTACCCAGCACATTTTATCCTGGCTCTGCAGCTCACGGACAGCTAGTCAGACTCATCAACTAATCTGCTTTTGTGTGCATCTTTTAGGCAGCTGCTTTCAAAGACATCGGGGTTACTTTCTGATAGTGCAAAAGCCAGTGAGCAGTTCTAGCACACTCCCCCCACCTTCCTTGTGCTGCCAGGATCCATTCATAGAGCAGCAGGGTGATAATGACTGTGCTTGGATTTTACAGGCCTTTTATTGATGGAGGCTGGCCATTTACCTTCCATTAAAACTGGGAGGGTTAACTCTGAAACTAGAGGGTTTATAGATTGGTTTTAAAGCAGAAGTTTAACATTAATTTTTCTCTGTTCAATCTTCATTTGATCAGAAAATGTAGCACCTTTACTTTCATGCCTTCCTCTCTGGCAGTAGGACTCTCTGTCTTCTAATTTGACACAGCCCCTTTTCCCTCAAGATCCAGTAAAATAAATGTTGTTTTTCCAGACAGTCCACCATAATCCGCCCAGGGTCCCTCCTTGTGGGGGAGATGGGCGGGATATAAATGTAATAAATAAATAATCTGCTCAGTGCTTTTTTGTTCCAGTATTGCTCAGGGAGTAATAATATCTCACCTAAAAGTACCCATCATGAATTACCACAGATGAATTCACATACTGCACTAAGCCATAGATTATTGGAACCCTGTTCTTTTGAACATGCCATTGTGTCCCAGTTCACATATAACACTGATCTGTAATCCTTGCTCTATGAACCATAATGGCCCAGACAAACCCAAACAAGCCGTATTCTGGTTTAGCATGATGTGTGAACCCATTGCCTTTGATGTTTTGGCCTCACTTGTAAAGGAACTCTTCAGATTCTGAAATCAGGATTGGTCTAATCATGAACGGGTTTTCATGCAAATCTTGGTGCCCCCTTCAGAAGCCAAACAAATAAAGATTTGAAAATTCACTCTAATTGTCCAGGCGCAGTAAAATGGTTGCTGGATTGAGAAATCATAAATGTCTAAACACATTTATGTTCACAGAGAATCTTAGGACCTGATGGAGATTTCAGAATACCTCAGTGTACTTCATCATTCTAAGTACATGAAGATGTCAAAATAGCTAAGAAAAGTGATATTCTTCCCTAGAGTTACCATATATGTACTTTAAGGTATATTAATTTCAACAAATGTTGGTGAGAATTTCACTAAACAGAGCTAGCACAGTCAACAGTGAAGATTATTAAAACATATGTAAGAGTGTACTCAGATTTAACACTCTGAAAATCCTCCTCCTCGAGGATTTCCGACTTTTCAATCTTTTTTTTTTGAAATTGAGAAATGCCTGTTCTACCATCTACGTCCATTGTGTATCTCCACATGTTCTTCACATTCATCTTGTGATAAAGCAAATGGATCCACTATATTATTACTCAATCAGATTATTTCATCCGGTTGATTTCTTCTTCATGGGGACTTTAATATACTCCTTGTATTACAGCTGATAGAAACTTCCTAACCATCAAAATTTCCTAAGCATCAAAGCATTTTTCCTCTAACTTTTACTTTTTCAATATCTTAAGATTACCAGATCAAGGCTGCAAAAAAGTCTAACTACTAGAGTTAGACGTTTCTGTACCTCTTTGCTGCAAACTAGTCCAGATTTTTGCAGCCTAAATCTGCTAATATATATATGAATTTATAGGCTTGAAGAGTTCCCTGGGATTACCCAATAAATCTTAGAAAGCCAGTTTAAGGGTACCAATAGATCACCTGTATTGTACCCTAAGATACAATGAATTAAAGCACTATCGTAGAGTTATACAAAATCTGCTAGATGGATTTCCAACAAATATGCTAGCGTACTGTGAGTTTCCAGCTTTCCATTATTCTACGAAATAGAAAGAAGACCTGTAAATCTTGTAATGCAGAGTGCACTTATTTAGAATTCATCAAATGCCATTTTCTAGGAAGATCCTGTTCCATAGTTTCCACCTTCCCTCCCAATGATTGCTCAGTATTCAGTGCCACTAAGCATGCTCAGTCCTTACTGAACCGTTTTTAATTCTTCTGCAAAATTGGTTTTTTCCCTTGCTTGTTATTCATAGATGATTCCTTTTTCGTTATGTATGAACCTGCACCTAATGAATGAATTCACTATTTGCATGCAACAGAGCCTTCTAGCTGCAAATGGCACTTCAGATTCACTTTTGCAGCTTGTAGTACCCCCAAGTTAGGGCAGCAAAAATTACTGGCAAAATGATGGGACAGTTGTCTTTGTGTTTTTAAAACTTTTTAAAAAAATGAAGACATGAACACTGATTTTGTGGCAGACCTAGATGGAACCAGCCTCAGTGTTGATGGTGGAACTATTCACATCACAGATGGACAGGATTGCATAACTGACTGGATATATGTGGTAGATAATGTTGGGGAAAAAATGAAGAGCAAACTCATGCAAAACTCATGCCTCCATTGTGGAATAGGCTGTCTTTTGCATTTTTATACAACTCTTTTCTATGGATTAAAGATACCCAAATCATTCAATTGTGCCTCATACAACTTGGTTTCCAGTCCTCTCACCATCTTTGTAGGCCTCCTTTGAACTTGCTTCAATTTGCCATTGTCCTTGCACCACTGTTGTGCTCCAAACCAGATACAGTATTCCAAATGGGGTATAACCAGGGTAGATAACTTCCTGTGATCTGCTAATATAGCCAACCTAAGTCCCCAACACACACCTTTGCCTTTTTAATAGCTGCATTACATAGAAAGTCAGGTATACACATCCTCTTGGTCATTTTATCATTAAAAAAGTATTAAATTTTATATACACACACAAATACACCATTCATTCATTCATTCATTCATTCATTCATTCATTCATTCGTTCGTTCGTTCGTTCGTTCGTTCATTCATTCATTCATTCATTCATTCATTCATTCATTCTGCAAGCATCTTCTTATACAAATCAGACAGGATATAATTCTTAATACAAAGTATAGGACAGCTAAACAAGATGTTGAGGAGACTTCTCATTTCTCTGACATCCCTTTTTCTGTTGCTGCTATGAAGGTACAGTATTTGGACTGGGATGATGATGTTTCTTCCTGATCAAATTACAGTTTTCAGTTTTTTTTAAATAATGCTTTAGGCACATCACTGCAGCTTTGTAACAATTAGTATTGCAGGTCCAATTATTTTTCTTACAATAGCTGGGCAATTTTCATCAATGTATTTGGATAGAAAATCACCAACCTTCAAAATATTTCACATTCTACCTCACTGAAATAAAACAATAGAAAAGCTACAGAATAAATTTTTAAAGTTGTTGGAGTAGCCATATAATACAGGTTTCTATGCCATCTGTACTTTGCTGTATCATTATGTTTACTATGTACTCCCTTAAAATAATTCTGAATCCTATATGTTTCTAGAATGTTATAAATGCCTGGACATGCCTTCTCTGTCATAGAACCTGCCCTCTGGAAGAGCATCCCTCAGAGATCCATACAGTTCCCACCACATTCAGAAAGTCATTGAAAACTTGGCTAGTCTGGATGAGGAAGAACAGATTTAGGCTCAATCCTGACAAAACTGAACGCCTGTGGATATTTGGGCCCCTTGGTCCTGGGGATTTTCCACCTTTAGTCTCAGATGGGATAGCACTTCTCCATTCGAGACTGGTGCACAATCTGGGGGCAGTCTTGGACTCACAGCTCCTGCTTGAAGAGCAGGTGGCAACTATGGTCAAGAGGGCCTTCACAGAGATCTGTCTAATATTCTAGTTACACCCATTCCTGGATTAGAAGACTCTTCAGGTGGTCAAACAAATGGACTACTGCAGCACACTGTATATGGGGCTGCTTGAAGACCACTCAGAAGCTATAGCTGGCCTAGAACAGTAACAGGCATGCAGTGATGTGCCCATATGCCACCACTGCTCCACAAGCTTCAGTTGGCTTCTGGGTGCAATTCAAGATGCTGATTATTACCCATAAAGCCTTAATAGCATATGGCCTGGTTATTTGAGAGACCATCTATATCCATTAGTTTCTATCACCCGGTAAGATCAGGCAGAGAGGGTACATTCTAGGTCCCTTCAATTAAACAGTGTTAGAAAGTGAGCCTTCTCTGTCATGGTGCCTGCCCTCTGGAACACCATCTCCCTAGAGATCCATATAGCTCCCATCTTAATGACATTCAGATAGTCATTGAAAACCTGGCCTTGGCGAGATTTCGGAAGTGGTTTGCCTTGGGGTACAGTGGTTGTTGAGGGAATGTAGGATGTTTTGGCTATTGCTAGGCACCATTCTCCTCTGGCCATTGGTAATCACAGCAACCCCTGGCTCTTTCAGCCTATCTCCTTATAGTCTGGTTGTTGGCCATGACCTTTTGATACATGACTGACTAAACAACCCAGTGACTTCGGAAAAAAACCCAGCTACATAGATGAAGAACTCTGGGGATTCTGACCTGCTTAATTTTATTCATTGTTTAATCCCTATGGTGCTTCATCATAATTTTTCTGACAGTTCAGTGCTTTCAAAGAGCAAGCACAGATGCTGTACAGGCAGATACTTTGATGCACACTCAGTGTGCCTGAGATTTCTGCCTTGAAGTGCAATTGGTACAAGGACACAGAACAGAGAATTACTGCTACCCAGAGGTAGCAAATCAAGGTTAATCACACATACAGTTTGACTTGTTCCCCTGAGCGTGAAGTATGTCTTCTTTGAATTACTGAAATATTCAAGGTTATATCAGAGATTGAGGATTCAACAATCCTTGTTTACAGGAATAAAGAACCAGAGGATGCATTAATTCATGCTACTGCCTTAATCCTGGCTTCAAGCTTTTCATACATTTACTTCTTTACCATCCACACACCCTTCATGCTTGAGGTAATAGCCATACATTGTTGCAACACACTGACCTAGCATCAGGTTAGCAGAACACAGTATGTCTGAAGTCTAAAGATGGATGGAAGTTCATGGCCAATCAGTAGTCTAAGATAAGAAGTGAAACCTTCAAATTTACCAGGAGCACTCCAAATTTCCAATTTGGTATGGACCTTTTATACCAAGACTGTGTACAAAGTTTCAGGACTACAGTATAAGAGTGGTTATCTCTAGATACAAGGGCAAAGAATTTAACTTGTACCTCATAGCCTTAGGGCCAAACTTTAGTAAGGTGTCACTGTTACTTGTTTAACTAATTGTTTCACTGGGAATTATCTCACCCCAATCTGCTATTCTCAATGAGAAGAAAGCTCCAATTATACCAAGAAAGAATTCCAGTAGGGACTACGCTGAGAGTGAAGAACTGAATTACCTTCATTTTACTGACTTCTGTATTGCCTTTAAAATTACATGTGAAAAATCTCTTTAAGTAAGTTGAAGTAGAGGAGACTTTCACATACAGATCAGACAGGGCCATAGCTCCTAGTTTACCTATCTCTGAGTTACAGTAATGGGGAGGGGTTTTTTTCACCATAGTCTTCCTTTGCAAGAATAATAATTTGTGTCATTTTCTAAACCCCAGTACTGGTTTGAGTACATTATGTGTCTACAGCCTACAGCATTTGGGATCACACTTACTATTCAAAAGGAAGATTGGTTTCCCTTTTCCTTGGAACCAAGGATAAATTGCACTGCATAACTAAATATGCAGTTAGTGTTCTGTCTACATTATCTATGAATATGGTGCATGGAAATGAATGGCATGTCTACATGAATATACTCTGTGTAGCAATACAGGTGCTTGTTTTATATGGAAGTGTATGACTATGAAAATGTTGAACAAATCTAAAATAGCCTCACCTGTTGTTTTGCAGGGATGTATCCATCTTTGGTATATATCTCTCAGAATTTTAACCATAAGTCAGTATGACTCTTGACCCAATAAAGGTTCCCTACCCTTACTTTAACATATTTAATCTGTCTGCTATCTGTGGTCCCAAACAATGGTCAATGGATGAATTTTACTACCCTTTCTATGTAAGCAGGCTTCAGTAACTGGGTGCCCTTCAGATGTATTAGAATACCCCTTCCAGAATTCTTGGACAATTTAGCTATGACTGAGAATTTGGGCTGTTGTAGTCTGTACACATGTGGAGTGTACCAGGCTGGAGAAGTTACTTACAATGTCATTTTGGTCATGCAGATTAAGAATGTGATGCCCAAGTGCAGTGCTGATTTAAATTCATTGAGTTATTAATGTGATTTTTAAGATGGAATACAGAAGAGGTATATGTCACCCTCAGGTTAGAATTTGCACTATGGTATAATTTGCTGTGAATCATAGATTACTCATACAGCAAAAAATAGAGATACGTTTACATAATTTAAAACATTTCAGTTAAATAGTGTCTCTTTATTCTTTTAGCATTTCACATAATGCTTTAATGGAATAACATTAGGGATGTAATTTGAATGCTACACAGTGATTCAAGGAACCTCAATTGAAAGTGTCATTTGCTTTGTCACACAAAGTGGGTAGGTCATGCTAGCACAACAATCTGTACCTATTTATTTATTAGATTTATAAGGACATCTAAGCATAATGGAACTCAAGGTGCTGTACAGACAAGGTTAAAACACAATATAAACTTCAAAGGGCTAAAATAATAGACAACCACTCAGGAAATACAAAAACTTAAAAACCTAATAATGTACGAGCAAATTCACAAAGCTCTTTGGCCCAGGCCATACTAAAAGAGTTCTCTCTCTTTGTGACATGCCTCCAGAATCCCATTGATTCCCACTAAGGTATCAGAATCTAGAAACCCAGTGAATCCCATTAAGGTATCCTTTCTGTATTGAGCGGACCTAGAGCAAGCCATTCTTATAGGATGGCAGAGACAATAGGGAAAAGGCAATCCTGCAAATAACCAGGCCCTAAGTTAAAGTTACAGACAAATCAGGGAAGGAAAAATGCAGCATATGGCCAGGATAAATGTTCGTTTTGTTATTATTTCTATACGACTAACAATCTGCTCAAACATAGATCTGTTTTATCTCTGAGATGAAAATGTTAATTGATCTTAACTTAACATGCCTCCATATTGGATTTTAAAAATTATAGCATGTGTCTTTGTGTTAGAAGAAGGTAAGAAATTTAAAATTATTGGAATATTTAATAATATATATTTAATTTAAATCTGTATGCACTAGTGAGGAAGTATTTATTTATACTAAGAAGCTTTTAATGGTTGGGCCTTCCCATTTTCCTAGATGCACTGGAGTACAAATGGATTAAGTTACAGCAGATGCCCTCCAAAAGTTGTTTGTCCCAACTTTCTCATCATTGGCTATGCTCTCTGAGACAAGAATATCTAATGGGCCAAAGGACCTCCATCTGTGACCTATAATATGAACTATATGACATTTTTAAAAAATATAAGTATATTTATTAAGAATTTTACATACAGTAGAATTCAAATCTAAGGAAAATGATAGAAAAGAAAAAAAAGAAAGAAAAAGGTAAATGAAAAGAAAAAAAGGAAAGAAACTAAAGTTATGAAATATGACTTCCAACCTTCTTTTCAACAGATTCCTTCCTTCCTTCCTTCCTTCCTTCCTTCCTTCCTTCCTTCCTTCCTTCCTTCCTTCCTTCCTTCCTTTCTTTCTTTCTTTCTTTCTTTCTTTCTTTCTTTCTTTCTTTCTTATCAAATTTATTCCCCACCCATCTCACTCAGAGAGCGACTCTAGGTGATTATATTAATAAATCCATCATCTCCCCTCCCTCTTAACTATTCTTGAAATCTCTTCAACCCCTTATTTAATTCTCACCATTTTCAATCATTAAATCCATAAATCATAATTTCACTTTTTTCTTCTTTTAGCAAAAAGTCCATAAAAGGTTTCCAGTCTTTTAAAAAAGCACTTGTTTTCTCCCTGACCAAACAGGTCAGTTTTGCCATTTCCTCCAGTTCTGACATTTTTATGATCCATTCCTCCATTGTGGGAATTTCAGTACTCTTCCATTTTTGTGTGCATAATAATCTTGCTACCCTTACCATATACAAAATTAGTTTTCCATGAGTCTTTTCTAGTTCACTATCCATCAGTCCCCATAAAAAAAATCTTGGTTTCTTTGCGGTATTAATCTTTAACATTCTTTGTATCATTGCATGTATTTGTATCCAAAATTTCTTGGCTTTTTCACAAGTCCACCATGCATGGTAAAATGTCCCTTCATGTTTTCACATTTCCCAAATTGACCTGAGGTACCTTTATACATTTCTCTGGTGTCACATACCAATGATACATCATTTTATAAAAAAAAATATCTTAAATTAGAACACAATGTAATTTTTATCCCATTTACCCACATTCTTTCTATATGATATTTTGAATGTTGTGCTGGAAATATTATTTGCCAAGGGCCAAATGTGTCCTAAATTTATGCAAGTTTTGCCTCTAAACCTAATGAAACATTAATTGAATCCTGAAAGTGTATTTTGGTCTAGTGGTTAAGGTGCTGGGCTAGAAACCAGGAGGCTGTGAGTTCTAGTCCCGCCTTAGGCATGAAAGCCGGCTGGGTGACCTTGGGCCAGTCACTCTCTCTCAGCCCAACTCACCTCACAGGGTGGTTGTTGAGGGGAAAATAGGAGGAGGAAGGAGTATTAGGTATGTTTGCCACCTTGAGTTATTTATAAAAATAATAAAGGCAGGATAAAAATTAAATAAAATTTAAAAAAATAAAAAAATAAATTCATATTCATAGCTATTCATATTCTTCTGAGACCCTTGGACAGGGGTTGGATTGGAAGACCTCCAAGGTCCCTTCCAACCCTATGATTCTATGACCCATATTGGAGTGCAATGGCATAAAGTACATATATTTCACTTTGTGCCTATTCTAGTGTTTTTATTAGTTTTCTCTGTTGTTCTCAGCAAGTATAAGATCTAGCTCACATTTCATAGGCAATACTGTGTTGTGGTGGGGGGGGGCAGGGAACTATCTACCTACTGGATGATGATGATGATGATTTGCTTTCTATACTCAAGAAAAGAAGTTCTTCCTTCAGTAATACTTTGGGTTTATGAGAGCCAGTTTGGTCTAGTGGTTAAGGCACCAGGTTGGAAACCAGGAGACTGAGAGTTCTAGTCCCACCTTAGGCATGAAAGCCGGCTGGGTGACCTTGGGCCAGTCTCTCTCTCTCAGCCCAACTCACCTCACAGGGTTGTTGTTGTGGGGAAAAGAGGAGGAGGGAGGAGTTTTAGGTATGTTCACTGCCTTGAGTTATTTATAAAAATAATAAAGGCGGGATAAAAATAAAAAAAAAATTATATAAAGGAATGTCATTCTGCTTGGTGATCCACTTCAGCAAAGCAAAAAGGTGGGACTAATACCCCTTGAACAACCATCCTATCTCACTGAATGAGACTACTGTGCAGAGTACATTGTGTAGGTTTCTGAGGGGAGGGGGGAATGTGTATCATTGAATCATGGGACAAATCATGTGACGTACAAGCTTGCAACCAACATTGGGATACAAGTATAATAGGGCTAGGTTTACATACTGACATTAGAATACACATCTTGTCAGTTTTTCATCATCTTGGTTTGTAGCAGATGCCTTCACCAATTTTTCAACATTTGGAAGTTGAGAGAGCACTTTACTTCATCCAAGTACTTGATGGGATCTTTCATTCAAAGCTTCATTGAGGTATAGTGCCTCTTTGAATTTCTGCATGTCCCAGGTCAGATGTCTTTGTTACCACAGTCTCTTAATTTCAAGAACCAGGTTTTGAACTTACTCATTTGAGGACCATGTTTTAATATAATCATCTGTGAAACTTAAGGATGGTGTTGAACTAATTCCCTTTTCTACAGTTTAACAGTCTCATTGTGAATAAAATGGAACAAGACTCTGTAAAGTCCCAGGTTGAGAGGGAACATGATTTCGAATATCTGAAGGGCTGTCACATTTTAGAGGGTTCAGACTTATTCTCACTTGCTCCAGAGGGTAAGACTAGAACTAATGGGATAAAACTTCAAGGATGTAGATACAGATTAGACATTGGGAGGAACTTCTTCATAGTAAGTGTTATCAGTCATTGGAATGGGTTATCACATGGAGCATTTCTTCCCTTTCACTGGTTTTCAAACAGATGCAGCATAGTCATCTATCTGGGCTGGTGTAGTGAATCCTACAGTGTGCAGGGGATTGGATGTGATGACCATTTAGATCCCTTCCAACTCTATGAATCTATGATTCTGTGAAAAAGGTGAACCTTACATACAGTACATCCAATACTATAATTTAGAAGAGTAGGAGTACTATTTCCGTATTTTGATATTTCATAAGTTTATTCAAATGTTTATATCCATATCTTCCCATACGGAGAGCACCAGCTTGGGGAAGGCTGAAGGAGAACAGCTTGATCAGAGAAAGCATATGCTATGAACAGATGGTTCAAAATTCCTTATAGTCCAGAGTATAGATGGCAATACAGTTTACAGTGCAGGCAGCTGCTTTTGCACCAGCACACATCCAGCAGTTTCCTGTAAGTCATGGGTGTCCAACCTTTTGGCTTCCCTGGGCCACATTGAGTGAAGAGGAATTGTCTTGGGCCACACATAAAATATATAATATAGTTAATGTATATAAGTAATAAAACTTCATTTATTTTTTATATTTTTTATTATAAAATTTTAAAAAAGAGGGCAACATAAAACTAGTGGGATATTTGACCTTGTTTTTGTGAAACTAATGCATCAATGTCTGGTTCGATGAAAGTGGTTGCAATTCTCAGTGAGTTCTCAAGGTGCTCGTCAGAAATTTTAATTCTAATTTTACTCTTTGTGTGCTTCATCCTTGAAAATAGTTGCTCACAAATGTACGTGCTTGTGAAACGAGGGATATTTTTCTCTGGGAAGATAGGTCTTATAAAAGTCCAGTAGAGAGACATGATCAAATTTTTCTTTGAGCTGAATGTCTGATTGCAACTCTATGCATTCCATTTGAAAATTTGGAGGTAATGTAGTTATGTCGACTGAAAATGGAGTCGAAAATATACCAAAATATTGATGACTTTTCCGGAAATCTTGAAACCTGTTCTCAAATTCCTGTATCAAACCGAAAAGCAAGGCTGCATATTTCTCGCTGTTCACAGGACTGTGTTTAGCCAATTGTCCTGTTCCGACTAAGACTGGACACGGAAGCGTTACTGAAATTAACTTTATTTACGCGGTTACACAAGCAGCCCAATTTATACTGTCTTCTTCTTCTTCTGCAGGCTGTACCACAAGTCCAGAGAACGTTCCTGGCCCATCCGGAAGGACCAGAGAGGGTACAGGCACAGTGGTAGATGCTGCAGCCGGTGGCGATCCGGAGGTGACAGGCAAGGTGACCGCAGGCGTGGAGTTAGCTTGGCTGTCGGGGCTAGAAGTAGACTGGGGACCGACAAAGGCAGCCCACTGGTGACCGGCGTCCGCTGGGCTTGGCTGCTGTTCTGGGCTGGTGGCCGTCTGGGTAGACCGGGGCCTGGTCTCCCGGAAGTTTTGGTGGCCGCGCATACGGGACGACGTGAAACAATATGTGTTCTCTTGCCCAGACTGCCGCAGGGCAAAAAATCAGACAGGCAAGCCTGCTGGTCTCCTAATGCCCTTGCCCACACCTGAACAGCCATGGGAGGCTATTTCCATGGATTTCATCACAGACCTTCCCAAGTCCCAGGGTGCCACTGCTATTTTGGTAGTGGTGGATTCCATGACCAAGATGGCCCACTTCATCGCTTGTAAGGGCGTACCCACAGCCCAAGAGATGGCGCACCTTTACATAAAGAACGTATTCAAGGTGTCGTGCCCCTTCCAAATGGTGTCTCCATGTCTCGAACGCCACCTTAATGGCCAGGAGCTCTTTGTCCCAAATGGTATAGGACTTCTTGGCGGGCGCGAGCTTCCGGGAGTGGTAAGCACAAGGGCGAAGGGTGCCAGTCTGGGTGTTGGCCTGGAGCAAGATGGCACCGACAGCTACATCGGATGCGTCCATTTCGACAACGAACAGCCGGAGCGGGTCTGTTTGCCTGAGGATAGGCTCAGTGGTAAAGGCTAGTTTGAGCCTATCAAAAGCGCGTTGTTCCGTGTCTCCCCAATGAAACTTGATCTTCTTCCGGAGTAGGTTTGACAAGGGTGTGGTTAGTTCTGCGAATTGAGAAATGAAGTTCTGATAGTAATTAGCAAACCTGAGCAGTCGTTGAACGTCCTTGGCCCGACGTGGAGGCTGCCAAGTTTGCAACGCCTCCACCTTGCCTGGTTCCATGGCGATGCCGGTAGCGGAGATCCAGTGTCCCAGGAACTCCACGGTTTCGCAGGAAAATTGGCACTTCTCCAACTTGGCGTACAGGTGGTGCTCCCGCAACTGTTGCAATACAGTGCGGACCTGCTGATCGTGGTCGCTCGGAGAGGATGAAAAGATCAGAATGTCATCAAGATAGATTATCAGGTACTGGTCCAGAAGGTCCTTGAAGATGTCATTCATGAAATGCATGAAGACCACTGGGGCATTAGATAGTCCAAATGGGACAACCGTGAACTCTTAGTGGCCGTAGCGAGTACGGAACGCAGTTTTCCACTCATCGCCCTGTCGGATACAGACCAGGTTGTACGCCCCCCTCAGGTCCAACTTTGTGAACAAGCAAGTATTGCGGAGTCGTTCCAGGAGCTCTGGTATCAGCGGCAGGGGGTACCGGTTTTTGATAGTGATTTCGTTTAATTTCCGGTAGTCACAACACATCCTGAGCTCACCTGATTTCTTTTTGACAAACAACACGGGGGCAGCCATCGGAGAGGTAGAAGGATGGATGAATCCCCTCCTGAGGTTGGTGTCAATAAAATCCTTGAGGGCCGCCCGCTCCGGTTCTGATAGAGAGTATATCCAGCCTACTGGGAGCCTTGCGCCTGGGACCAGGTCAATAGGGCAGTCGTAAGGCCGATGTGGCGGAAGTTGGTCTGCCTCCCTTTCATCAAAAACATCCGCATAGTCCCAGAATCGCGCAGGGAGCTGGGATTTTGAGGTGACCAGTTGTAACGCGGCAAGCGTTTTGCTGGCATGGGCAACGCAACTTGGGTGAGAGAACACAACCTTCCCCGTTGTCCAGGTGATTTGAGGCTCGTGTGTCTGGAGCCACACCAATCCCAGCACGAGGGGGCAGTGAGGCGTAGTGACCACATAACACTCCAGCCACTCCCGATGGTTCCCTACACACATTAGCATGCGTTGGGTGGCAGTGGTCACCAGACCGGAACGGAGGGTGCGGCTATCGATTGTCTCAACCACCAGTGGAGGATCCACCTCACGTTGGGGAATTCCCCACTTTTCGGCAAACCCAATGTCCATGAAGTTAAATGTAGCCCCCGAGTCTACCATGGCTTGGACTCTCAGTGTAGGATCTGTCGGCACCTGGAGGTTGACTGTGATGGAGAGGTGCTTGGGGGGACCCGGAACGGGCAATGGTGACTGGCTGGACGCCAGCTCGGCCCAACCTAACTGCCCATTTAGGCTGGGCTGAGTCCATTTCCCGACAAGGAGACAACTGGAGACTTGGCAGGGCAATTTGCTATGCGGTGATCTGCTCCCCCGCAATACAGGCATACACCCTCCCGGCAGTGGCGGTCCTTCTCAATGGGTGTGAGGCGGGGTATGGCACCCCCGATCTGTACCGGCTCCGCTATGGCTGGAGGACGCGGGATGAATGGTGGGAGCTGAGCGACCTGCTGGGATAGCTGTGCGTTTTCCATAGATGGCTGTGGATCCATGGCTGCTTGGTTGTCCAGGCAACCAGCAATTACCAGGCAAGAGAGGAATACCAGAACAATAACACTTCCTTCCTTCCCAGTGGAAGTGTGGCCGGAGACAATCTGTCCTGTTCCGACTAAGACTGGACACGGAAGCGTTACTGAAATTAACTTTATTTACGCGGTTACACAAGCAGCCCAATTTATACTGTCTTCTTCTTCTTCTGCAGGCTGTACCACAACAAGTCCGGAGAACGTTCCTGGCCCAACCGGAAGGACCAGAGAGGGTACAGGCACGGTGGTAGATGCTGCAGCCGGTGGCGATCCGGAGGTGAAAGGCAAGGTGACCATGGGCGTGGAGTTAGCTTGGCTGTCGGGGCTAGAAGTAGACCGGGGACCAACAAAGGCAGCCCACTGGTGACCGGCGTCCGCTGGGCTTGGCTGCTGTTCTGGGCTAGTGGCCGTCTGGGTAGACCGGGGCCCGACAAAGGCAGCCCACTGGTGACCGGCGTCGACTGGGCTTGACTGCTGGTCTGGGCTGGTGGCCGTCTGGGTAGACCAGGGCCCGACAAGGGCAGACCACTGGTGACTGGCGTCGGCTGGGCTTGGCTGCTGGTTTGGGCTGGTGGCCATCTGGGTAGACCGGGGCCCGACAAAAGCAGCCCACTGGTGACCGGCGTCGGCTGGGCTTGGCTGCTGGTCTGGGCTGGTGGCCGTCTGGGTAGACTAGACCGGGGCCCGACAAAAGCAGCCCACTGGTGACCGGGGTCGAATGGGTCTGGAGTGGAGGGCAATGGGGCAGCGGTGGCTCGGGCAGTCGGGGAAGGAGCAGGCAGGGCGGCGGCGCTTACCCCGATGCTGGCCTCTTCTGCAGGGAACAAGGATGGAGGCGCGGGGACTGGAGGAGGTTCGGGCATGAGGCTTGGCACGGCAGCAAGGTAAGACTTGGTTTCAAGGCTTGGCGCGGTGGCAAGACAAGGCAGGGAGTCAGGGTCCGGCGCGGCAGCAGGGCTGGGCTCGTCAGCGAGGTCTGGAATGGTGGCAAGGCAGGGCTCTAGATCGAGGTCCGGGACGACAGCAAGGCAGGGCTCTAGCTTGAGGTCCGGGGTGGCGGCAAGGCAGGGCTCAGGAACAGGGTCTAGCGCGGAGTCTGGAGGCTTCAGCGTGGAGCAGGTAGAACGGTTGTCTCCGGCAATGGAGGTAAGTCGCACCGGTCTTTTATTTCGTTTTTCACACCTTTGGAAAGCAGGGGCCAATCGGGCTTCGCGTTGTTTGGCCCGCCTCTCTGCTCTCCTTTGGCGCGTGCTGATTGGTGGAGGCATCCTTCCTTCTGAGCCTCTGTCAATCAGTGTCTCTGTTTCTTCCACAGGGTTTGCACCAAGCCTGCTGCTTCCGGCGGCTGGCTCCTCTTCCGGATCGGACGGCAGACAGGTAAGTGGCCCGCCTCGTGGCCCAACTCTCACACCAATGTATTAAAATGTATAAAATTATTTTCCATAACTTGAGCTTGCCATACTTTAAGTTTCATTTCAACGCTGTTATGGTTTGAAACATTGCAGTGTTAAGTTGGTTTTCAACTTGAAGACACATGTTTAACTCATTTAAATGAGCGGTCAAATCCACCAAAAATGCTAAATCTGTGAGCTCTTTTTCATCTTCAAGTTCTGGCACAAATTTTCTTTTTGATTCCATAAACGACTTGATTTCATTTTGCAAATCATAAAATCTTTTCAGCATTTTACCCCCACTTAGCCACCTTACTTCAAAAAAGTAAATGATGTCCCCATAATCAGCATCCATACTTTTAAGGAACTCCTGGAATTGGTGATGATTCAATCCCTTGGCCCTTATGAAATTCACTGCTTTGATGACAATTTGCATGACATTACCCATTTTTAAAGCTTTCGCGCATAAATTCTCTTGATGTAGAATGCATTGATACTTCATCAAACATGAGTTGCTGGTGGCACTTGCATCATCTTCTATCAATTTTGTAAGTCCCTCACTTTTACCAACCATCGCCGGGGCGCCATCAGTAGATATACCAGATATGTTGACAATGGTTAAAGAAAATCGCTTTAATGTCATTTTTACTACTTTGTACAAATCAAGAGATTTAGTTGTGTCTTTTAATGGCACCAAAGAAGCCATTTCTTCAGTGACATTATATTCGTTATCAATACCTCTAATAAAAATGGCAAGTTGAGCCGTATCTGTAGCATCAGTACTTTCATCCATCGCCAAAGCATAAAATTTGAAATTAGCGGCTTTTCAAACCTCTTTTGGTAGATTTTCCTATTTCTTCAATTCACCTGGCTATAGTCTGGTGAGACAAACTGATTTTAGAAAAATCACTTTTTTTATCAGGACAAATTACTGTATATCTGCCACACTTTCCATATATTGCTTAATAAACTCACCATCGGTAAATGGTTTCGATTTTTTTGCAATCAGATTTGCTACCAAATAACTAGCTTTTATAACAGAGTCCTTTTGAGTTGTGATTTTAAAAAAAAATTATCTGTGATGTACCCAACCAGCATCTGTGGTTGGGGCGTATATTTGGATCACTGTGATGTTAAATGGCTTACCCTGAATTTGAATTGAGATCATTCTATCATTTTTTTGGATTGTATCCAAGCACTGCTTTAGCCACTTTATTATTAATTATGAAGGCTACTCCATTTCTTCTGTGGTCTTCTTGTCCACAGTAGTAGAACTGGTGGTCATCTGATGTGAAGTGACCCATTCCAGTCCATTTCAGTTCACTGACACCCAAAATGTCTATATTTAATCTTGACATCTCACCAATAACCACATCCAATTTGCCCTGGCTCATAGATCTTACATTCCAGGTTCCTGTGGTGTGTTGATCTTTAGAACATCAGATTCATTGTTCACCAAGAGCACCGTCAGCCACTAGCCATCCTTTTGGCTTTGAGCTAGCTGCGTCATCACATCTGGGGCTAGTTGAACTTATCCTCTGTTCCTCCCCAGTAGCATTTTGACCATCTTCTGACCTGGGAGTCCCATCTTCTGATGGTACACTGACATATCTCTGTTTGTACTGATCCATTTAGTTTTCACGGCAAGAATACTGGGGTAGGTTGCCGTTACCTTCCTCAGGGATCGTATTTAGTCTGACCCCTCTGCCATGACCTTCCCATCTTGAGTGTCCCTTCACGGTTTAGCTCATGGTGTCAAACAGAACCAATCAATGTAAGATGGAAAGAATGAACAACTGAGCAAACAAAATTAATAGATATATCCATTGCTAAAAGGCAGGTTGGCTGGGAATTCTGGGAGTTATCTGATTTGCATAGGACTGGGGAGGGCTGCCAATCAGGTTCAATGCATGTAATTTAGCAAAAAGAATGTAGAAGATACCAATCTCTGATCATTGTAGAGGTCCCTTAAGCAGAGTCCTTTAATAACTGTATAGGCAAGTTAAACACATCTCTTCAGGATTAAGGCTCATTCAGTCAATGTGACTTACTTCCTAGCATGTTTGTTTTTGATTGCTAATGTGACTCATTACCCAGTATTTAAGAGAGTCTGTCAGCAAGGACTCTCTCCTTTCTATTGATCTAGTGTCAATTCACTTATCACTGACATTATGCATGCTATTTTCCCTTGAACAAGTTTTGCTTCTCTCTACAGTAGTGATAATGATCTTAGAAGTAACTTTCACATTAGTTGCAGGGCTTCAATAATAGATGGACATTATAGGATATTTTTTGCTATGTGTTAAGGGCAATTCTGAAACAAATCTAAGGCTATGTTCTGTCTGAGGAAGTAAGCTTGTATAGACTGGTCTAAAAAGAAACCATGCATTTGGTGACCACCATAACTCAATGAATGCAATGGAACTGGCAAAACACCATTAAAGTAGTGCATTTATTAAAGAATCTGAATAGAATAGCATCCTGGATCCTATTTTATATTTATATTTAAGATATCTTGTTTTTATTGTATTTTAATATCTTTTTAGCTTTACTGTAAACTGCCCAGAGTCCCTCTTTTGAGGGAGATGGGTGGTGACAAAATTTGTTAAATAAATAAATAAATAAATAAATAAATAAATAAATAAATAAATAAAATCTAATAATGTGGTTAAAACAGAAAGCTGCCTCATTGAGTCAAGATTATTCATCAGTTTCTTTGTAAGCAGATTTGAAAAACAGCAGTACCTAAGGAAAATATCAATTTATATTCCAGTACCAAAACAGCAGTACTAGAAATGCTCAAACTACCAAGCAATTGCACTTATCTCACACACAAGTAGAGTGATGCTCAAGGTCTTGCAATCCAGACTTCAACAATATCTGAAATGAGAGCTGCCAGATTTATAAAATGGATTCAGAAGAGGCAGGAGTGCCTAAGATCGCATTGCTGACATCCATTGGATAGGGGAAAAGGTAAGAGAGTTCAAAAAAGATGCCCTTAAAAATGTATGTGCACAGGACCACCTCATTTATTTATTGAAGAATTTCTACGATCTTCAGAAAGGAAGTTAGAATAGGATATGAAACAACTAAATTGTTCAGAATTGGGAAAGGAGGTGTACTGTCCTATTTATTTAACTTATATGCAAAGTGTATCTCAAGAAATGCTGGACTAAAAGAAATTAAAATAATTAAAATTAAAATTATTAAAATTAAAATAATTAAAATTAAAATTAAAATTAAAAAATTGCTCTGAGAAATGTTAACAACCCCAGATGTGCTGTTGATACCACCTTGATGGCTAGAAACCAGACTTAAGGAATCTCTTCTTTAAAGTAAACAAACAAAATGCAAATGCTAGTCTGTTGCTCTATATTAAAAAAAAAATCTAAGATTTCATCAACAGGAAATGCTAACCCAATGCAAACAAGTGGAGAAGATGTTTAAGTAGAAACAGACTATTTTCTTAGACTCAAAAAGTCACCGGGATATTGACTGCAGCCATGAGGTGAAGTGACATCTGCTACTTGTGAAAAAGACTATGACTAAACCAGAAAAAATATTAAAGTGCAGAGACATCATGCTGATAATAAAGATATGTAGTGTCAAGACCATGGTTTGCCTAGTTGTATATATTCATATGGCTGTGAAACCTGAACCATCAAGAAGGCTGAATGAAAAAAAAAGATGCCTCTGAACTGCGGTGCTGGAGAAAATTGTTCAGAATAATTCTGCACTAGATGAACTACAACAAATCCCTCCCTGGAAGAATTGATAGTGAAGTGAATGCTGAAATATTTTGCACACATAATGTGAAGACAAGAGTCGCTGGAAAAGACTCTGATGCTTGGAAAACTTGAAAGGAAAAAAGAGGCAAACAGAAGACTGGTTAGATACTATCTGATGACACAAGCATGAACTTACAAGAACTCAAAGAAAAAGTTATTATTATTATTAAATCTTTATTACGGTCATAGACCAGCATAAGGAGGATAAAATACAGTCAATTAAAACATACAAATGAGTTTAAAATATAAAACTAGAACACAGGTCTAGAGGGGAAGACAAGGGGGTAAAAGAGAAAGGAGGGGTAATTATAGAGGGGCATAGGATTAGTGTAACTGGAAATGCATTACTCTAATAAATTAAAATTGAAGGCTAATTTGTGGTATCCGTCATCATCCGGTGAATTTTAAGCGCTGCTGCACAGAATCTGGCAACATTGTATGTTGTGGTAGGGTTGATGTCTGACAGCAGCATGGAGGTATAAAATTGTCCTGAGCGCCCTGGATATTTGTACAGCAATGGTGTAATGAGACTAGTTCGAATGTCTCTATAAAACAGGCACTGGAGGAGCACATGCTCTGTTGTTTCTATGTGGCCAGAGTCACAGGGGCACTGTCTCTCCTGATAAGGTATCTTTCGATATCGGCCTTCGAGGACAGCAGATGGGAGGGCATGACATCGTGCCAATGTAAAAGCTCTCCGATTGTTGGGTACCTCTAGTTTAGATAGGTATAACATGGGGGAGGCACAGTACCTACTGGATTCATTGACAATAAAGGTTGGAGAGCTAGCTAGATCCAATTGGCATTCTGTGTCTATTACACGCTGTTTGATGAGTACTTTGGCCTGATCGTAACCCATGCTGAGTAGCAGCCCTGGAGAGAAGCCCAGGGATAAGATTTTGTTTGTCACTGCTTGTTTCCATTTGGATTGGAAGTCATCGCTCAGAGTTAATGGGGCAAGGCCAAGGGGAAAAAGGGATAGTCTGAGCCAATGATTGAGTATGACCACCCACACCCTTGCCTCTATTTTCATGAGTCCTGTCTCTAGTCTCAGGGTGGCATTAGAGACGCATTTTGGTACTTGAAGGGCCGATCTTAAGAATTTTGTTTGCACAAGTTCTAATGGAGTAAAGTTGGAGAAGGGGCCTAGTTGGGCTCCATACAGGAGTTGTGCTACTGGCTTGGCCTTCAAATAATTTGAATGCTGCAGGTATGAAGTGGCCACCCCTTGACTTGAGATATTTTAGAATGGCATTTGAGCTCCTTTGTGCAATCTCAGCTACGTGGTCCCCATGGGCTTTTCTGCTATTGTCAGAATGGAGGACTACTCCCAGGTATTTAAAGCATGGGATCTGCTCAATTTTATGGCCATCTATGCTCTAGGAGTGACTCTTGGGTCTTTTGGCAAATGCCATGATTTTGGTTTTCTGGTAGTTGACTTGCAGCTGGTCTTCGTTGCAGTAATGTGTTAATGCTCTCAGTGCTCTTTTAAGGCCAATAGGTGTTCTTGACAATAGTGCTGCATCATCTGCATAGAGCAGAGTGAAAATATATCTTCTCGCAAGTTTTTTGGGGTGAAAGTCCATGCTGTGAAGATGGTCCACCATGGAGTTGATGTAGAAGTTAAATAAGAGTGGGGCCAGGATGCATCCTTGTTTGACGCCTTTCTCAGTTCCAACGGCATTGGTGAGGTGGCCCTGGGGGTTACATCTTATTTTAAGTGAGGTCCCTTCATGGAGCATGCCTATTAAGTAAAGTAGCTGTCGGTCAATTGAAGAGGCCTCCATTTTCCCCCATAACTTAACTTTGGAAATGGAGACAAAGGCTGCTTTAAAGTCTATGAAGGCGGCATATAGGGAGGTTGTATTATGGGAGGAATATTTTTCTATAAGGTGTTGTAATACAAGGCACTGATTTATGGTGGATCGGCCTTCCCTAAAGCTGGCTTGCTCTTCGGCAAGTATGTTTTCTTGTTCCAGCCAGATCTGGAGTTTCCATTGCAGATGTCTTGCATATAGTTTGCTGATTGTATTGAGGAGGCTGATTGGTCTGTAATTTGCAGGGTCTTCCTTTTTCCCTTTCTTTTTGTAAATGGGGACAATGATTGTAAGCCCCCAATCCTTGGGAATTCGACCATAATTGTCAATGCAGGTGAAAAGTGATGCTAGTGTGGGGGTCCAGAAATCCAAATTGTTTTTAATGACCTCTGATGGGATTAGATCTTAGATCAAACAGAAGCCTGGTTAGATACTATCTGATGACACAAGCATGAACTTACAAGAACTCAAAGAAACTGACAGACACTTCTGGCAAAATGATATCCATCAAGTCACAAAGAGCTGGAAGTGGCTTAATGACCAAACAACAGCAACATTCGTAAGTTCAGTCCAGTACACTCTTCTTCAGAGTTAGGCAACTTTTTGGGGGCAGTGCATACATCTTGAATCTGAGTATATATTGTTGAAACTCTTAAAGTATGGATGCCATGGAATGGCTTTCCTAGCTACAGAATGGCTCCCATGCAGCCATGTCTACTGGTAGGGGGAAAATACCCTTCCTTCCCAGGTGGTTTGTTTCCAAGCCGGGAAGAAATCAAAGACACCAGACGACTGGTGAAGAGTTAAGGAAGCACTTTATTTTGCCCAAGGTCAACAAAGGATGTTGGATGGTGGCCACACTGAACATCCCTTGTCATCTCTTTTTATAGGTTTCTACTTCAAAGCTTTTAGCCAATTGTTTTTTTTCCTGTTTTACCTTTTATTTTCAAGATATAATTAAAATACAAAAAAGAAAAAACTATAGAATAGATAGAAAACAGAACTAAAGAAAAAAGAACAAACTATAAAGATGTGAAGAGAAAGAGAAGAAACAAAAGGCGACTTCCGACTTTTTCCAATACAGATATAGGTAAATATACAAATCTAATCGCTTACAATTAATTAACCTATCATAACATTATTTCTATTACAACAAATCATTCAATCTCTAAAACCCAAAATCAAAACATCATTTTTTTCAATTACAAGCAAATATTCCAAAAGTGGTTGCCAAATTGATACAAATGTAGAAACAGAATGCTCTCTTATTAAAGCAGTTAATTTAGCCATCTGAGCCAAATCCATTAATTTAACAATCCAATCTTCAACGGTAGGTATTTGTGGATCTTTCCATCATTGTGCATATAACAATCTTGCAGCCGTGATCATATATAGTAGCAAAACTCCATGTTGTTTCTCTAATTGCTTTTCCATCAAACCTAAAAGAAAAAGTTCTGGCTTTCTTTGTATATTTACTTTAAGAATCTTCTGAATAATAATACATATTTGGTCCCAGAACTTTTTAGCCTTCTCACAAGTCCACCAAAGATGATAAAAGGTTCCTTCATCCTGTGAACATTTCCAACAGACATTAGTTACAACACTATACATTTTTGATAACTTATCAGGAGTTAAATTGGCTTTTAGCCAATTGTTAACAATACAGACAAAGTGGACCATCCAATTATATTCCCTTTCTCCTGTCCACGTTCTGTCAGCATAATCACCCCCCGCTGTTTTCATGAGCATGAGCTAGCTGGTACAGGTGTCCTTCCTTTGCAACTCTTGGAAAATATCAGTGGTTAACCACAGCGTCTACAAAGGCAACATCTATAGCTAACCACATACATAAGCCAAAGGAATAAGCCGTCAGTCTTTCCTGTACACAGCTTCTTTGGTTTTACTCCCTAGTTCGTTCTTTATAAAATGGCATTGCTATTGCTTGCTTTAGCTTTTCTGTCAGTCTTTTATTCTGCTCTAAACATTTTTACAAGCAAATAAAAAAAATATTCCAACACTACTAACCCAACACTTATTTACTACAAAGCAAGTTGATGCTGCTATTTCTCAATAAACTTCACAGGATGCTTTTCACTACTCTAGATTAATTTTATCTCCTCCTCGTCCTTCTGGAAAAACAGGCACCAGGAAAAAGGCACCAGTGTTTGGCTGCAATCAGCTACCATTTATTTTTTCAAGAATTTCGGTAGAGCCTAATTGGAGCCAGGGTATCCTAGGCTAAGATCAAGAGCTTGGAAACAAAAGAGTAGTATAGCCATATTGTTCAATGACTATGCTTACAGAGAATCTACTCATACCAGCAAGGAGTCAGTTAATTAATTTAGGATGCAAAACAAACAATAGAAAATTCTTGCTGTCATTCCATAGAGTCATGAGAATGAGAGAAAGTCAAAATCTCTGCAGCAAGAAAGCCAATCAGGCTTTAGTACTCTCATTTCAGAATGCAAATACTCCTGATCTCAACATCAACACTCTCTATAGCAGGAAACTTTATATTAAAGATTTCAAACAAACTGTCCCAAAGCTGTTCTCCACTGCCAATGCCACCTCCTGGCACTGCTGCTCTTCAGCATCTTTGGATACTCTTCAGTGCACTTGACTTATTGTTGTTGAACATTCTGCCTACAGTACTCCAGACTCCCTACTAGGTTACCATGTCCCCATTTTAAATACCTGGCTCTGCCCCTTACCTGAGTGTGGCCTGCAGAAAGGTATGGGTGTATACTGTATGTGGGAAAACAGACATATGAGAGGAGGGCTCAGGTAATGTTGGTACCTTAGCCATCCTCTCACACAATAATATATCCAGTTTCTTGAACTATGATGGATTTGTACAGTCATTTAAATATGGGCATGGAGGAGGTAAATGTCAAATCATAAAGGTAGACTGGTTTTCAGGATCCAATCACACAAACTCCAGCACATAAACCTTCCTTATGAAGGTTTTCCCCCCTGTTATTTGCAATATTACAAGATAGAAAGCATTGTTTCTCTTTCAGCTGTGCAAGGCTTATCATGGAAATGGCCTTTTAGAATAAGCAGATATACAAAAAGATCTCTTCCTTCCTCTGGCAAGCATTAAAAAAGCAGTAGATTACTTTATGACAGAAAGTTTCAGCTATTATATCAGAATATCTATTCGAACAGGTAGGTGTGGCTAGATTTCTCTCCCTTACAGTTAGTCAAGGGCATTAATGGCTTATCTGGCAATCTCCTATGGTTAGCAGTTGACTGAGCTTTTTCTTCTGATCCTCTTCTACAGAGCTTTCCAAACTGTGTGTCGCGACACAAAAGTGTGTCGCCACACACAGCGTGGTGTGTCGCCACACCACCCGGAAGCGGCAGCGCGTGCGTGCACGGCAGCAGCTGCAGCGGCGCGGCATCAGTCCTTCCGCGTTTTAGCGGAGGCTGCAGCCGCTGCCGCCGCCGCACATGCGTGCGCCGCTGTACGCCCCCCGTGCCGCCACCGTGCACGCGCGCGCCGCCGCACGCCCCCCCGCGCCGCCGCTGGTGTGTCGCCAGCAGCGGCACTTCTCTGGCCCTCTGTGCAGAATAGACATGATCCCTGGTCTTTCACCTTTGATGATCGTCCTCTTGAGCAGTCTACCTTTCACTCTGGAACCAGCAACTCTTCAAATGCCAAAGCTGCCTAAATCCTTCTTGGTTCACTATGTGTAAAATCTGTTACCTTCCAGTCATTTCTCAGGCCTCAAATCACCTTTCAAGTACAGCTTGTCTGGCTAGGAGCTCACATGGTAAATCTACTGTATTATTCCTAATCCTGCTGAGATTCACAGGGCCTGACATCTTGACATATCCATGTATTTTCAATTGTCTCTTCTTCTTCCCATTACATTTATAGCATTTTCCTCAGCTCTAGATGTGATATGGCTCAAACTGGATCCATCTGATGGAATGGACATCTTGGATCCAGAAATGCTTTAGATCCAGGACATCCAAATGCAGTCACCCCCTATCCCAACCATCAAATGCTCAGCTGTATGCCATTCTACCCACTGCTGCCAGAGAAACAACTGCCAGTGAGATTAGTACATTCAATCTGGAACATATATAGCCTCTCTCTACCTGTAGCATTCCTCTGTACCTACACACAACAGCAGAAATGTTAAAGAATCTAGGATTGATTTTATTTTTTTTCCTCCTCACTTTAAAAAGTATTATAAGAGAAATCCCAAGAAAATGATCTGTAGAGTAGAGAGAGATTTGCCTATGAATGGTCCATAACAGTGTGCAGAATTGTCTATATAGTTTTTATAGACGTAAATTCAAAACACCCAATGCAGTTCCCCAAGCAGTGCTTAAAATACAGATAGGAGAAGCGGGATGGGGGGATGAAGTGTCTTCCCTATCTGTTTTAGCCCTGGCTTATAGCAAGTTGGAAAGAGGGCATGATTTGTCTACAGTTGGAAGCAATGAAAGAATAAGATGGAGATTTCAGGAAAAGTCCCCTTACTTGCCTTAATTTCAAGTACATTTCTGAAAGTTATTGAGTTAATGAAGCAAAGGATATTAGTATATTTTGTGTGGAATTACCATATACATATCCAAACTATTTTCAAAAACTCAGTACACTATTTCATACATTTCTATGAGTACCAAATTTTAGATGCCTTCACTTAGTGCAAATTCTCCATACTGAGCCCTTTTGAAATATTCTTTTATTATCACACCTTTAATTAATTGGACTGTTTTGGATTCAAAATACAGTCAATTTGCTATATCTCCTGTCATTCTGATATTGTTTTGAAAAGTGGTACATTATTTCTGGCAAAATGCATTTAGATTCTTTGTGTCATGTTAAATAGATACTATGGGGTAATTCAGATTGCCATTGCCAATGGCTTGCCATTGCCTTCTTCCTCAGGCTGAAAGAGAGTGACTGGCCCAAGGTCACCCAGCTAGCTTTGTGCCTAAGGGAGGACTAGAACTCGCAGTCTCCCGGGCTCTAGCCTGGTGCCTTAACCATACACCAAACTGGCTTTAAAAGGTAAAGGTTCCCCCTGCACATTTGTGCAGTTGTGTCCAACTCTAGGGGCTGGTGCTCATCTCCGTTTGTTAGCCGAAGAGCCAGCGTTGTCCAAAGACGCTTCCACGGTCATGTGGCCAGCATGACGCATGCGAAACGCTGTTACCTACCCACCAAAGTGGTACCTATTAATCTGCTTGCATTTGCATGCTTTGGAATTGCTAGGTTGGCAAGAGCTGGGGTTAGTGCGGGAGCTCACTCTGTCACGCGGGACTAGGGATTCAAACCTCCAAACTTGCGATCTTCCGATCGACAAGCCTGGACATTATACATGAACAATTACAATTAAATATGGTTATCCTTACATTGATTCATAGATCTTACATTCCAAGTTCCTATGCAATATTGTTCTTTACAGCATCGGACTTTCCTTCCACTTCCAGACACATCCACAACTGAGCGTCCTTTCGGGTTTTGCCCAGCCGCTTCACTCTTTCTAGAGCTACTCGGAATTGCCCTCTGCTCTTCCCCAGTAGCATTTTGGACACCTTCCGACCTGAGGGGCTCATCTTCTGGCGTCATATCTTTTAGCCTTTTGATACTGTCCATGGGTTTTCTTGGCAAGGATACTAGAGTGGTTTGTCATTTCATCCTCCAGTGGACCACGTTTTGTCATCTTGGGAATCAGCGAACTAAAATGGACAGGAATGGGCGAATTTAATTCAGGAGACCATTATATATACTACTGTGGGCAAGAATCCTTTAGAAGAAATGGAGTAGCTCTCATAGTCAATAAAAGAGTGGGAAAGGCAGTACTGGGGTACAACCTCAAAAACGACAGAATGATCTCAGTTCGAATCCAAGGCAAACCATTCAACATCACGGTAATCCAAGTCTATGCCCCAACCACTGATGCCGAAGAAGCTGAAGTTGACCAGTTCTATGAAGACCTACAACACCTTCTAGAACTAACACCAAAAAAAGATGTCCTTTTCATCATAGGGGACTGGAATGCTAAAGTAGGAAGTGAAAAAATAACCAGAATAACAGGCAAGTTTGGCCTTGGAGTACAAAATGAAGCAGGGCAAAGGCTAATAGAGATTTGTCAAGAGAACACGCTGGTCATAGCAAACACTCTTTTCCAACAACACAAGAGACGACTCTACACATGGACATCACCAGATGGTCAATACCGAAATCAGATTGATTATATACTTTGCAGCCAAAGATGGAGAAGCTCTATACAATCAGCAAAAACAAGACCTGGAGCTGACTGTGGCTCAGATCATGAGCTTCTTATCGCAAAATTTACGCTTAAATTGAAGAACGTAGAGAAAACCACTAGACCACTCAGGTATGACCTAAATCATATCCCTTATGAATATACAGTGGAGGTGAGGAATAGATATAAAGGATTAGATCTGGTAGACAGAGTGCCTGAAGAACTATGGATGGAGGTTCGTAACATTGTACAGGAGGCAGCAACTAAAACCATCCCAAAGAAAAAGAAATGCAAGAAAGCAAAGTGGCTGACTGATGAGGCTTTACAAATAGCTGAGGAAAGAAGGGAAGCAAAAGGCAAGGGAGAAAGGGAAAGATATAACCAACTGAATGCAGATTTCCAGAGAATAGCAAGGAGAGATAAGAAGGCCTTCTTAAATGAACAATGCAAAGAAATCGAGGAAAACAATAGAATGGGGAAGACTAGAGATCTCTTCAAGAAAATCGGAGATATCAAGGGAACGTTTTGTGCAAAGATGGGCATGATAAAGGACAAAAAAGGCAGGGACCTAACAGAAGCAGAAGAGATTAAGAAGAGGTGGCAAGAATACACAGAAGAACTGTTAGGGTTTGATAAACCCAGGAATTTACTTCTAGATATAAATTATACAGAGAGGCTTGATTTCTAGGTAAAAGGTGAAATATTCTGCACAGTCACCCAATTAGCAGCCATTGTTGTAGGAATGATGTGTCATGTGTGACTCATTCAACAGGTGCTTAGAGTTAAGTTGGGTGTGGTAGTTAACAAGATTGACCTATAATGTGATAGGTCAGTTTGACTATAAATGCAGAGATATTCTGTATTCCATTTTATTCCCATTTTACCTCGTGAAAGCTGTATCGTTGATGGTGTATCATTTGTTACTTGTGGAAGTGATCTGTAAATACGTATGTATATATAGTAAATAGGATATTTGATATAACTTCTGTTTGGAGTCTATTTACTGCATAGTACGTGGATCACTGGTGCCTAGGAGAGAGGCAGGCCGCTCCATCTCCGCGCGCTCCCTCTGACAAGAACTATACAAGAAAGATCTTAATATCCCTGATAAATACGATGGTGTGGTCACTGACCTTGAGCCGGACATCCTAGAGAGTGAAGTCAAGTGGGCCTTAGGAAACATTACTAACAACAAAGCTAGCGGAGAAGACAGTATGCCAGCTGAGCTATTTAAAATCCTAAAAGATGATGCTGTTGAAGTGCTGCACTCAATATGCCAACAAATTTGGAAAACTCAACAGTGGCCACAGGATTGGAAAAGGTCAGTTTACGTTCCAATTCCAAAGAAAGGCAATGCCAAAGAATGTTCAAACTACCGTACAATTGCGCTCATTTCACAGGCTAGCAAGGTTATGCTCAAAATCCTACAAGCTAGGCTTCAGCAGTATGTGAACCGAGAACTACCAGAAGTGCAAGCTGGGTTTCGAAGAGGCAGAGGAACTAGAGATCAGATTGCCAACATTTGCTGGATCATGGAAAAAGCAAGAGAGTTCCAGAAAAACATCTATTTCTGCTTCATTGACTACACTAAAGCCTTTGATTGTGTGGATCACAACAAACTGTGGCAAATTCTTAAAGAGATGGGAGTACCAGACCACCTTACCTGTCTCCTGAGAAACCTGTATGCGGGTCAAGAAGCAACAGTTAGAACTGGACACGGAACAACCGACTGGTTCAAAATTGGGAAAGGAGTACGACAAGGCTGTATATTATCACCTTGCTTATTTAACTTATATGCAGAGTACATCATGAGAAATGCCGGGCTGGATGAAACACAAGCCGGAGTTAAGATTGCCAGGAGAAATATCAACAACCTCAGATATGTAGACGATACCACCCTAATGGCAGAAAGTGAAGAGGAACTAAAGAGCCTCTTGATGAGGGTGAAAGAGGAGAGTGCAAAAGCTGTCTTGAAACTCAACATTAAAAAAACTCAGATCATGGCATCTGGTCCCATCACTTCCTGGCAAATAGAAGGGGAAGAAATGGAAGCAGTGACAGATTTTATTTTCTTGGGCTCCAAGATCACCGCAGATGGTTACTGCAGCCATGAAATTAAAAGACGCTTGCTCCTTGGGAGGAAAACTATGGCAAACCTAGACAGCATATTAAAAAGCAGAGACATCACCTTGCTGACAAAGGTCCATATAGTTAAACTATGGTTTTTCCAGTAGTAATGTATGGCTGTGAGAGTTGGACCATAAGGTTAGCTGAGCGCCGAAGAATTGATGCTTTCGAACTGTGGTGCTGGAGAAGACTCTTAAGAGTCCCTTGGACTGCAAGGAGGTCAAACCAGTCAATCCTAAAGGAAATCAACCCTGACTGCTCATTGGAAGGACAGATGCTGAAGCTGAAGCTCAAATATTTTGGCCACCAAATGCGAAGAGAGGACTCACTGGAAAAAACCCTGATGCTGGGAAAGACTGAAAGCAAAAGGAGAAGGGGATGGCAGAGGATGAGATGGTTAGATAGCATCACCGACGTAATGAACATGAATTTGAGTAAACTCCGGGTGACAGTGGAGGACAGGAAGGCCTGGTGTGCTATGGTCCATGAGGTCACAAAGAGTCGTACACGACTAAACAACTGAACAACAACAACAACATGGTTATCCTTTACTGAAACTGTTATGTAAAAAATTTCACATACATACAATATAAATTTATAGAAGCAAACCACTTCCCATTTTTAAAGCAAAATTCAATATCACAATAAAGAATTTGAATTAGGAACTTTCGTCATATTTGGCAATACAGTCCTATCTTATTTGTATGCATTGCAATCCTAAATACTGTATGCTACCTTAAAATAAATTTATACCCAAAGGAACTACAGTAACTTCAAGCAAATGTGTTTATGATTACAATCCTTCTTCAACGATTGACAAAATGTCTGCTTTCTAAACAAATTTGTCTTTGATGTGGTTAAATTGTTTCTTTCCTGATGTTGTTTGTTTGGGAATATCATGTTGCTTCATTCTGATTGTAGCTGCTAGATTTAATGCCACATCATTGCTAAACGTTTGCAGAAAAATTTCCATTTGATTCCATATAAGTAAGGTAAAGGTTCCCCCCGCACATTTGTTCAGTCGTGTCTGACTCTAGGGGCCGGTGCTCATCTCCGTTTGTTAGCCGAAGAGCCAGCGTTGTCCGAAGATGCTTCCACGGTCATGTGGCCGGCATGACACGCACGGAACGCTGTTACCTACCCACCAAAGTGGTACCTATTCATCTACTTGCATTTGCATGCTTTCGAATTGCTGGATTGGCAAGAGCTGGGGCGAGTGCGGGAGCTCACTCCGTCACGCGGG
Source organism: Charina bottae (assembly GCA_023362775.1). Classification (NCBI taxonomy): domain Eukaryota; kingdom Metazoa; phylum Chordata; class Lepidosauria; order Squamata; family Charinaidae; genus Charina; species Charina bottae. Next base: position 109,344,431 of record JALMGJ010000002.1, read on the forward strand.
GCTAGGGATTCGAACCTCTGAACTTGCGACCTTCTGATCAACAAGCCTGGCGTCTTACCCACTGAGCCACCACGCCCCATTCCATATAAGTACAAGACTTAAAAAAACTTTAGGAGGCAAGAAAAGAAGAAAAATGGCCCATTGCACAAAAAAGAACCATGGAGTTTGGGGAAAACATTTCAACAAGATATTGCCTGAGCATGCCATCAGCCAGTGAGATGTGGGACAAGACTTACCTGCACAGGATTTTGTGGGATGCTCTTTTACATCTAGAGCTCTGGAATAGAGAGAGAAGACAGAGAAACAAAACCTCAAGAAATCATTGCTATTTCAATAAACCAGTAAACAAAACAGTCTTTATATCACCATGGTGACAGATGGATGACATTGTAAGATACTTCAAATTACTAGTGAGAAAATGGTCACAGACTGCTATGACCTTCCCACTAGCCTACTGGAGGAGAAAAGTCCTGCTTGTTGCTTTCTGTTTTTTAATGTTTGGAAAAATATTAATGTATCCTCTTCCAGAACCATCTGGAATTATCCTATATTAATTCATAGAAAAAAATGAAACCATATTGCTGATCTAAGAAATACTTTTGTGTCTTGATTTGTGAACTCTCATCTTGAATATGAAGCAAGAAAGAATAAGATTGGAGAATAAAGAGAGATTTTAATTTGTCTCTTAGAATAAATTTCATTCTTCTGTTTCTTAGTAGCAGCTAACTATGCTGTGGAAATTTATTCTCTTCCCCTAAGGTTACAAAGCTATTCACTTTGGGGCCAAACCGTTATGCAGGACAAATGCAAGACAACAGCCCTACATATCTACAGTATGTATCATCAAAACTCCAAAGTTAGAAATTGCTTTTTAGTTTTCAGCCGAGCCCTAGGAATGCACAGATGCACATTTCAGGTGAAACAGAGAACTGTTTATCCATAGAGGAATGTCAACCCAAGCCTTGCTCCAGCATCTATCTATCAAGACAAAATTCTTTTACCCAAGTAAACAACCTTGGGACGATCCAGTAAAATCTCTGATAATCTTGCAGTTTTGTTATGAAATACTTTTCTTATATTGTATGCATGTGGTACCATGGTCTTAATAGCAAAATAAGAGCTACTGGAAAGAAAATGGGAAAAAAATTAGAATGCAGGAGTAGAATACCCCCCAAAGCTCTTGAAGGAAAGATAAGAAGTGGGGCATGAATAGGTAGATTTTATAGGAAGTATAATTTTTTTTATCACTCCTATTTAATCTCAATATGTCACACCACTTTATCTTTAATCTGCTGCCCACAGGTAGAGTAAATGTTCTGAGTTAAAATATTTGGAAGAAAAGCACTATCAGGACTGAATTCATATGAGCCATATATTTCAGTGCTTGATTTTCGTCTGATATTTTCCATCTAGTTGGTTTAGAAAACTCTCTCTTCGGTCTCTCTGTCCTGTAGGTGGCACTGTTGCTCCATAACTTTCCTCAGCATTCTAATGAGTTTAAGAATTATAAACTGAATTAGAAAAGAATGGAACCCCCCCCCCCCCCAGTAAGGCTAGCAAAGCAGAAAGGAAAAAAAATATGGTAGAAGTAAAGAAATCTGCCTTATTTTTAAAACTTGCTTATGACTGAAGATTTATTGACAAGTTTTTAACTTTTGGGATTCATTGCAGCTTACATAGATTTGTGCCTTTGAGTCAATCTTGACTCCTGGCGACTGCCTGAACTAGTCCCTGCAGTTTTCTTGGCAACATTTTTGGAAGTGGTTTGCCACTGCCTTCTCCCTAGGGCTGAGAGAGAGTGACCGGCCCAAGGTCACTCAGCTGCTACGTGCCCAAGGCAAGATTAGAATTCAGGTCTATCCTACCTTAACCATTAGACGAAACTGGCTAGTAGTTATGCACTGCACAGAGATTACTGTATTTCTAGACATAAGCTGTGCTCACACAAAGCCAAATCAGCCTTCTTTTTCGAGGATTCACACATACTGCACCAAATGGGCACACGTAATTTGTACTCAGGTGTTAGAATCCTACATAAACTAGGATCCAGGCCAGGCATACAGTTGTCCCTGAGTTGAATGAGCGCACATCTTGTCATGCAAATGGATGAGTACGTGAAACAGCCATAAGTGATTTTATTGAGTAATTGTGCGTTCACAGGTGTCCAGACAATTGTGAGTGTCTGTCTTTTAAGCCACAAAGAAGAATGCAGACGACATTCACCTTCAGGAGTTCCACAGCAGCTAAAATGCTTGGCATGCGGAATGGAAAGCATTTCCCAATGAAATGACATTGCCCTTCAGGGTTGGAAAGATAATTACTTGCTGCCAGTTGCAGTTAAATAATACTGTGGTATCTAATCCAGAAGACTCAGATGCTCCCCTTCTTGATCCTCCTTCACGTCAATGCACTGGAGCACATTGGGCTGTGTTGTGCCCCAAAGCAAAAGGAGGCAGAGGGTGGGAAACATGATCGGGAGAGGACCAGGCTAATTGAAATTGCAACTGTGACAGGCCGAAAGGCAGGGAAGGATTCCTGGGGCTGCAAGAGAAGCATAGTAGAGATTTTGGAAGGCTTGGGTATGAAACATTTATTCAATACTTAATAATTATCTCCTTTCTGTTCAGTTTGCTTAGTCTGCTTCTGAGTGTTCTACTGAAAATACACAATTCTTCATTTCCATTTCCTGTGTAATGAGCTGGAAGCAGAAAAATCAGTTATTAAAAATATTCTGAATAATTACACATTTTCACACTGAAATAATCAAACAATTGTTATTGCTTGTGCTCTCTGTCTTTGGCATTGCACTGATAGAGACTCACCTTTTCCTTTCATTTGTTTTTACCACTGCCCCATGTCCTCATGAGATAACCAGTTGCCCCTTAGCTATTGTAATAAAAAGCCCACTACCAAAGAAGGAGCCAGTTTGGTGTACTGGTTAAGGCACTGGGCTAGAAACTGGGAGACTGTGAGTTCTAGTCCCATCTTAGGCACAAAGACCTTGGGCCAGTCACTCTCTCTCAACCCTTGGAAGGAGGCAATGGCAAACCACTTCCGAAAAACCTTGCCAAGAAAACGGCAGGGACTTGTCCAGGCAGACTCTGAGAATCGGACACAATTGAACGTAAAAAACAAACAAACAAAGAAGGGAGACGTAACCGAGTGTACAAACTATTGTACAATATCCTTGGTTTCACACGCTAAGAAAATAATGCTTAGGATCATCCAACACAGAGCAGAGCCCTACATGGAAAGGAAGTAACCAACTAGAGATTTTTCTAAACAATTAGTTCAGTGGAGCTCAGGTTATATCAAATCTCCCAGGCTGTCACAGAATGCTACCATTAGTTGAAAGCTGTGTACTGTTCTTTAGCAAAGGAACAAGTTGCCAGTAAATTAAATCAGAGTTAAGAGCTCTGATAAAGAACTCCAGTCTCTTTCTTTAGCACAATTGTGTGGATAGTATTTTGGGATGCTTGGCACACATGACTCACATATATACAGTACATATATACATATATACATATCAGCTAGTAATAAAATTCTAAGTCTGTTTGATTCTGAAAAGCTCCCTGGGATTTAAAAATCTGCTGTGCATGGATAATTAGTCTTCTGCTATTATTTTAGGAAAAGCAGGGCTATTGATTTAAATTAGAGCCAAGCACAAGGAAATGTACCTTGAATGGGCCAAGTTTGGGGAATATAGTTGAGCCGGCAGATCTTATTTTGATTAGTAAGGATAGGTGCTAATTATTGAAATACTTTGCTATATGGCTGCTTCTGACTGTTTTCCAAACAAGATGGGCTCTCCAGATATCCCAAGGATTGTTTGATCTTGCCCTATGGATCTCCTTCATGACTCATGTTGCTACTGTAGTCAATATAGAGGCAAGTCATAGAAACTGGGAAAAGTGTAAAGAAAATTCTTCCAAAAAATGCCAGGATAGCCCAAAAATGCCAAGATAGCCAAAAAGAAGCAGCCAAGATGATTCAAGAGGACAAGCTACAACCCATAAATGGCTTGTGCATGTAACAGTCTCATTGACAGTCACATTTCAACATGAGTTTGATCCACTCTCACAATAGGATTAATCACTTCATTATATCTCATTCTTTCAAGTGTTTGCTTTCCAAGGGGCTTTACAAACATAAATAAAATAAGAATCAGTACATTTAGACATTGGTTTGGAGTATTTTCATTTACAAAGTAGAAATGCTGGTACATGCAAAGGAATCAAATCTTCAATTAGGGTTAGTTAATTAATTATTCAATTAAAATAATGCAGAATTCAATCTGGAAAGTCAAAGTTCATCAACCCCAATGGTTAGTACAGAGTTAACAGGTAAAGAGCAAGGGGGAGTTAGAGACATGAGCCAAGACAGGTTTCAAACTGGGCTAGGCAAAAGACAGCACTTTGGATCCAAAGGGTCATGGACATTGTCTTGAGTACCTCAAGAGTCTTTGACATTGTCTTTCTTGAAAAGCTACCCTCAACTTCCACATTTAAAAAAAGAGAGAGAGAAGGAAAGTGTGTGTGAAAGAGTATGTGTCATGATCTTTCTGTGTGATTAGTTTGGGATACATTCACACTTACTGTAAAAATCCTCCTGGGCATGCTAAAACATTGCATGCATAGTTGGGATGGACCATTACTGTCCTAATTAAGAACATATGCAAGTATTTATTTCTGTTTATTACACTAATATTTCACCTTTCCTCACAGAGTTCCTGGTAGCATACATATAGCTCTGCTCAGAGGTAAACTGGGGTGACAGAGTATGGCTGGCTCAAGGTCACCCAGTGAGCTTCATGACTGAGGATGGACTTCAATCTGGTTTTAGTCTAGAATCAAAGGGTAGTTACTAATGCAGCACCAAAGAACCAAATATCTATATTGAAGTGAGGGGATGTTAAGCAGTGTAGCACAAAGTGGAAGAAACACAAAATTAGGGGCAGGCATTACAGCATAAACCCTATGTAACAAAATTTACTTTTCAAACTCTTCAATCATTACTTAAAATGAAACTAAAAGAAAAAGAAATAGAAAAGAAAATAAGAAACCTACTCAATTCAGCTATCCCCAAACTGAGCACTGTACAGATGTGAATACTTTAAATCCCAGAATTGTCAGTAATAGCCATGCTGGTGGGGAATTCTAGCAGATGAAGTCCAAGCATCTAGATGAGTGTTTCTCAACCTTGGTCACTTTCAGATGTGTAGGAGTTGAAGTCGAATTCTGGGAGTTAAAGTCCACACATCTTAAAGTCGCCACGGTTGAGAAACACTGATGTGGAAGGTACCCAAACTGAGAAAGTCAATTTGAAGGTTTGCCTTGCTATGAAGCAAACCCCAATGCTAATTGTGAGTCCCGAGACAGGCATATCAAAACACCTGAGGTTTTGGAAACTTTGAGGGAGTGGTTTTAGCAAAAGAAAAAAAGAAAAAGATTTCATTAAGCTTCCATTGATTCTTGGGGGTCAATGAAAGAAGCAGATGCTAAGCATTCTGGATGCTAAAGCAGAGCCTAGAAGGCTACTCACCAAGTTAATTTATTTAATCAGGCACTGGAGTATTTAAAGCACTTTTCAGACAGATTAAAATGTACAGTGGAACCTAACCTGCAATTCTCAGAGACTCCAGTCATCACTTGCTATATTGTAGAATGATTTGTAGGAAGTAGTCATCACCTTTCTTTTCACCTTTCCTATTTATAGGAGAGATCTTCTCAGGGTAAGAAGAGAGGGAGAGAGGAAGCAGAAGGAAGATTCCTTCAGAAAAAATATAAAAACTTGATTTGTTTCTTGTCACTTACCAAAAGCAACAAAAATTGAACTTGTTTTGAATGTTCATTCAACGGAGAGGAAGCAGAAAAAGATACCTGGGTCACAGATAAAACTCTGAAGATAGATTTTAAAAAATCCAAAGCCATGTAGAAATGCAGCTGACATGAAGCACTCTTGGCAGTCCCAAGTGAAATACAACAAATTATTAGAATATAGAGCTCACTTCATTTCGTTCATTAAAATGAGTTTTCCTTACATTGTAAAGCTCTCTGCTGTTTCCTCTGCAGAATCCCTGGCCTTGAATTATAAAAACTAAGAAAGCTGGAAAAATGGATCCAAGTTAATTGATTAGAACATTTTTTTCAGCAGAGCACAACCCAATTCTCCGCTGTTGGTTTGTTTTTTTAAGAATAGCAAACATTAATTGGAAATATAGACTGAAAATAGTTAATGCATCACACTGCTATGTATAACCTCTTATTTGTGCTGAAAAACAGGAAAATTATAAAATTAGACCCAGGAGATTTTCTGACAGCTTGGTATCTTACAAAGGTTAGAGTAATGAAAAATACTATAATGGAGCTACAATAATACACACAGTTACCTAGGAAATAAATTCCATTAAATTCAGTAGGACTTATTTCTGAATAGTCATAGATAGAACTGATCTACCAGGCATTATTTCTCCATGTTATCCATTTCTCCTAGTTAAATGTATCATACCAAAATTTTAATGGATTTTTCTATTAGCAAATATTAAAAACAGCTGTTGTGAAGCCTGACTGATTCTTCCTTACCTTTTAGTTGTCATACATATTTATGGATTGTATTAATATTCTATTAACAACTCCCGCCCCTCAAAAAAAAACCCCTTCCGTTAGATTTGTTGGATTAGTGTGTTGTACTAAAGACATTTCAGTTACACTCAAGCTCCAAAATGCCATGAAATTGTGGCTGCCCTGAAGGATACATTGTTCAGGAAATTCAGCATAACACCTACGCTGTGGCTAATTACTCTTCAAGGTATCCCAAGATTATTTATTGCTTTTGCCACTGCAAACTAACACAACTACCTCCCCATCCAGAAACTGTTTCTAATCTACTCTTTTGGATAGCAGCAATCTGTAGTGGCAATAAAACCAGTAAGCATTATGGCACATGACACCCTGGATGATTCAACATGGCATCAGTGTTTATAAATGACAGTATAGTATGATTTAGAAGATATTCTTTTCTCTTTTCTTTTCTTGATCAATTAATAAAATAACCCAATTATTTAACCTTATGCAAGACTGGGTGTGTTAACATTTAAATATCCCTTCCTTGAGTTAATTTACTGGGTCCATTAACTCTTGGGCCAGTCATTTTCTCTCAGCCCTAGGAAGCAGGCAAGGGCAAACCACTTCCAAAAAACCTTGCCAAGAAAACTGTCCAGGCAGTTGCCAGAAGTCAACCCTCACTTGAAGGCACCAAAATACTGTATATAAAAATAGAGTTTTCCTGACACAAACATTCTCTTGACCAAGTTAAGTATGTCATAGTAACTGGTGAATATACTGTATTTAAACATGGGTTTGGGGTGTCTGTCATCCTGGATCAGTGTTGCGGTTTGGATTAGATGACAGATAACTTTATTCCAGCTTATCTTTCAAAGGTCTTATCATTTTTGACCACTATCAGAACCCTACTTTTGTGCTGATTTCATATAGCATCTCCTGGTTTTGTCAAATATTTTGTAGTTGAATGTCTCATTGGCTAAGTCTTACCTAGTAGGTTGCCAAAAGTAATTTTTAAAAAATTCAGCCAATAGCTTCCTGTTTGGCAAATGGGAATGATACAGGTACAAGACTGAATATAATAATGTGGAAATGTATGTTTGTTTCTCCAGGACTCACAGGGGAATATGCATAATGAAAACCTAAGCTGTAAATTCTACTTTCATAAGCGAGCTACTCCAGATTGCCTTACTCTGAATATGAGGCAAAAAATGGGAAGCAAGAGAGAAAGGATAGTTAGATTAGATTCAAACTGAGTTGCTATGGAATATAAACATGGAAATGAAAAGGGAGTTAATACTGGTATATTTAATTCATTTGCATGAATTAAAGAATAGTATGAGTATGGCTCAGTGGTTAAGACGCTAGGCTTGTCAATCGGAAGGTTGGCGGTTCGAGACCCTAGCCCCACGTGACGGAGTGAGCTCCCGCACTCGCCCCAGCTCTTGCCAACCTAATGCAAGTAGATAAATAGGTACCACTTTGGTGGGACGGTAACAGCATTCCGTGCTTGTCATGCCAGCCACATGACCGCGGAAGCATCTTCAGACAGCGCTGGCTCTTAGGCTAAGAAACGGAGATGAGCACCGCCCCCTAGAGTCGGACACAACTGTGCAGGGGAAACCTTTACCTTTACCTTTTTATGAGTGGACTTGAGGTGGGGGTGGGAATGTGATATTGAATAGGGAAGAAGCCAAAAACCTTTTTGCACCACTTTTTCATGGGGGTTGGTGGGCATAAAGGGTGTAAATAGAGAGGGATCTCAGGGTACTGGAGGACCACACTGAACCAGAGAACACCCTGCTCTTCATGTTGTTCAGCCAGTTAGAAGCCATGAGAGGGGGTTGGAAGGGCCACTGGTCCTTTGAGTCAAGTCTTCTCTGCCCTGTTTTACATCCACCACATTTTTTTCAAGCTTTCCAAGGTGGGGCATTTGCAGCCTTAGAAAATGTCAGCCACATGGGTGAGCAGAGTTGTAAGCAGAGGGATTTGATGTTGGATTTCCATTTCTGAGATAAGAGGCATTCTTTGATCTTGAGGGAGGGGGAAGCCAATGAAATCCATAGCTTCTGGATGGCACACCAAATCATTCATTCTTCCCAGATTATAGTTTCAAGCAATACATTGCTGGTAGACTTGCCAAACCTTAATAAACTACATTGGCAAGGATCCATGGGAAGATATATTAAGGTGAAACACAAACACATAGAGCTGTAAACATGACCTAGGTTTACTTCCAGTTGTGCATGTATTATTTCTTTTTTTCTTGGAAAAAAAGAAATACATTCCCTTTTTGTTTTATGTGACTGGATGGATGGATGGATGGATGGATGGATGGATGGGTAGATAGATATCTTCAGTATTGGGGTTCCTCCCCCTAAAAATAACTTTTTACTGTAATAACAGTAAAAAATTATTATAGCTGCTCAAGATCTCTTTCCATTATTCAGCAATGAAACTGTTATTAACATGTATCAGCTTTTTTCACATAGTGAAATATTGAGATAAAATTAATAAATAATAATTATCAAATTAATAGATTCCAAAAGTAGTATCATAAATAAATTATGCTAAATAAGAGAAAGCTCAATATATTTTCTTCAGTTTAATTTTGTTAGGATTCTGTGGAAAACAACATTTTTTAAATAACATAAATTATTTTTATTTATTTATTTATTATTTGGATTTATCCCCGCCCATCTCTACCATGGTAGACTCTGGGCGGTTTACAATCACAATATAAAAGTTAAAAGACTATACATTTAAAAACTGCCATAAAAATAAAAAATAAAAATCCAAAAGATGGTATGTTGTTAAAAGGAGGATATTATTACGCTAACCACCCCCAGGAGGAACATAAATTATTATCTTAAATTTAACCTGATGAGAAAAAGAGGATCAGATAAATCCATGTACTCCATGGATTTGGTCAGGTGATGAATATGCCTCATCAATTTGATAGTACTCAGCTACTTTCAGTTTCTTATTCTAGTTCATCCTAAGTATATGGATTTGGAAATCTCAAATCATGCTGAATTCAGTGGATTTTCAGATGATAAATATGAATAAGATTTGAATGGTAATTACTGTTCTCATGAAACTACTAGTCCTCCTACTATGAAATACTGGATTTAATTAATTTAAGATAATCAATTTTCCAGACAAAATACCATATAATTTTTGTATTTTTTTTTAAAAAAGTAGAAGTTAAGGTTTTTAGAATTATCTTGAAGACTCTTTACAGTCATATATGAAAAGTTTTTTTAAAAAATCTCAAAGATCCAGGGTAATAGTTTGGAATAAAAGCTGTCTCCTTTTTTTAGTCTGTTTTGTAATAAAAAAATCTATCATGGTCTCAGGGAGATAAAATGTATTTTCCTATGTTGAAGTGTAGAAAAAAGAGAAAATGGGTATTTCAACTCTTTTATTAATGTGATTCATTTTTATCTTGAACAGTCACCAACACTTTTTGGAACATTGTACATACAAGGAAATAAGGCATTCATCTTTAAAAGTTGAAGAAAAAAAATAATCTAAGGAGATAATCTAGTGGAGATATTACCTGCAAAAGCATATTGAAATGTAAGGAGGTATTGAGTCACAGAAAAGTTTCATAATAAAAGGTGCACAACATTCTATATTACATTCAGCTAATAGTTCTTACTATTAATCCTAAAGGAAATCAACCCTGACTGCTCATTGGAAGGACAGATACTGAAGCTGAAGCTCAAATACTTTGGCCACCTAACGCGAAGAGAGGACTCACTGGAAAAGACCCTGACTGGGAAAGACTGAAGGCAAAAGGAGAAGGGGACGGCAGAGGATGAGATGGTTAGATAGCATCACCGATGTAACAAACATGAATTTGAGTAAACTCCGGGATGCAGTGGAGGACAGGAAGGCCTGGCGTGCTATGGTCCATGAGGTCACGAAGAGTCGGACATGACTAAACGACTGAACAGCAACAAAACAACAATACTTCTTACACACAAACTTAAAGATTCGTTATTATCTGAACGGAAGGAAATACCGAAAGAGTTGAGTACTGCCCCATATGGAATGACATTCAAATGCTTAACATCCACATTGCAGGTACTTCTGCAATCCTCACTCTGATTCTTCTTAAAACTTAAGCTATACTTGACTTTATTTATCTGATAAAGTATAAATTATATTATCTGGTAAATTTGTGGGACTGTGCTATGATTTGGCAAAAAAAGCGGTCTCATGATTGTCATAAATGATTTCCAGTTGCTAACACCCTCAATGATATTGAGATACCAACAAGGTACTGTATATTGCCATACTCCCATACTAGCTGGTGGAGTAAAATGAAAACCAAGCTGTATTATGGGTCAAGACAATGGAGAGTTCCTTCTGTAGGAAGCCCAGAATGATTCTGCATTCCATTCTCAATGAGAAGCCACATCATTGCTCTAGCATTATATTCATCAGTAGTTTATACAATACTGCAGAGAGAGATGTGAGTGAAGCCACAGTATCCTGGAAATGAATTGAGATCCTGCAATATCCCATGTGATTAGCTGCAGACAATGGATGACTTGATTAATAATAATAATAATAATAATAATAATAATAATAATCCCTTCACACCCCTATGGGTGGTATGCGTCTTCCTCAATCTCGGGTCTTCTACCAGAGGCATGGGAGTGTGAGGGTTCTGCACAGTATTTTAGCTGTTCCTAGCACTGCACTCTTCTGGACAGAGAGCTCTGATGTTGCTCCTGGAATTTGTTGGAGCCACTCTCCCAGCTTAGGAGTCACAGCCCCTATTCCCCCCACCACCACTGGGACCACTTTGGCCTTCACTTTCCACATCCTCTGTAGTTCCTCCTTCAGGCCCTGGTACTTCTCCAGCTTCTCATAATCCTTCTTCCTGATATATTGAGATATAGATGTACATAGATGTAGATATATAGTAAGAGCATCTTGGGTTTGAAAAAAATAATATCTGAACACTTTTTATACTTACTCTATTAATTCACTGGCCTAATGAGGCCATCTTTTAAATTATTTAGAAAGGTTTTTAAAAATTTATCATTGGCAACATAGGCAGCCCAACTGACCTTTGCCTTTTCATAAGAAAACTGCCCCCTTCATGAAACATTTATAGGAAAGCTTCCTCTAAAGATGTCCTTATCTACTGCAACCATCATGTGGAAGTCTCTTGGGAGCGCTAAGCAGATCAGTGCCTTTAAAAAGTCATATCTTGACTTACTCTGTCTAAAGTTTTGAGAATATCAATAGCTAGGTTGCTAAATCAAATGTAAACTTCCACAACAGAGGCATTTAAACATTTCCTGCAGAGATTGGCCTGAAAGGACTATTATAATATTTACCCTTTTCAAAACTCCTTAATTGCATAGCTCTTCTGTACAAGTCATTTTTAAACAGGAATTTGGGATGTCAAGTATGGGCATACTGCTAACCATAAGAAAAAATGAATTGTGCTTCTGATTTTGGTTATTCAAATTTTTTTTTAGAAAAAAAGATAAACAAAGTTATTGTTGTTGGTAGATCTCTTATAATAATGGAAATCTGTGAACAAGGCAAATAGGTAAGAGTGCCTTTCACCTCATCTCGAAATAATATACTTGGGGATGAGGACCAGTTCAGATTATTTTCTAATAAATGCTGAAAGCTCCAGGACAGAATCTCACATCCCTTCACTAGCTGGAACCCCTTGTTTTCATCAAAGGCAGCTGTGGATATTTCCCAGTTCATTCCTTTCATGGGTAGGTATATATTGAGGCTCAAAATACTTAAGGCGTTCACAAAATATAAGGGGTTTAAATAACATAATGCCTGGAAATAGTTTGATGGTACACCTTATCAGTAGCTTGGATAAAACCTAAGTTTCTGAATAATTGCCAATAATATTTCAACTAAGATATCATCCTTGGCATACAACTATTTATCTTCCCTTCTCCTGGTGTTAGAAAAAGAGAAGCATTTTATACTGGAAAGCAGAGGGGAAAAAAGGGCACACCACTTAAACCTCCTCGCCATTAGAGTCAGGTTGTAATCAACAGTTACTACCCATCATTGTTGCTCTAGTTGTAGTTAGCTGAAAACTAGTACTAAAGGGTTAGGGAACCTACGACCCTACATAGGAAAAATGCAATTCTCCATGGGATGGGCATCAATACATTTGAGTAAGAAATATCTTCACATATGAAGGCTTTGTTTGGTTTTTAAGTTTCAATATTAGAGTCTCACAGATTATACAGAAATAGATAGATTAAAATTCTGATGCCTTTCTGTTTTATGGCAAAAGAACATTAAAGAGAGAGAGATTATTTTCAGGGAATTAAACTTCTAGAATAGGAAATAAGACATTTTTTCTTTCTTTTCTTATTTTTCCCCCCACAAAACCATTTCTTCCCATGAATAGAGTTCCAAGAATCTTTGCAAATGCACATCATGAATCTTCTGTGAGGGAAAAGTGGTTTTTTCCAGTGCACTTATTTATTTATTTATTAAATTTCTATGACCGCCCATCTCCCCCTCAAGGAGGGACTCTGGGCGGTCTTGCTGGACTCTTGCTTGCTTTGCTTATAAGATATTTTAATGCCACAACACAAGCAGTATACAAGTCCCAGTACAAACAACAGAACTTCCTTGATCTTCATAATGTTAGTTACTTAGCAAGCAAATCAGGTATAACCTGTATTTGGACATCTTAAATGGTATGCGTTTGGGTGTTAAAACTGAAAATAGGGCATTTTGTTCTGCAATACATCTTATTGTAATGGCACCATCATTAAGATTTATCAGATGTTGACCTGTTGCCTATAAAATAAAATCAGTTCTTAAGAATGTTTTCCCAATTGTGTTCATTTCATGTTTGTAGAAATGTCTCTGTATGTCTGGGTGGAGCATATCCATTTAGAACAATCTTCTCCACCTGCTGTTATGCTGAAATATGCAGACTGAGGATTCCAAGAGTTAGAATACCAAGACATTTGGAGGGCATCAAACTGGGGAATACTGATTTAGATCATACCCACTTAATGATGGGAAATCTGTTGAACTATGTACTTAAAGATGGGTAGAATTGAGTGATGAATGAGTATCATCCCTAATTTCCCCTTTACTCTTGTTTCTTTCGGAAACTATTTCTAAAACTCTTAGGACCATGTTTTGCCCTCTGGTTTCCCAACCCTTTCACTAACATTATGAAGATCAAGGAAGTTCTGTTGTTTGTACTGGGACTTGTATACTGCTTGTGTTGTGGCATTAAAATATCTTATAAGCAGGCCTTCTTTGCAGTGGTATTCCATTCTGTGAAATTAACTTCGTCCCATATTGGGGAGTTTTCTACCATGATTTGTTTTGGATACATAGTAAAAATCCTTCTCTTCATTCAGCTTTTCTCTGTATGAATGTTTTGTGTGAATGACATTTTCCTTCTACAAACCTTCTAAAATGTTTATGTTTTGAATAATTTATTGTAATGTATATACAATAAATACTTTTTTTCTCTTTTCTCTGAATATTCTCTGTAGTGCTTTGAGATGTATTTGACAAAAATGGTACAAAAATTGATTGATTGATTGATTGATTGAATGTCTGTTATCTAAGCATATCAAACAGTTGGGTTTGATTAGGGCCACCAAAATGCTATAAAAGAGTGTGTGAGCTTTCAAGCTCTTTTGTAGATTGAACTGATACAGTTCTGGTAAGTATATGAGATTGTGCATGGATGCAGAAAGGGTGAAAATAAGATTCCAGTTGGAATCTCCAATAGAAGAGAATTGGGGTAGGGGTAGGAAGAAGGGAGAATGAAAGGAACCACAGCACTTCTGTGAATTAACATCACTCCTTCCTCAGCATTCCATGGAACCATGCCTAAGCAGCCTTCTGAGAAAAGGTCTTAGAAGGTTGATTGACTGGGAATATCCCACTTCTGCTTGTGCACAGATCCCATAGGCTATTCAAACTGACAATCACTTGAGGAATTTTAATTATTATAGAGATTGTACTTAAGAAGGGGACTAATATTGGAGAGGGCCAGGCTAAATGTCAATATTTAGCCATTGCAAACATCATTGTTCCTGAACTAGAGAGAGAAGGAAAGGGCAAACATATCCCTTATCTCTTTCAGTTTTAATGAAGTTATCCTTTCTGACGTAACTTGTACTTACAAGTTATCCTTCTTCAATGTAACTTATTCTACATTATGTTTAATTTGTTGTGATTCTGAAAAAAGAATCTGTGTTTTCTACACTAAGCACACTCAGGACAGGAAACACACATACTTAATTGTAATTGTTGATAAAATTCCACATGCTGATGAAGTTTAGGGATTTTCTAAGATAGAGTAATCTATCACAGATTTCTATAGGAGGGAGTTTCCAAGATCTCCCCAAACAGAGTCTACTGTAGCACAGATAGTTCACTGGTTTATTCTGGTTCAAAATCTACATAAAACCTCATTTGTTTGAGAGAGATGAATCTTGAAACAAACAAAAATCTTCTTTAGAAAGTATTATAGAAATTTTTTTACACTTGGATAAAACAATAAGGCATATTAAGTAATCAGAAACATTGGGAAAGTTATCTAGACAAGGACATTGGGGAAATTTGTGCAAAAATATGTTTGAAAGAATTACATTTAAAAAGGATTTAGAGGCTGTTTGGTACAAAAACGTCCTACATTATGGGAAGTTACCTATGATGAACAGATTGGAGTTTCTGAAAATACATTTTTTAAAAATGAATAAACTCCTCCCAAATGGACCAGAATACTGCTTAACTAACTGAAGCAGTAAAACAAACTGGGTTCACATAACATGTTTGTCTATGTGCTTGCATATGAGGTATTTACAGCCTACACTAAGCTGTGAATCCCATAGAATTGACAGAGATTATTCATATGGAATTGTCACATACAATATATGAGAAACCAGAATAGTAGTTCTTGGTTTATTTAAAACTATCTATCCAAAGGGGTTCTGGTGGGGAATATGGCCGACTGAACAACCTTGTCCGTGAGCTCTGGACAGAACTGACAATGCATTGTTTTTTTTCCCGGTCTCAGGTTTTTACCTGAAGCCCAGAGCTTTTTCAAGAGTTAAGAAAAAGCTCGGAATTATTTATTTATTTATTTATTTATTTATTTATTTGTTTATTTATTACATTTATATCCCGCCCATCTCCCCCAAAAGGAGGGACCCTGGGCGGTTCACAACAAATTTAAAAGAATTAAAACAATAAATATCAATAATAACAATATAAAATTACACACACACACACACACACACACACACACACACATATATATATATATATATATACACACACACACACACACACACAGACACAGACACAGACACAGACACAGACACAGACACAGACACAGACACACACACACACACACACACACACATACACATACACATACACATACACATATACACATATACACATATACACATATACACATATACACATATATACAGCATCATATAATTTGATCCAAAAGTGGTAGATCTTATTCCACTGATCAACAAGGCTGGTTGAAACAGATCTAAGGGGCCAGCCAACCCCAAGACTGGCTATTCCCCTCCCCTCCCCACGCCTGATGACATAGCCAGGTCTTCAAGTTTTTTCTAAAGTCCAGGAGAGAGGGGGCCGATCTTATTTCCCGGGGAAGAATATTCCAAAGGGCAGGGGCTACTGCAGAGAGCCTCCTAGACCCCGTCAGGTGGAACTCTCTTGCCGACGGGGTTCGTAGCATGCCCTCTCTGCAGGACCGGGTGGGACGGGTTGATTGATTGAATGGGGATGAGCCGGTCCTTCAGGTAACCTGGACCCATGCCATGTAGGGCTTTAAAGGTAATAACCAACACCTTGAATTATCCCATTTCATCCTCCAAAATGTCACCTTGCAGCCTGAGAATTGCAAACAGCAAAGACCCAGTAAAAGATGACGGGAGGCTGGGAAGCCATCATTTCCAACCCACGTTTGTAGACTTAAAAGGACATTAGGTCGAGGCCCCCCCCCCATTTCTCTTCCACTCAATTTATATTTCTTTAAGTTTTCTTACCCTAAGAGCGGCTTTCTACAACAAGAAAAAGCGGACACTCTTGGTGCCTATCATTATTTCTGGATTAATTTTTAAAACTTTTTTTTTAGTCTTTGGCTTTTGTTGTTGTTTATTCATTCAGTCGCTTCCGACTCTTCGTGACTTCATGGACCTGCCCACGCCAGAGCTTCCTGTTGGCCATCACCATCCCCTGCTCCCCCACAGTCGAGTCCATCACCTCCAGAATATCATCCATCCATCCATCTTGCCCTTGGTCGGCCCCTCTTCCTTTTGCCTTCCACTTTCCCTAGCATCAGCATCTTCTCCAGGGTATCCTGTCTTCTCATTATGTAGCCAAAGTACTTCACTTTTGCCTTTAATATCATTCCCTCAAGTGAGCAGTCTGGCTTGATTTCCTGGAGTATGGACTGGTTTGATCTTCTTGCAGTCCAAGGCACTCTCAGAATTTTCCTCCAACACCACAGTTCAAAAGCATCTATCTTCCTTCGCTCAGCCTTCCTTATGGTCCAGCTCTCGCAGCCATAAGTTACTATGGGGAATACCATTGCTTTGACTATGCGTATCTTTGTTGTCAGTGTGATGTCTCTGCTCTTAACTATTTTATCAAGATTTGTCATTGCTCTCCTCCCAAGAAGTAGACGTCTTCTGATTTCCTGACTGCAGTCAGCGTCTGCAGTAATCTTTGCGCCTAGAAATACAAAGTCTGTCACTGCCTCCACTTATTCTCCCTCTATTTGCCAGTCATCCATCAAACTGGTTGCCATAATCTTGGTTTTTTTGAGGTTTAACTGCAACCCAGCTTTTGCACTTTCTTCTTTCACCTTCATCATAAGGCTCCTCAGCTCCTCCTTGCTTTCAGCCATCAAAGTGGTATCATCTGCATATCTGAGATTGTTAATGTTTCTTCCAGCAATTTTAACTCCAGCCTTGGATTCCTCAAGTCCAGCACGTCGCATGATGTGTTCTGCGTACAGGTTGAATAGGTAGTGTGAGAGTATACAGCCCTGCTGTACTCCTTTCCCAATCTTAAACCAGTCTGTTGTTCCATGGTCTGTTCTCACGTTTGCTACTTGATCATTATACAGATTCCTCAGGAGGCAGACAAGATGACTTGGTATCCCCATACCACCAAGAACTTGCCACAGTTTGTTATGATCCACACAGTCAAAGGCTTTAGAATTGTCAATAAAACAAAAATAGATGTTTTTCTGAAACTCCCTGGCTTTCTCCATTATCCAGCGGATATTGGCAATTTGGTCTCTAGTTCCTCTGCCTTTTCTAAACCCAGCTTGTACTTCTGGCAATTCTCGCTCCATGAATTGCTGGAGTCTACCTTGCAAGATCTTGAGCATTACCTTACTGGCATGTGAAATAAGTGCCACTGTTCGATAGTTTGAACATTCTTTAGTGTTTCCTTTTTTTTGTATGGGGATATAAGTTGATTTTTTCCATTCTTCTGTTTTCCAAATTTGCTGACATATGGCATGCATCACCTTGACAGCATCATCTTACAAGATTTTAAACAGTTCAGCTGGGATACCGTCGTCTCCTGCTGCCTTGTTATTAGCAATGCTTCTTAAGGCCCATTCAACCTCACTCTTCAGGATGTCTGGCTCTAACTCACTGACCACACCGTCAAAGCTATCCCCGATATTATTATCCTTCCTGTACAGATCTTCCGTATATTCTTGCCACAGTAAGAATAAGTAGAAGTAGAATAAATAGAAGTAAGTCTTTGGCTTACTTCATGTCTAAATATTAAGGAGGACAGAGAATAATTAATCATCTCCCCATTACTATTTTTGTATTTAATTTGAAAGACTTAACTTTTTCCTACACGTTGAATCTACCATTTTGAGTTTTCATTTTTCTCTTCACTTTTTGTAGCTGCTGGTTAGCACATTTTTCTTTTGCCAATTTCACTTAATAACTTTGCAAGCCTTGCATTAACCCATTATCTCCTATCTGCGTTAGTTAAGTATCCAGGGGGCGCCGTAATCTACTGCCTGAAATATGGACGACCTTAAGGAAATCTTCTCAGAGCTTTGTTCTGGGCTTCGTTGTGATTTTAAACAGATTCCTCATGACACCCGCCAAGCCATTCTGAAAGATATTCGGGATATTGCAGAAAATATCAGTGCTAAAATGTGTCAACTGGCTGAAGACATTCTAGGGGGAGAGGAAGAAGAGGGGGATTTTTTTTTTCCTGACAGTGAGAATGGACTTTCTGAAGAAAAGCCAGGTGACGAACACACTTCACACAAGTGAAGAAGGAGTTAAAATTTGACTTGCAAGATAGTGACAAGGCTGTTTTTCTGAAGGATAGTTTTGGGAACAAATCTATGTTATGTGGGAGGTTTTCTACTGAGGAGTTTGATTTATTAAGGGGGGCAGTAGGGATGATTAATTTTTTTATGAAAAGTGCCTTATGCGTAACATGGAGACAAGTAAATGTTTTGGTATACTTTGATGTGGGATAAGAAATTAAGAATATGTATTTGGATTGATATTAAGGCTTGTATGATTCCATTTTTCTTTAATGATTTAAAGTTTGTTTGATCTTTTAAGATTTATAAGATATAAGAATAAGTGTTTGGATTTAGGTTTAATAGGGTTAAGATTCTCCAGCAAAGGAGATTGTTACCTTGTCATGGTGTCTTTTGCTTGTCAATATTGCTCCAGCCTCAGAAACAGTTAGGTATTCCATACCATTGTAACATTATTCCTCAATTATTATTCCTCCTCCTCCATCTCAGTTTTAGATATTATTAGAGAGGGGTGTCAATTCAGTTGAGGATCACTTTAAATTAATATTGCAGACTGCAATGGATTCATAAGTAGTGCAAGATGAGGCTAGAGGAGGAAGCCAGAAAGCAATGGGCAAGCAGGCAGGCTTGATTCATAGCTGATGTTTTATTTCTGCATGTTATTTATTTATTTATGTTGCTTGCATGCCACCAATATCCACTGTCTCCATGTGGTTAATTATATAAATGTATTAATATCCCATGAAATACACATAAAAATCAAACAATCAGAAATAAGCACCAGCAAATACAGATACTACATGCCAGTAACCCCAGTCAAAGAGCACCATCCTCCTCTGCAAGACAGAACAGGCAAGTCTTCAAAGCTTTCCTAAAGCCTAGGAGGAATGTGCCCCTTCATGGATCACTGCCTTGTCGTGGCGAAGGGGCTTGCGTAACTCAATGAAGTCAGGTCAAGACGGACAGGTCATGACGGAGAGTTCTGACAAAACGTGGTCCACTGGAGGAGGAAATGGCAAACCACTCCAGTATCCTTGCCAAGGAAACCCATGGACAGTATCAAAAGGCTAAAAGATATGACACCGGAAGATGAGCCCCTCAGGTTGGAAGGTGTCCAAAATGCTACTGGGGAAGAGCGGAGGGCAATTCCGAGTAGCTCCAGAAAGAGTGAAGCGGCTGGGCCAAAACCGAAAGGACGCTCAGTTGTGGATGTGTCTGGAAGTGGAAGGAAAGTCCGATGCTGTAAAGAACAATATTGCATAGGAACCTGGAATGTAAGATCTATGAATCAAGGTAAGCTGGATGTGGTCAAACATGAGATGACAAGATTGAACATCGACATCTTGGGAATCAGTGAAGTAAAATGGACAGGAATGGGCAAATTTAATTCAGGAGACCATTATATATACTACTGTGGGCAAGAATCCCTTAGAAGAAATGGAGTAGCTCTCATAGTCAATAAAAGAGTGGGAAAGGCAGTACTGGGGTACAACCTCAAAAACGACAGAATGCTTTCAGTTCGAATCCAAGGCAAACCATTCAACATCACAGTAATCCAAGTCTATCCCCAACCACTGATGCCGAAGAAGGATGGATGTGGCTGATCAAATTCCCACTGGAGGGAGTTCCAAAGAGTGGGGGCAGCCACCAAGAAAGCCCACCTCCAAGGCCCTGTCAGATGACAATCTCGTAGGGTCAGGATGTGAAGGCGGGATCCTGTTGATCTGGTTAGACAGCAGATGAATACAAGAGAAGATGGTCCCTCAGATAACCAGGCCCAGATCTATTTAGGGCTTTACGTAGTTGGCACCTGGAAGCTTACTGTTAAACAATGCATCTCCCACAACAATGGGGTCACCCAAGTATATCGAGATACCCAACACTGCCTAGCCACCACATTCTGCTCCAGCTGTAGCTTCTATATATTCTTCAAGGGCAACCCCATGTACAGTATGTTACAGTAGTCCAAACAGGAGGTGATTAGGGCCTGAGCAGGCCATTCTGATCCAGAAAAGGTCACAATTGGCACACATGATGTAACTGTGCAATAGCCCTCCTAGCTACAACCACCACCTGCTCCTTAAGCAGGAACTGCAAATCTAGGAGAACTCCCAAATTACAGAACACCTCTGAGTGGGGAGTACAACCCTACTCCGAATCAATGATGGGATTTGCCTAGAAGTATTTGGGCCACAGATCCAAGGCTATTCAGTCTTGGAGGGATTCAGTTGAAGTCTGTTCCTTGACAGGCACTGGGTTAGCACTTCTGCTGCATCACCTCTTTGGCCCAGGGGCCACAAGTATTATAAGGTATCAGCAGAATTCTGAAGTAGAATACCGAACCCTTTCCAATGGATGACCTCTCCTAGTGGCTTTGTATAGATGTTAAGAAGGAGTGGAGAGAGGAGGGAGCCTGAGGCATTCCACAAAGTAGGCAGTTACAGTATAGGTGAGTACCTAAGTGGGTTGTAGCTGCTCAGCTCCAGGCTCTTTTGGATGAAACTGATTTTCTAGATCCATTTCAATCCAGTTTCAGACCTGTAGAGAGGTGGGTCTCTATAAAAGAGAGAGCCTTTTCTATGGTGGCATCCCATTTTATGGAATCCCCTCCCCAGTAAGGATTGACTGGTGCCCACATTAGCATCATTTTGGTGAAGACCTTTCTATTTTCCTAGGCTTTTAAATTTACTTTTAATTGTATTTTCACTCTTACTATTTTAGATTTTATATGATCGCCTTGCTGCTACCTAATTGCATGGGAATTTATTTTGCATTTTATTTGATTTTATTGTATATGTTTTTATTTGAATTGCATTTTAGTGTATTTTATTATAAACTGCCCAGAAAGCTTTGGCTATTGGGTAGCTTAAAAATTCAAATGGATAGGATAGGATAGGATAGGATAGGATAGGATAGGATAGGATAGGATAGGATAGGATAGGATAGGATAGGATAGGATAAAAAGTAGAGGTTTCCAGGTAAATTCCTCCTTTCCCACCACTGAGTGAAAGCAATCCTTCAGATGACACTTGTCATCTTAACAATACGTGATTCATGGTGATATTTGCCCACATGAGTTCCTCAAGGTTATGTGCACATAGGAGCAAATGATTGAACAGGAACCCAGAAACTGAGTGAGGTTCTCACTCAAGTGAAGCATGGCCTCATCACTTCTTGTTTAGACTACTGCAATGCCTTTACATGAGGCTGTTTTTCAAAAACTCTTTGAAACTTCCATTAATGTAGAAGTGAATGTCCCAATTAATGGTTGGTATACACTGACATGAGCATTGACACTTGTGCTCCAGGCCTTGCACTGGCTTCCTGTTGGCTTCTCAGTGCAGTTTAAAATGGTGTTCTTCACTTTAAAGCTCTACATGGCTTGACTTTGAGGTATCTCCAGGAATGTCTTTTCCAACCAGTCTTGTTCCTTGTTTATTCGTTCAGTTGCTTCCGACTCTTCGTGACTTCATGGACCAGCCCATGCCAGAGCTTCCTGTCTTGACCCACCCAATGTATAAGTACTGGGAGAATCAGCAGGCAGATTTCCACTTTCACAAGTAAGATGTATAGAGACTTGAGGGCACTGCTTCTCCTTGGAATGCTGACATTCAGACAGCCCCCACCATATTACATTTCCATAAACTATTCTTTAGGAGAACTTTTGAGTTGTGATATATCACCACCTATTTATTGGTATTTAATTTTGGATTTGTTACTGTAGATGTCTTTAATGTATTTTGTTGCATTTGTATTTTTCTATTATCATAAATTTCTTTTTGTTCCATGGATGTTTTCATGTATCAGATGAAGTTTAAGCCAACAAGAGTCTTGAGTGTGGTGGGTTGAAATCTAATAAATAAATCATTCATTCAGTAAGAAATGAAGCTGCTAGCTTTGCCCAAAGCAGTATCCACATTAGGGAGAGGTTAATCAAAACTTCAGCATTTGATGACAATTGCATTGAAAGTGCAGAGCATTTAATATAATATGTCAAGATTAATTACTCTCTGCTGCTAAAAGTAAGTTGTATGACAAATTATTTGTTCTGCCTATTCATCCATTCTTTATTTGCCCTTTTTCTTTCCCTAGACAATATACAAAGCATACACAAGAAGAGTCATAGTGCTGTGTGGAATAATTTGCATTGATCACAGCTAATGTGTAAATTATTCACCAAAACTGTATTTGTTCCTTTAAAAACTATATACTTGTAAAATGACTACACTAATGGGGGGGGGGGTTAATGGAATAGGGTGGAAACACCCTATTAGGTTTGGATAAATCCAAAATCCAAATAATATTTTCCACTGAAAAGAAGTTGTTAGAAAAAGGCAGCATGTGATGGTGGCTTTTATTACTTTTTTTTTTTTTTTTTTTGCAAAAGAACCTCAGAAGTATAAATATGGATTATTTAGACTGGAAGCAATGTTTGCTGAAACGAGAAAATAGATGAATTATCTTTGGAACACCATCCAATACCAGAGCATAGTTCACTTGTATGAACCCCATTCAAAAAGAGGGAAATTACCAGCACTGTGATTGCTGTACAAACAGCACAGTGGCTGTGGTAATATTTGAGAGCTAGTGTAGTGTAGTGGTTACAGTGTGGGCTGGCACTGGAAGGACTCAAACTCAAGTCCACCATCAGCCATGGTAACTCACTAGGTGACTTTGGGCCAGTTCCTTTTTTTCAGCCCAACATATCTCATGGGGTTTGGGGATAAAATGAAAGGAGATCTCTCATTGAATCTCCCTTGAACTATTGGTGGAAAGGTGGAATGTAAATCAATCAGGCAGGCTTTCCCCAGCAGGACTTCTCACAATAGCAGAAACTGCTGCAGAACTTTGTACCAGGGTAGATATAAACCCACACCCAGGCTGGGTTTGCGTAACATGTCAGGCTTGCTAGTGCTTGGCTAGCTTGGGGCTCAGTGTGTTGTGTAGATCAAGACGCTGTGGTTGGTTTATAGCTAAGTGTACCATGGTTCAATTAAACAATGACTAGTTTGTTTTGGACATGCCAGCCACATATTTGTAGGAATGGACAAAGTTTCAGTGACGCATAGGGAGAAAACTCTAGGCCTGAGTTCATTCCATGAATAGAGATGAAATGCAATAGAGATGAAATGCAATAATAATCCTTTGATTCTTTTTCCAATTATGCAATATAAATAGAGAAAAAAGTGATTGTCCAGCACTCTTATACTGATATAAGCTTCACTTTAGATAAAGGCTAGATTTGGGAAATGGCGTAACTCAGAGGTAGAGGTCATGTTTTTCATGCAAAAGGTCCCAGGTTCAATCTTTATCATCCTGAAGTAGGGCTGACAAACCCTGGAGTTGGGCAATAAAGTGGGTAGTACATTGCTAGCGTTATTCTCCTGTCTCACATACCCAAGAATCTATACGGAATCACAAATCTGGCAGGCAGCTGAATAGGGTACCTATCCAGAAATTCAAATTACTTGAGACCAAATTATTAGTAGACTTACGTATCTCCCCATTTCATCCAACCCAGTCTCAGTGACAGAGACCAGATTGGCATGCTCTTCGAGGATAAGGACAAAGATGTTATATGATTTCCTGTTCATTGACCTGGGATTCACTAATAGCACCTACAGACTTGGAGAACTGCAGCTAAGCCACCAGACTGACTGTGTCTAAGGAGTAAAACATATTGGAAATGAGCCAGATCAAGTTAAATAGCTCAAGTTTAAATTTAATTTCTTTAATTTAAGCATACATCTTTCATGCTATTTGCCCATATCTAATCTGAAGTGCAATTAACAGAAATGTAGCATAAGGAAGGCAATGAATTATCTTATGAACAGATTACTGTGAACTGCCACTTGCTATATGATGCTGTGCCCTTGATATTACAAATAACTAAACAGTTCCATCAACTGGATACAAAAGGAGTGGTGATGTTTATTACAGAAAGGACAAGAACACTTCACTAATTTTTACTTCATTGCACCCATTTCCCAAAAAACAAACAAGCAAAGGTGAAAGTGAACTGATTATATCTGTTGAATAGCAAAATGAAATGTTGCCATCACTTCAAATGTTCAAGTATGAAAAAGAAAATGGGAATCTTGATCAGCAGCCCAATTGCATGTTCCATCTATGAATTTCAAGATTAATACCTATCAAGATTTTGGTCCCAGCTAATAGATAAATCTGTAGTTTATTTTCAACTGTTGACATTTTTGTACTGTATTTTTATTATCACTTTTTATCTGTGTTGCTAACTGCTTTGTGTATGCAGATAAATATGTAGGAGAGAAATAAATTACATATGATTTAGTATGGCTGAAAACTATAATTTTTGCCAGTTTATCC
The DNA here is from genome assembly GCA_023362775.1 of Charina bottae. Lineage (NCBI taxonomy): Eukaryota > Metazoa > Chordata > Lepidosauria > Squamata > Charinaidae > Charina > Charina bottae. Next base: position 109,369,676 of record JALMGJ010000002.1, read on the forward strand.
TGAATTACATTTCAGAGAAATACACACACAGACACACGGCTGGGATGTGAACAGAATACTCTATCTCAGAAACTAAGAAATTATGTTTTTGCAACAGAGAAAACCAAATCCAGTGATATCAGTGCAAATAAAGTAAACACGTTACTTCAGTCTAGGTATATGGACTTCTTCTCAAAGAAGAATTTGCATGTAAAGAAGAATTAACACTGTCACATTATAAATGTTTATATTTACTTCTTTTGGATTCTGACTTGGTTTTGTAGTTCTGTGTTTCAAAGAAGAACTGAAAATGCTGACATATGTTTTTGTTCCAGAAGAAATTTCATGAGAATTCTTGTTTGCTTTAATATTTGTTTATACTAAAACATAAATAATGTTGAAGTGAGGAGCATAACAGCAGTTGTGCAAAAGTTTTACACACACACACACACACACACACACACACACTGTTTTATTAAAAAATACTTAGTATTTTGTTTGTTTATTTTTGAATGCACAATCATTTTCTCTGGTACTCCAAAGTCTAAAAATCCTGCTAGCATTCAGCTGGAAAACAACAACATCAGAATCTTCTGAATTTTCATGGAAAAGAATATAGGGAATCTGTGAAACTTTTTCATGACATCATGACATCTCATAACTTATTGTGATATTGCTTTCCTCTTCCTTGAGAGTCCTAGTTCATCATCCCTCCCAGCTGAAAAGATAATATTGACTTACTTTTTAGTAATAGAGTAACAGGGCAGCATAAGTTCATTGCCGTAGAACGTTTATCCAACATATTTTTCCTTCCTCTCTCAGTATAATTCTGAAGCATCCTAGAAATGTAATGTCTGAAAAAAGCCTTTGGATAAATCTGATATTACACTAAAAAATACCCAGCTTCCTCCAAAGGAAAACACTACAATGTACTTCGCTAATTAGACATTTTATGATACTTATTTAAACCATATGAGATTAATACATTGTCAGTAGATCAGAACCACTCACCCTCCTCTGTCTTTTCACCTTCTTTGGCATTAATTTTTTCCCCATACAATTTACTTTGTTATGGTGCTGGTGGTGCTGGTTGATATTGTTGTTATGATCTTTTGAGCCACTCCTGACTCCCACTGACTATATGGACAGTTCCTGGCACTTTTCTTGGCAAGATTTTCAGACGTAGTTTGCTGCTTTTTTACTGACTGCTTAATCTTTTTATTGGAGGCTAGCAAGCTGACTGTATTTCTAATGGAACAAGATATGAGTAGGTGTTGTTGACATCGGAGAAGATGGAAATGATCTGCTGACATGCTAGTCCTTGCTCAGCAAGCTTAACTGGCAGAAATTAGAAATCAAACCCTTTTATAAGCAGTTTTCTAGACAGATATACATTGTGAACTGCCAATCATCTGACAAAAGAGGCAGTGCTTGTTGATCAAGCACAAATTAAAAAGGATAGTTCTTTGAAAAGTAAAAAAAAGAGTAATCTCTTTACCTACTTCTGAGGTCTATTCAACTGTAAAGGAATGCTGGAGATGAAGTGGTTCTGGTAAAAACTTCATGATACTCAAACTAGCTACTGCAATGTATTGTCGAAGGCTTTCACGGCCGGAGTTCAATGGCTGTTGTGGGTCTTCCGGGCTGTGTGGCCGTGTTCTGGAAGTTGTGGTTCCTAACGTTTCGCCAGCATCTGTGGCCAGCATCTTCAGAGGGCAGGAGCACTGTGCTCCTGCCCTCTGAAGATGCTGGCCACAGATGCTGGCGAAACGTTAGGAACCACAACTTCCAGAACACGGCCACACAGCCCGGAAGACCCACAACAGCCATAGCTACTGCAACTTTCCATTCCTGTGATCCAATTTTTGTAGGCCAACAGTTCAAGTTGTTGAACTGCAGCTCCCAGGATGCTTCACCATTAGTCATACTGCTGGGTGGGTTGGAAGTATAATTTGGCAATCTGGAGGGTGGCCCCAATTCTCTATCTCTCCTACTGCCATGGTAGGCCATGGTATCATCTCTACCATTCATTCATTCATTCATTCATTCATTCATTCATTCATTCATTATTTCTTTCTGGCTTCATGTGGTATGTGTTTTCAAGGTCATTGCTTAATGTTAAAGGCTGTCCCTGAAAATAACAAAGCAGCAACCTAATAGGTTCATAATTCTGATATTATCCTGTTGGATTAGTCTGTAAAAACTACCACAGAGTTCTATCAGCTGATCATTCACTTCACACAAAGACAAATGGACAGGTCATGAATGTAGTAAGTTATGCCCTGTGCTCCCTAGAAATTCGTGTTTAGGTACTCTATTTGGGCATACTACATCTCTCTCCTTACTTACTGCCTGTCCCAGTCCAGTCACAAGCAATAAATCAGGGAGGCAGTTGCAAACTTTATTGAGGAACGTATGAAGCAAACAAACGGGGGGCCAGGAATTGTGAGCGCAAAATGCTCCCACACCACAGAAACAAGCCCACAAAAGTCCAACAAACTTGCCTTAAAATAGTTATGAGTTCAAAACAAGATTAGTCAAGCAAAGTCCAAGGGCCCAGAGGCTGTAGGAGGTTTGTCGGCCAGTCCAGAGTCAAGTCACGAGGTTTCCAATCAAGAGTCAAGGCACATGAAGTCTGGGTAAGTAGTCGGTTGTTTCCAACGAACGGTCTGGGCTTGCAGCTCCCTTTAAATAGGGGCAGACCCGGGTGGAGCTTATTTAGGAGGGTGGGGCTACTTTCTCGCACGTAGCCTCCCAACCTCCACTCTTCCTCTCTCCTTTCTGCTCTCCTTGTTCTCAGACTGGGAGGGGGTGGCAACCCCTTGTCCTCATCCTCGCTGAGCAGCGGCATCTGACCCTGCTGCTCATTGGCCAGTCCCACTTCCTCTGCCTGCCCAGGCGGCCATTCGCCCGGTGCCTGATCACCCTCCAAGGCTGTCCCAGGGCCCGGCTGCCCTTCCCCGTCCTCCGACTCAGAATCCGAGCCCCCCATGATGCTTACTACTTATGTATCATCAAATCTAAATGACTTATGGATATTTTTACTCTGATAGTTATAAAGCATAAAATCACATTTAAAAACAAACATAAAATACAATCAAATACAATAGCCATTGGCATCAATCCCATGTAACTTTGAAAGACCTTCCTCCTTCCACCAAAAAAAAAAAAAGTCTGTCTTGGCAGCCTTACAGAATACCACTAAAGTAGGTGCAATTTGGACCTCTAAGGGGAAGGGAGGAACAGAAAACATCTCCAACCAGTATGGATGTTCAGGATGCACTGATACTACCTGAAAATACTTAGGAACTAAGTCATGTAAGTTTCTATAGATCAAAACCAGCACTTTGACTTATACCAGAAACCTATTGGCAACCAATGCAGTCCTGTGGTGTTACATGGCTGAAACCACTGTCACCCACCAGCATAGCCTAATTGTGTGGTGATGAGGTTACACGTCACTGTTGCCAAGGCCTCTGTAGAAGAATTTTTAGGAGCTCATTTGGACAAGAGACCAGCATACAATTCCACTGAAGCACAAATTGGATTATTTTCATATTGGAGGAAAAAGACAAACCTAAAATGGGTAGGGATGCAACCCTCTGCATAGACTTATGCACATTACATCATTTTTGTTGTTGTTCAGTCGTTTAGTTGTGTCTGACTCTTCGTGACCTCATGGACCATAGCACGCCAGGCTTTCCTGTCCTCCACTGTCTCCCGGAGTTTGCTCAAGTTCATGTTCATTGCATCGGTGATGCTATCTAACCATCTCATCCTCTGCCGTCCTCTTCTCCTTTTGCCTTCAGTCTTTCTCAGCATCAGGGTCTTTGCCACATTACATCATACATTTAAGCAATACAGCAAGCAATTGGGTTATGGTAAAATGCATGTTAGTGAGGGGAGGATGATGAAGTAATACGGTGAATACAAAGAGTTAAAAGAGGCCTTTGAACGTGTCATGCTGAAATGTGACTTTTCCTAGGAGTTATCAAATGTCTTGTTTCTCAGCATCTGAATCAGCATTCTTTGTGTTCAAGCGTTTTATTGCGGAGCTAGCAGTTTTGTTTTGTTTCACTTCGTTTAGAAAGTGCACATAGGGAAAGGGTGAGTGCCTTTTTTTATTTTTATTATTTTTATTATTCAAATTTATTCCCCGCCCATCTCCCATGCAAGGGACTCTGGGCGGGTTACAATAAATAAAAATTTAAAACTATACAAAATATCTAAAAACACAAACAAAACATAATAAAATAAAATCCAGGATGGGCTTGGACCCGCAGAATAGATAGTAGAGCTATGGGGCAAGCCAACCCCAGGAGGCACTACCACCTCCGTCGTCCCAGGCCAGGTGGCAAAGCCAGGTCTTAAGGGCCTTCCGAAAGGCCAGGAGGGAGGGGGCCAGTCTCACCTCCGGGGGCAGAATATTCCACAAGGCGGGCGCTATCGCAGAGAAGGCACGCCTCCTGGACCCCGCTAGATGGAATTGTCTTGTTGAGGGGGTCCGAAGCATGCCCTCCCTGCATGTACGGGTGGGGCGGGTCGACGTTATCGGGACGAGACGGTCCCTCAGGTACCCTGGTCCTATGCCATGTAGGGCTTTAAAGGTAATCACCAACACCTTGAATTGGACCCGGAAGCAAACTGGCACCCAATGCAGCTCGCGAAGCAGAGGTGTTACATGTGCCGATCTTCTGGCACTCATAACTGCTCGCGCCGCTGCATTCTGCACCAGCTGAAGCTTCCGGATACTCTTCAAGGGTAGCCCCATGTAGAGCGCATTACAATAGTCTATACGGGAGATGACAAGGGCGTGAGTGACTGTTCGGAGGGCCTCCCGATCCAGGAAAGGGCGTAACTGGTGCACAACTCGCAGCTGTGCAAAGGCCCTCCTGGCCACGACTGCCACCTGCTCTTCAAGCAGGAGTCGCGAGTCCAGGAGGACCCCCAGATTCTGCACTGGATCCGAGTGGGGTAGTGCAACCCCCCCCAGAACCAAAGATGACAACTTCCCGGATCCAGGGGGGCCATCAATCCACAGCCACTCCATCTTACCAGGGTTCAGTTGAAGCCTGTTGTTCCCCATCCAGACCCCCACAGCCTCCAGGCACTGAGATAAGGCATTGACCGCATCACTTACTTCACCCGGGACGGAGATGTATAACTGGGTATCATCAGCATATTGGTGATACCTCATCCCGTGGTTACGGATGATCTCGCCCAGTGGCTTCATGTAGATGTTAAATAGGAGTGGAGAGAGAACCGACCCCTGCGGCACCCCACAAGTCAGGGGTCGCGGGTCAGCTCTCTCCTCCCCTATCAACACCGACTGGGAGCGGCCCTGGAGAAAGGAGGCGAACCAGCGCAAAACCACACCGCCCGCTCCCAACTCCTCGAGCCGCTCCAAAAGTATACCATGGTCGACGGTATCGAAAGCCGCTGAGAGATCTAAGAGAGCAAGGATGGATGCACTCCCTCCATCCCGCTCTCGCCAGAGATCATCCATAAGTGCGACCAATGCGGTCTCCGTCCCATATCCCGGCCTGAAACCTGACTGGAAGGGGTCCAGATAATCCGTTTCATCCAGAATCCTCTGGAGTTGCAACGCCACCACCTTCTCAACCACCTTTCCTAAAAAGGGAAGGTGGGAGACTGGGCGAAAATTGCCCAGGATTGTAGGGTCCAGGGAAGGTTTCTTGAGGAGGGGGTGCACCAGCGCCACCTTAAAGGCCGCCGGGAACACCCCCTCACTCAAGGACGAATTAATCATCACCTGGACCCAGCCACATGTCACCTCACTAGCTGATTTCACCAGCCAGGAGGGACATGGGTCAAGCTGGCATGTGGTGGCGTTTACAATCCGGAGGATCCTGTCTACTTCATCAGGCGCAACAGGATCAAACTGTTCCCAGATAACGTGGTAAGTACGAGCCCCTGGCATCTCCCCAGATCTTGTCTCACGCTTGGAGTCCAACTTAGAATGAATCTGAGCGATTTTGTCCTGCAGATGCTCAGAAAACTCTTCCGAACGGCCCTGTAAGTGGGTCTCGCCCTGCTCCCGACCCAAAAGTGATCTTGTAATCTTGAAAAGGGCCATCGGGCGGCATTCTGCGGACGCAATAAGAGCGGAGAAATATTCACGTTTCGCCGCTCTTACCGCCACAAGGTAGGCCTTAACTGCGGCTCTAGCTTGTGTTCGGTCAGATTCAGTCTTTGTCTTTCTCCAGCGGCGCTCTAGACGTCTCTTAACCCTCTTCAAAGCCCTTAACTCTTCCGTGAACCACGGAGAGCAGCGGGTCGAACAGGGCCGGAGAGGTCGCATAGGCGCGATCTTGTCCAGGGCTCCAGCCGTGGCTTTATTCCAGGCCGCGGCCAGGACCTCCACTGGAGCGTGAAGCAAGTCCTCGGGAATAACCCCCAGCTCAGCGGGTAAGATGCCAGGCTTGTCGATCAGAAGATCGCAAGTTCGGAGGTTCAAATCCCTAGCCCTGCGTGCAGAGTGAGCTCCTGCACTAGCTCCAGCTCTTGCCAACCTAGCAATTCGAAAGCATGCAAATGCAAGTAGATTAATAGGTACCACTTCGGTGGGTAGGTAACAGCGTTCCACGTGTGTCATGCGGCCACATGACCATGGAAGCGTCTTCGGACAACGCTGGCTCTTCGGCTAACAAACGGAGATGAGCACCGGCCCCTAGAGTCAGACACGACTGCACAAATGTGCGGGGGGAACCTTTACCTTTTTACCTTCTGAAACCTCACTGGGTCCATCAGTCGCCGGGGGCGGACCAATCGAATAGGTCCCGCCTCCCTGCGGAGTGGGGTAGCACAAGAGAGTCTCAGGGTCACCAGGGCGTGGTCTGACCATGACAATGGAGAAAGATGTAACTCTCCCCTCAGATCACATTGCCACTGCTCAGACAAGAAAACTAAGTCCGGGGTGAGACCACTGTCACGAGTCGGGTCACGAATAATCTGAGACAGGCCCATAGCTGCCATGGTAGCCATGAACTCCCGGGCCGCCTCCGAGGACCGTCCCAGAGACGGCAGATTGAAGTCCCCCAGAACCATAAGTCTGGGGAACTCCACCGCCAACCCCGAGACAGCCTCGAGCAGCTCAGGCAGGGAGGTTGCTACGCAGCAGGGAGGCTGGTACAGCAGCAACACTCCCAACTGTTCTCGTGAACCCAACTTGAAAAACAGGGTCTCACACCCGGTCACTTGTGGAGCAGCGCCCCTGAAGGCCACAAGGGACTCTCGGATGACCACTGCCACCCCTCCTCCCCTGCCCCGGTGTCTCGGCTGATGCCACACCCGAAACCCGGCTGGGCATATCTCCGAGAGGGCTACTCCCCCCTCTGGGCCCAGCCAGGTCTCGGTAATACACGCCAGGTCGGCCCCCTCCTCTATGATTAGATCACCTATAAGGGGGGCCTTGTTGTTCACCGACCTGGCATTCAGCAGCAGCAGTCGGAGACCGGAGCCCACGAGGATCTGCTTACCAGGGCCTGGGTATGAACACGGGGGGCCGGAACGCGCCACCGGTAGCAAACACCGGGGGCGCCTTCCCCAATGATGGCCTGCCCTCCGGTTCCCGTCATACCGTCCCCTGCCCGTCACCACCTGAATCAAATAGCCCGCCACACAGCCCCCAGAGATTCCCGGCTCTGGCCTGGTAGCCTCCACTCCCAGACCTCCGGAATTCCTGGGCTTAATCAAGGGTCCCTTATCCCATTCATCCATCATACAGTCGCACACAATGTCGGGCAGTGACAAGACCCCCCAGTGCACCAGCTCTCGCTCTCGGCACTGTTAGGGTCCAGCACCACCCCCGCTCATACTCTGTACCTCTCCCTCAACTTCTCTCACTGGTCAGGGAGAGGTACCAACGCCTTTGTCCTGTGAAAGTGAAAGGTCATCTGTGCAAGCACCAAGTCATTACTGACCCTATGGAGGGACGCCACTTTCGCTGCCGTTTTCTAGGCAGACTTATAGCGGGGTGGTTTCGTTGGAGCGTGCATTTTCTTGCACACGCAGAGTATCAGAAAACAATCAGCACCAGAGACCAATTAATGACGCCAGTCATTTTAGTAACTTAGTTGCAGTTATATTTGTTACTCATACAAACAGATATTTACAGTCTTCTTCCATATCCCTGGAAGTTTTACAATTCCACATACCAGATAGTAGAAACAAACAAACAGGAGTAAACAGAAACAGAAACAGACTAATCAGGGTGGGGCAGGCAGGTTCTTTTATACTCTTCAGCCTGAATCATGTGCTACCTGACCTTTTAAAGTTTGCAGGTGTTTACCTAATAAGGCTATATTGCTATGACTTACCCTCAAGGAATAATACACCAACAGGTTTGCCATTCCCTTCCCCAGTCGTGATTACCTTTCCCCCAGCTTAGCTGGGTACTCATTTTACCGACCTCGGAAGGATGAAAGGCTGAGTTGACTCGAGGCGGCTACCTGAGAAACCGACTTCTGCTGGGATCGAACTCAGGTCGTGGGGAGAGTTTCGGTTGCAGTACTGCCACCTACCACTCTGGGCCACACAAGGCCTTGAGTGCCTTTGAGGAAGGGGCAATTTTCTTGCCTACCCTCAACAGTAGGTAGTGTGAGGTTTTGCTGCAATTTCTTGCCAGCCACACCAATCCTAACTTGGAAGCCATGTCAGGGGAACAACACATCAAACGTTCTGGGAAGTGTAATTAGGAAGCTGCAGTGAACCCTTTCTTGCAATACAAATGCTGTGGGCTTTTCTGCAGAATTTGGAAGGTTTTATCCAGCCTAAGAATATTTTGGCAATGCCTCACCCACAAAGAAGTCAGTAGAAAATTAGTTGTACTTTTTTTCTTGGAGAAAACAGCATTGCTTAGGAGACTAAGAGGGAGCATGGTGCCTTAGTCTTAATAATGGAAAATATTAAAACAACAGAGAGCTGGTCTGTATCATTTTCTACAGATACAAAGAGTAATTGAAGACTGATGTTTTGGGAGGAAAGAGGAAAAGTTCACATGAGAATAAAGTATGGAGCAGGAAGGGTTTTTTAAATAAAAAACAGATTCTACTGAGAGAATGCCTAACAAAGCTTGGGAACAGTGGTTAAGGCACCAGGCTAGAAACCAGGAGATTGAGAGTTCTAGTCCCGCCTTAGGCATGAAAGCTGGCTGGGTGACCTTGGGCCAGTCACTCTCTCTCAGGCCAACTCACCTCACAGGTGAAAATAAATGTTGTGTGGAAAATAGGAGGAGGAAGGAGTACTAGGTATGTTTGCCGCCTTGAGTTATTTATAAAAATAATAAAGGCGGGATAGAAAATAAATAAATAAACAAACAAACAAACAAACAAACACAGTTGAGGCAGCAAGACAGTTAAGGATGGAAATGGGTTGATTAAAGAAGAGATCCTTGAGTCCAGGGAAAGCATGAGAAATAAATCAAATCAAATGAGGTATCTTTGTTATAGTCTTTGATCAGCCTTTATAATAGAAGAAGAAAAATAGTTTAGTCCAACAATTTGTTATCAGGAAAAAAAGGAAAACAATAAAACAGTGAAACAACATATCTAATTAAAAGTTTTGCACACTTGTATAACTTGATAAAAATATTTGGCCACCTGGTGTGTGAATGTAGAGTCAGCATCCCTTAAAAAGAAATACATATAAAATCTATCAATATCTAGTTTTTAATCTACAGTAATCAGTAACCTCAAATTTAGAGATGATTGGGGAGATCAAAGCATGTCATGGAGCATCATAAAAAGGACATCAGCAAGATTTTCTACCTCCCTGGATCCACAATTGCAAAGTCTCTGTAAATAAGGAGTCCCATGAAATCTTCCCGCCAGCAGTGAAAACATGAGAAAAATACTTGCCTTAGTTACACAAGGTACAAGTTATGTGGGAGAATTACTTTGGTAGGCTTTCTTTTGCATTGCCCTACTACCTAGGATTATGTTGCATTACCCTACTACCAATAAAGATCTTTCCAGAAATCTAAGCGGTTCTTGTTTCCTGAGCATGCCAGCCTCACAGGACTACACAGATGACAACTTTAAAAAAATGTTTATATCTTAAATCTATATGATCAAAAGTCCTCCCTTCTGCCTTTTCTTTGCAATGTTCTGCCCCCTGCCCTTTTCATAGAAGTGCCTGTACAACATGGCATACGTCCTCAATTTTTGAGGGATGGTCCATCACCAATTGTCTCTGCTCATCTGATGAGATCAGCAAGGTTAATAAGGCTTTAGAAAGACCTTGAAGACTTGGTTCCTCCCCCAGGTTCTGGGCCAGGATGTTACACAAGCCTGTTTTAATGTATTGATTATGAGTTGCCTCCAATGCAATATGTTTTAATTATTTATTTTATTTTAGTATTTTATTAAATTTATATTACCGCCCATCTCCCCTAGCGGGGACCCTGGGCGATGCACAATAAAACAGAATTAAAATAAGTAAAAATTACAATAATACATAACATAACTTCCAAGAGTAAAATGTTAAAAATGGAGTACTGGGAGGCTTCAAGGGACCAGCCATCTCCAAGAGGAACTGTTGGCGTTTCCCTCCCAGGCAAGACGGCAAAACCAGGTCTTTAAGCCTTTCCGGAAGGTCGGGAGCGAGGAAACCAGCCTCAGCTCCGGGGGTAAGATATTCCAAAGGGTGGGCGCAACTGCAGAGAAGGCCCGCCTCCTGGACCCCGCTAGGTGGAACTCTTTAGTCGATGGGGTCTGCAGCAAGCCCTCTCTGGCTGATTGAGTGGGACGGGTCGATGTTCTGGGGATGAGACGGTTCCTCAGGTAACCTGGCCCTATGCCATGTAGGGCTTTAAAGGTGATAACCAACACCTTGAATTGTACCCGAAAGCAAACCGGTACACAATGCAGCTCGTGTAACAACGGTGTCACATGGGCTGATCTTCTGGCCCCAGTAATTGTCTGCGCAGCTGCATTCTGGACCAGTTGAAGCTTCTAGATGGGCCGAATGAGGGAGGAGAGGTCGCACAGCTGCGATCCTATCCAGGGCCCCGGCGGCTTCTCTATTCCAGGCTGCCGCCAGGGCCTCTGCCGGACCATGCAACAGATCCTCGGGTATACTCCCCAGCTCCCTCTGAAACCTCATAGGGTCCATCAGTCGCCGGTGGCGGACCAATCGAATGGGTCCAGCCTCCCTGTGGAGTGGGGTGGTGCACGAGAGTTTCAAGGTCACCAGGGCGTGATCTGACTATGACAGTGGGGACAGGTCTAACTCTCCTCTCAGATCGCTTTGCCATTGCTCAGACAAGAAAATTAAGTCTGGGGTGAGGCCACTTTCTCTAGTCGGGTCCCTAATTATCTGGGACAGGCCCATGGCTGCCATGGTAGCCATGAACTCCCGAGCCGCTTCTGAGGTTTGCCCCAGGGACGGCAGATTGAAGTCCCCCAGAACCATAAGTCTGGGGAACTCAACTGCCAACCCCGTGACGGCCTCCAGCAGCTCGGGCAGGGAGGTTACTATGCAGCAGGGAGGCTGGTACAGCAGCAACACTCCCAACTGTTCTCAGGAACCCAACTTAAAAAACAGGGTCTCACAACCGGCCACTTGTGGAGCAATGCCCCTTTGAGCCATTAGAGACTCTTGGATGACAACCGCCACCCCACCTCCCCTGCCCCGGTGTCTCGGCTGCTGCCACACCTGAAACCTGACTGGGCACATTTCTGAGAGGGCAACCCCTCCCTCAGGGCCCAGCCAGGTCTCGGTGATACAAGCCAGGTCTGCCTCCTCCTCTGTGATCAGATCACATATGAGGGGGGCCTTGTTATTCACTGACCTGGCATTGAGGATCAGCAGCCGGAGACCAGAGCCCTCAAGGATCTGTCGTCCAGGGCCTGGGTTTGAACTTGGAGGGCCGGAACACGCCACCGGTATCAAACACCAGGGGCGTCTTCCCTGAAGAAGGCCTGCCCTCCAGTTACCGTTATAACATCCACGACCCATCACCACTTTGATCAGTTGGCTCGCCTGCAGCCCCCAGAGCTTCCTAGGTCGGTAGCCTCCACTCCTGAACCCCCAGAAATCCTGGGTCTAAACATAGGCCCCACACACTCATCCTCTCAGTCACATTCAATCCTAGGTGGCAGAGGGCCCCCCCAGTGCACCAGCTCATGCTCTCAGCACTGTTGGGATCCCAACCACCCCCCTCACGCACACTACTACCACTTTACTATGCACCCCCCTCAACTCCTCTCACTAGTGGAGGAGGGGCATCTCAATCACTCCTACCCCACTGAGCAACGCCCAGGGGGCACTCTAACACACAAACACTCCTAGCCCCCACGCAGTATCTCTCACTTACTGGGGGGGACGACACTCACACCAAGGGACCCAACCCACTGCCGCTTGCCTGGGAAGGAACAAATGGATCACTCCAAGTCGCTAAGTTCTAATGAACAGTCCTCTATGAAGTTAGTCCTTCTGGCAAAAGATATTAAAGCCAGCACAACGTCCAATGTCTGAGTCTCGGGTTTCTTCTCCCAAGTCAACCCGATCTCCGACATCTCCTGAGTCCAATTAAAACACTAGAAGAGTAGGGGGGAGTCCAAGTTGTATTAGAATGCGGCATTGGAGCTCGTCTTCCAGCTAATCCAATGTTGGTTAAGGTTAAGGGTCTGGCCCATTCAGACGTCTGAAGGTCTGTCGCGCCAAGACCCGCTACCACCGTCATACACCAAAGCTGAGCTGGCCATTCGCCGAGGACGTTCACCGAGGGGGCCAAAAAGTCCACCACACCAAAGGCCACAAGCCAGAAGCCAAATGCCACCAGGGGCCAACCAAGGCCGCACCGCTCCGCCAGTCCTCCAGCCGTTGCAGCCTCCCGCCAGCCCAGGAAAAGCAAAAATGCTCCCGGACACCACACACCCGCCGAGAACCTCCGCACTGCCAGGTCCACACTCCAAACACAGAGACCTCCGTTGAACTCCACCATAGGCACTCCGTCCCAGCTCCTCCACTGCTTCTCCCCACCAGTTGGCAAACGAGGTAGGGACTGGACTCCAGGTCTGCACCCAAATTTGTGCCCCAGTTCTCCATCCGGGAGCTGCAGCTGCTGATTCTGCTCTCTTCCTCCAGGAGAGTTCTATCTCTCCGTTCATGAAATTAAAGCCAACAGGAATCCGATGTTTTGGAAACCTGGGGTTCCTCTAACCAACCCCCTACCAGATGGAACGTTAATGCAGGGGTGGTGTATAGAGATGGGTGTCTGGACTCTAAGTCCAAGCCCCAAGATGCCGTTCACAGCAGCTCACGGCTCCGCGTCCGCTCCCGGTCACCATCTTGGAAGTTCAACGATTTCCATCGTATTTAATTTGTCTTTTTAACCCTGTATTAGATACCCAGAGTTACATGGCAGGTAGAAACCCTACAATTTGAGTGAGAAATAAATAAATAAATAAATAAATAAATAAATAAATAAATAAATAAATAAACGACTAGACCAATTTAAAGAGTTAACCAGCAAAGATTTTGCATTCTACACCAGATATATAGTCATAAGCAAATTAATGCTGAGGAAAGATGGTAGATTTTTAGATTGCTTTTCTTGGATTTATGTTTTGAACTACAAAACTATGAAATGCTGATTTGTGAACTTGTATTAATCTCTACTGCTTGTCTTTGTTTTACCATAAAGACAAGCAGTAGAGATAAATGTGTTACTATTTTCATTTTGTTGCTTTGATATATATTGTGATTTAGATGGAAGATGATAATTTTTGAGAGAATGAACAGATACTCAGTGTCATGTGAAATAAAGCTGCAGATGAAGGAGACGGAAAGAAATCTCTCTGTAATTCAGAATGTGTTGTAAACAGAACAGCAAAACCAACATTTGAAAGATACTGATTAAATCCAGTAATAGATACATACATTTTCTCTCTCCCTCCCTCTCTCTCTCTCTTTTAGGTTTTTCTATTGCTTGCTTTACTGAAATTTTTAGACAAATTTACCTCCAGAGAGCCTGCAAGAATTAACATATGCAGGCCATCCATATAACATTAAAAGATCATAGGAATGCTTAATCAACCAATAACAACATAGAATGACAACCTAATACATTGCAACCTGCCATATTCTTTTTTTTGAAGTAATTTTATTAAAAATTACAGTTGCAACAATAAAAACTAATACAAACTAAAAATATAAAGAAAAAAAGAAAAAAAGAAAAGATGCAGAAAAGAAAAAAATAGAAAGAAAAATAGAAAAGAAAGAAAAAATAAGAATATAGTAAAGAAAAAGAAAAGAAATATATAAATAAATGACTTTCCCCTTCATCACAGCAAGTATAAACAAATTTAGTAACTTATCACCTTCTCTTAAAATACAACAAATGATCTCTTCTTGATCATATCTTGTCTATAAACAAATCCTTAAAGCCTCATCATTTCAGTCTTGATGTCAGCAAAAGTCCATTAAGGGTTACCAGAAATAACAACATATCTATTTTAACCTTGATCAAATAAACCAACTTTATATTCCTTTATTTTACTTTTAACAATCTTGATCTTTAGCCCCTTCAAATAATGTCCTAGAACTTGATTTCTTTTCATTTTCTCTTTGCTCCTTCTCACAAAAGTCTTCAAAGCTTTAATAAGCCTCTTTTGTAAATCCAATATAGGAAAATTGTTCAGGTCACTCTCTTGGTTTGTTATTTGTATATCCCTTTTAATTATTTAGACAACTGCCAGTTTCTTTTGTATGTCCAGTGTAGCATCATTTGTAAGTTTCCAAAATCAAAGTTCTTTTGCTGTTTATTTCCTCCCCCCCCCATTTTTTTTAAGTCCTTAAACTTGTATTTAAAACTTCTTTCACTAAGGATTGAAGGAAACTCACCCGGTGCTGTAAAAGTTGTCGATCCAAAGGTTCCTAATAGCTGAAAAGCAGTTAACAAGCAATTTCTGAAAGTGATTAGAAAAGGTATGTGAACTTAGTGTCCTTTCAAAGGCACTGACCGCAGTTTGAGCAAGATGGCTATTCCCTCGCCTCCCAGAGTTCTAAACCGGCCAGAGACAGCTGTCTTGCAGTCTCCTCATGAGGAGCAACTATCTAGAGCACTTGTGGGCAATCTCAAGTCCTTTCCTTGTCCAGAGAGGAATCACAAAGAGCCAGTCTACTCATCAGCTGTTACACATGCACTCTTATGGTCACACACACACACACACACACACACTCACAGCCTGTTGAGGCATGCGGATATTGTCAGCCCCCCTTGCTTTCTATCTGGCTTGAGCAGACAAGACACACAGCCCTGGTCAACAGCCGGAAATTAATTAGGGACACACACAAATCACTTCCAATGGAACACTGAGCCACAACAGGTTCTTTGTAATGCATGAAGACCCAGTGAATTTAAAGTAACAGCAAAACTTTACTGGTTGCAAGGTACATTTGCTCTTTCTCACACGCACACGCACACTCATCCACACTTACCCACGTCCTTCCCAACTAGGCTGCCAGGCACTAGCTAGAGGGACAGAAGCTGCCAAGTCTGGATCCAAAGACGACTCAAGGAGTGGGCGGGCTTTGAGACCCCTTTTATCCCCTAAAGTCCTTGCTTTGTTGATTCACAAGACTGGCAGCTACTCTTGCCTTGTTAATTTACAAGTCAGGTATTTATTTATTTTATTTATTTATTTAAATTTGTATTACCGCCCATCTCCCCATCGGGGCAGCTGTTGATGGGATGGGGTGGGGTTTCCATGTGCTGAAGCCCAACTTCCTTTGTCTTGTTCAGGTGACATTTTTCCTTTGTTTCCTTAAGGACTTGCTTCCTTCTTATCTACCTCCCTGAAGGGATCTTTTAGACAAGGTTCCTGGCTTTTGTCCTCTCTGCTTACATCCCTGCTTCATCTTTAGTTATGTCAGCTTCAGTCTAGTCTCACACGGCTCTTCATTCCACCATGGTCATCAGGTCCACGTTTAGCAGAGCCATCTTCAGTTGGCCATTTCATACATACATTATTCTCAAGTTATTAACTTTTTAACACAGCCATTGTTGGTCCTAGGATGGTCTCACATAATCTGAAAGGACTAATCAGTGTTGCAGTCAGATTTAAATAAGTGATTCTCATAATCAACATTGCAGGTATAGCAGTTTAAGTGCCATAACTTTTACAGTATGTTGTGGCCAAAACCTGGCTCACCTAAAGCAACTATATCACTTTGAAGATACAGCATAATTTTATTTGCATGCATGCAAGTAATAATACAGTATATACTGGACCCCCAGCAAAGCTTTGATACTTTGCTGAGCAGCCATGAGCAAAAGTAGAACCAGAGCTTATATATCTTTGGCCCACTACATTGCAAAGGGAAGAAAAGAAAAAGAAAAAGACACAGTGGAAATTACAGTGTGATGGTGGAATATTTTAGATATTAATGATATTAGATATCACCCCATCAGTGTGACATTATTATTATTATTTATCCTTTTCTACTAGGTCACTATGCTAGCCATACTATCTTAGAGATATGGTCAGTGAATAGAAACAATTTGGTTTAGTGGGCCACAGGTTCCTGACTGAGTCTGCTCCCTGTCACCACTCAGGGTCAATTCAGCTTGCTGTGAATGTTTTCTTACAAGGGCACTTTCATTGGGGGGGGGAATCTCATAGGTTTGGTAGTGAATGCAACTGACATTTGTATGGGGGGGGGTACCTTTTACCACCACAAGTAAGTGCCCAATTTTAGAAGTCCTTGTTTTCCCCTTCTACGAGCCATGGGCTACACCCAGGATCAGGCAAGCATTGTTCACTCATACAGTTGGGCTTCTATTTGTTCTCCTCCTTCTATACTTTTTTTCATAGACCTCTAATTTGATTCAGAGAAGGGTATTTGGAGACATGCAGCAGGAAAGGGAATCCCCTTTGCCAGCAATGTCCACTCTGCAGCTGTCCAGCTCTATGGTTATTTCATATTCCTTTTCCTTTATTCAGAGGTAGAGGGGAAAATAATAGAATGTTTTAGCCTCTGCCTCTATCTCTTCCTTTGCTCCTTCCTCTTTTTCTGTTGGATGCTTTCTGGATTCAACTTATCTGAGATACAAATAATTCATATTAAATTATTCACTACATAATTCCCCCCCCCCACATTTTGTATTGATCCATAGTTCCTATCTGCCATGTTCTACTATTGAATTCTGGTTTAGCAAGCAAAATTGCTAAAATTAAATCCCAACTGTAAAGCAAGTTTTTTCCACTTTGCTATAGCTTGAATTTCCCTCCTTCCCCTCCATATAACCATAATCACCTGCCCTTGATAAAAACAGTGAACATTACATAGTTTTTCTTGATCAACCTTCCTTGACTTAACCTGGAGGGTGGATTAGTTGCTTTAAATGCTGTTCAGAGGGATATGCCCCTTATATTTGAGATGTCTCAGGTTATACATCTGAAGATGTGAGAGCAAACATGCCTTTTGCTCTAGACATACAGACCAGGAAATAATATTACAAGTTCATTTCTTGCTTCTTACTGTCCTGATAATGCACCTGGAGCAGCTGTGATTGGAACATAAAATAAACCACTAGAGAAATCTCATCTATAAAATCAAGCATATTTAACAATCAAAAGACACTTCAATTCAATAACTAGATGTTGTGCATGAAATACTGCTGATTTTAACATAAATCTACCAAGTATATGTTTAATTTTAATAATAAAAGATCTTTTTATAAAATCAACCACCAGAAAAATAATAGTAGGCAGCATGCAGTTTCACGTAATTGATTTAAAAATACTCCAGCTTTCTTGATCAATAGATGTATTTCTCTCCTACCTGCATTCCAGCTGCCGTTTATATGCAAACAGTCTTTTATATCTGTAATATATTACAATTTTACTGGAAGGGATACACAATTCTCTTTCCCATCTGTAAATTGTAGTATATACATATAAAATATTATTTTAAACAGCAACATTGCCAATATCATATCAAGAAAAAATAAAAAGTCTCATGTGGTTAGGAAAATGTCCATTAAAATAGATATAAACTAGGATACAGAGCCATGGATACAACAAATCCAGTACATGGATTTGTAAATGGACCTCTTTTACCCTGCTCTTTTTTGGGGGAGGGGGGCAGCCCTCTTGAACTTTTCCACATCACTTCCAAAAACAGTATTCTGTTAGATACAAAATCATGTCAACATGCACATTGGCAAGTTTGCTATAACTACAGTGACCATACATCCTTTATTATAAAGGAGAGTCCTTTATTTCAGGAAGCTGTCCTTTGTTGTTGTTTATTCATTCAGTCGTCTCCGACTCCTCGTGACCTCATGGACCAGCCCACGCCAGAGCTTCCTGTCAGCCGTCACCATCCCCAGCTCCCCCAAGGTTGAGTCCGTCACCTCCAGAATATCATCCATCCATCTTGCCCTTGGTCGGCCCCTCTTCCTTTTGCCTTCCACTTTCCCTAGCATCAGCTTCTTCTCCAGGGTATCCTGTCTTCTCATTATGTGGCCAAAGTACTTCAGTTTTGCCTTTAATATCATTCCCTCAAGTGAGCAGTCTGGCTTTATTTCCTGGAGTATGGACTGGTTTGATCTTCTTGCAGTCCAAGGCACTCTCAGAATTTTCCTCCAACACCACAGTTCAAAAGCATCTATCTTCCAGCTGTCCTTTAGATTTATTTATTTTTCAAAAACTCACTTTTGTCCCTTTATTTTGGTCATTTAAGTTTTACCGTACAAATGGTACTACTTAATGTACAGTCTTTCACATTCATGTGAAAAATATGGAAATTGAATTTTCTTTTTAAAATAAGTTTACATATACTGTTTGATTTTAGATATTTGTATTAGAATGTGCATTTTGTAAAGTTTTTCTTGGTTTTGCTCTTGAATTTTCCTTTCTAAAGGAAAGTTATAAACATAAGCAATTAAAATATTTTATCCTTATGAACCTCTTTCAGATATACCCCTTTTTCAGGTTTGTCCTTTATTTTTTCCAAGAAAATATGGTCAACATGAGAAGACAGGATACCCTGGAGAAGAAGCTGATGCTAGGGAAAGTGGAAGGCAAAAGGAAGAGGGGCCGACCAAGAGCAAGATGGATGGATGGTATTCTGGAGGTGATGGACTCAACCATGGGGGAGCTGGGGATGGTGACGGCCGACAGGAAGCTCTGGCGTGGGCTGGCCCATGAAGTCACGAAGAGTCGGAAACGACTGAACAAATAAACAACAAAAATATATTGTATATATATATGAAAATGTTTTGTGTATATGAATGGCACTTTTGGAGTTCGGAGTTTGAACAAAGGAGTTTGTCCTTTATTTTTTCCAAGAAAATACGGTCAACATATTGTAGTGGCAACCTGCAGAAGACCTTTGTATCTCGAGGAGTTAGGTGGCATGTTTTAATTTTCCTTCCCCACACCTAGGAGATTAGAGTTTATTTTGAGTTATACTGATGTTTAACTGGCTTGTTTTTATTTCTGTTTGGCATGGGAGGGGGAAGAGAAGAAGCATATGCCCACTCCTCCAACAACCCTTCAGAACATAACTTTGTGGGGGGAGAGAAAACCCCCAGCTTGTTAAGTTTAAGCATAAGTTCACTCCTCCAGCCGCCCCTCTAGCGGCTTGGAATGTGGGGGGATGATAAGAAATTGTTTATGCTTAGGCACTGGCTTATCTGATAGCTTCCCAGGCTCTGGGAATGATGTCATGGACAGGTGCCCGGCCCCAGAAGGAATCCCAGTCAAGGTCAGTCTGGGCTTGGTCACGGGGTTTGGAAGCCAGGCTTTGATAAAAGCCTTAGTATTGTCTTTGGAGTTTTTGGGAGTCCACACTGGCCTGAGTGCAGGGTGCTGTGAAAATTGCCACCTTGGGGTATCTCCGCTGTCCTTATTAGGGGGCTCCTGGCAGCCTATAGGAGATTAGGTATTACCTTGTTTGGTATGTATGTATTTCTTTCTGTATGCTATGCTTGTTATGCTTTGTGTAATCTGTTTAAACTGTGTTTTTGTTTGACTTTGTTTGCTTAAGTTTATAAGAAAGCTTTAAGTTTCTTTATCCACTGGTGTGCTATTATCTCTGGATCAGAACCAATTGCCCTAGCCCCTGATCAAGGCGCTTGGACTCTTGGCAACACACATATATACTGTATATACTGTATATGTGAAAATGATTTGTGTATATGAATGGCACTTTTGGAATTTCAACCTTAATTTATCTCCCTTCCTCCCTCCCTCCCTCCCTTCCTCCTTCCCCTTCACCTATCTCCTCTTTCCTGGGATTATGCAGCGGCATCCATGGAATCCTGGGAAAAGGTGTGACAGTGCACAGCCCTATTCCATAGAATGCTTATAGATTATAGCTGTGCAAAGGTTTGACTTAGATATTTGATCAGAGGGAGATTTGAATGACTCACTATAGTGCCATTATAGAAAACTGCTACAATGGTGTGGAGGAATAGATGACATGCCCCATTCCTCTGTTCTTTTCCATGTAGAATGCTTATACTTAACTGTCTTCTCAGCTTCTGTTGCAGCCTGACTCAAGAGTGTTATCTCTTTTCTCTAGAAGTGATTTGCCAATGCCAAGGTCAGCCAACTATGCAGGGAGGTCTTGCTGGTACTGTCTCATGTTTCTTTTAAAACTTCCAAACTCCAATTTGGGTGCCCAGGATGAGATGCCCAGGCAGTTTTCAAACAAAGACTTGGAGCATCTCATTGCTCTTTACACTTCTACTTTGTTCCAGTGTGTAGGTCAGGAGACCCCCAGGTTCAAATCCACCTTCCAGCATGGAAGCTCATTGGGTGACTCTGAGCCAGTGACCATCTCTCCACCAAACTGGAGGGAGGAAAATAGGAGGAAGGTGCCCAGTAAATGCTGCACTGACCATCTGAGTGAAAGGCAGGATGAAATTTAAACCACCAACCAAACATATATTTTTTAAAAAGCGTGGAAAAAGAAAGCAACTGTCCCTTGAATAGCCCATATTTCCCCCCATATTTAACTCCATTAATGCTGCTGCTTCTCTCACTAGCCAGCCAAATACTCTGGGAAGGTTGTCAACTAGATTTCTTGCTAATTGCTTCTTCCTGGCAACCTTTTGTCTCCAGTGTCTGACAATCAGAGATAGAGTGCCTTTTAAGCACAAGCTTTTTAATCAAACACTAATAAAAGAATGAACATAATTATATTTATTCTAAAAAAAGTAGGAAAAAAAAAGAAAGATTCTGGCTTGTGATAATAACATCTGCATAAGTCAACAATGGTGAGAGAATGTTATTTTCTCGATTGGAGGCAGCATGCTCTTTAATTCTGGCTGCTAGGATCATGAGAAGATGTTAGATAATTCCAGACCTTGGATTTAATAGGCTTCCTTATCACCCCATTTAGATGGCCATATGAATTACTTGAAAATAAGCATTGTTTTGTGTGGACATGTAAAAGCTTACTGTATTTTTAAATGAAAACAAATAACACAATCTTTATGTACATTAATCATGTATGTGTGCAGGAGTCCATTCTTCAAAAGTGATTCTGAAGAGAGATCCAGACCTCATGCAAGCACAACCATAACCACAGCACCTCTCTGCTATACATTAAAAGAATCCAACCTTTTTCAAGCTTCTTTATAAGCCTGGGAAAAATATGTCACCGCTTTAAGGAATCCACTTATTCAAGTTAAGGATATTCTTAAAGAAGAAGTCTAAAGCACTTCTTCCAAACCATTTTCAAGTGTGCGCAACCCACCTACATACATATTTGGGGGGGGGGGAGATGGGCGGTGATAAAAATCTGATAAACAAACAAACAAACAAATAAACATACTATACGTATATAGTTTGAGCACCCTATTGAGAACCCTGTTATGATCATGCTGGAATGAAAGGGCTATGACAGATTAGATTGTAGGATTCTCTATGCATGTGGATCCTGGAGAGTCCCCTGGCTTTCTGAGGAAGTCTGGGTGATGAAGTGGGATAAGAGATGCCCAGAGCATCACTGGAGGAAAATGAAGAGTGAACCTGATCAAGCACAGCTAAAAACTTTTCTTTGGAATTATTTTTGACTGATAAAAGTGGCAAAATATATGTTTATGTCCATGGTACATTCATGGAGAGCTGGCAGGTAGCCTGGTTTAAGGTGACTCAATCCCTCCTGGGTAAGGAGGGTCCAGGAAAATATTTATCCTGAGGAGCAGTCTTTCCTGGCTATTAGGAATAATTTGAACCTGTTAGTCCTGATGAAGTGGACAGGTTCTTGGAGCTGTGAGTTTGGCCACCTGTGTTTTTAGATCGGTATCCCTCCTGAGTGGTCAAGGCATCCTAGGATGTGACATGTGGTTGGATCCCTCAGGTGAATAATGCCTCCTTGTGGGACAGGTGGTGCCACCTTCTTTAAAAGAGGGAGTTTTCCACCTTTTTCTCAAGAAGCCACTGTGGACACAATGGAAATGGACAACTTAGTCACCTCCTGGCTAGATTACTGTAATGCACTCTACATGGAGTTGTCCTTCCTATTAAGCAGGTGATGGAGGTAACATTTCACTGAACCTCTGTTGGGCAGCGTCTGATAGGCATCTCACTGACCACACTGGTGATATACTGATGCACTAGATGAGACTTTGATCTGATCCTGTAAGGCTCTTCTACTGTTCTTATGCACTTAACATTTACCTCCCTCCAAGCCTCATTTGCTAACTACTCTGCTGTTTTCAACTTCTCTTGGGCATCTCTTTTGGCTGCAGGAGCATCTTCTCTTCTCTTCTCTTCTCTTCTCTTCTCTTCTCTTCTCTTCTCTTCTCTTCTCTTCTCTTCTCCTTCTTACACACCTACAACTTTGACGCACCAGATAGTAATGTGCCCATTGTTCAGTGAACTGCATAACCATCACAGCCCTGCTGGCTTTTTAATATAGCTGTTTCTCTTTATTCAGTTAGTTTCCTGGGAAAGCTGAGTTCCAAGAGTTGGTATGCTCACCCAAGGGACTTAACTTCCTTCTTTAATTAATTTTGTTTCCATTTTTCAGCTAACACCATGTTCATGTGTGAACTAGGGCACAGTGCCTCATAGCTAATCATCATATATGTTTATCTGTGTTACCATAATCTAACTGATGCTGGGACGCAGGTCAGTTAACATGGACGTGAACTCAAGAATAATTTTACTGAAAGGATATAAAATATAAAATATGAGATGGGAAGGAACTTTTCCCCACTTCTGAAATTTGGAGGAGCAGCCAAATATAGTGCCAGCTGACCTAAAAAGCTATAAATACATTTTTTAAAAGTCATTAAAAGAAATGTATGGAGTGAATGTTCATTCTCTATTTCCCAAGATCAACAGAAATCCATTAAAGGCATTGAAACTCAGTGTATGCTGGAATATTAATGCAGAGATATTAAAGGCACTGATGCAAAGGGATATGAATCCATAATGGTGATATTGGATAGAATGGAATGGAATGATGATATTACAGTACCATAGATTCAGCAGAAGGAAAGCTGGAAGCATTCTGTTGCACTGTGTAAAGGCAATTAAATTATTATTTTCCATTGTTTAGAGAAAAAAACTTTTTGTTTTTCTTTTGTTTTAAGTTGGAAATCAAGGTACAGTCCTCTTCAAGCTGACTAGACTATTGATGACTTCATGGACACATCCATGTACTTTTCTTGGCAGTGATAAGGAAGCGGTTTGCCGTTGCTTTCTTTTTAGACTATTTGCTCAGTTTCCCAGTCTAGCCTGCAGCCCTGGAATTCCCTAGGGGTCTCCCATCCAAGTACCAAACAGGCCTAGGCCTGCTTAGCTTTTGAGCCCATACAAAGTCAGCCAAGTGCTGCCTCCTGCAGAGACCAGTTGGGAACTAAGAATGTGTAAAGCATTTCAACGTAAACTTATTCTGCCCTTGGAAGAGTCATTTCAAAGAAAGAAAATATTTGTTTCATGAGTTTTGTTTTGAGATTGGAACAAAACATGAGGTGGTTTCTGCCTAGCTCCTCATTTTAGAAACTACTCAGGAAACGTAAGCTAGATCCTTGCACTTTCTCTTGGGTTACATCATAGCTGAAGTCAGCCTGCTAGATGTTCTATAGTGCTACTGTACTATAGTGCCATATATTGCACTGTATGCCAGGACATATTCCTCACATTGGACATCCCTGCTGCTTATGGAATTGATAGTATCCTTGCATGGTTATCAATAATATTTGCATTCGGGAACAACAGTGTAATGACACTGCTGATCCAGAATGCAAATATTATTGATAACCATGCAAGGATACTATCAATCCCACATTACACTGTTGATCCAGAATGCAAATATTATTGATAACCATGCAAGGATACTATCAATCCCATAGGCAGGAGGGATGTCCAATGTGAGGAACATGCCCTGACATTGCACTTATGTACATATGATAGCAAGCAAAAACACAAAGTTGACTTAAGTTAAGGCAAACCTTTGGTCCATCTACTGTATTCCAGTAATGTCAATACAATGGCTATCATGTCTGCGCTGCAAAACTGGATGACCAATAGATAGCAGCAAATTGTTAATGTTTTCTGTATCTCTGTAGCACTAACTAAGAATTGAATCCAGGCCCATTTGTGTAGCCACTTAACCACATCTGAGCTGTGCATCGTCCATTCTTCCTACTGCTTCCTATTTTTATCACAAGTCCATTCTTATGTAGACTTAGTAATGATTACTTCTTAGTAATATTTGTTTATAAATAAAAACAATAAATTAGTAATGATTAAAATTTAATAGTAATAGTAATGCATTAGTCATTATTGCTATTTAAAATAATACATTTAAATCTAAGTGTCTGAACAGGGCACTGTTTCTTTTTGAGTTTACACTTTAAAAAAAAATTGCCTTTACAAAAGAAAATCTAACCCAGAAGGTTAAATCCTCTTTGCTGGTATGAGTTGACGACAAGGATATTATACTTTGCCAATATGACTTTAGTTTGACCTTTTAAAATGCTTGCAAATTGGTAATGAGCCCTTACTCCCAAGTGCTGCACAACCTGACAATAACATTGTCTGACAGGTACCGTGCAGCATGGATTTCCACTCTATGAGCATTCCTCTCCACTGTCATTCCCAAAATTGATGTACACTGGTGGGTCTTTGCCAGTTTATATCAAGTGAGGGTCCAGATTTAAACACTTAAAACAGTTTTCAAAGCTCATCTGTAATACAAATTAGAATTCTCTGCAAAAGAACTGCTTGGAACACAAGAATGGCAGAAAGAAAATCCACTGCGCATACTACTCCATATGGCTTAACTTTTTGTCACAAGTGGCAGGGATCCCACCATTAAGCTTGTAGTATTAATCAAGCACCTTTAAGCTTGTAGTATTAATCAAATCCCTCCCTCTCCCTCTCCCTCTCCCTCTCCCTCTCCCTCTCCCTCTCCCTCTCCCTCTCCCTCTCCCTTTCCTTTTTCCTTTTTCCTTTTTATTTTTTCCTTTTATCTTTCCTCTCTCCTGGGGAGCAATATACAATATTTGCTTTACTTTTAAACAACCATCCAGTCATAATCTGTTGAAAGACCTTCCGGTAAATATCTTCCATACAGCCCTGATAAAGGATTAGTGAGAAAGTTGTGCATACCACTGCAAACTTGTGCTCATTTCTCTCTGACTGCTCAGTGAAGATGAAAATGCGCATTTTAACCATCAATCACATATGTGTGTGTTCAGTGATGTGATTGATGTTAGGTCCCTAGATCTTTTAATCTGATCCCAGGAAGACATTCTACCAAGATTTCTACATTGGAGAAACGAAACAGCCTTTACACAAGAGGATGGCCCAACACAGGAGGAGCAACACCACAGGACCAGAATCAGCAGTTTACCTTAATCTAAAAGAAAAAGGGCACTCATTTGAGGACATTAATGTTCACATTTTGGACAGGGAAGATAAGTGGTTTGAGAGAGGGGTTAAGGAATCCATTCATGCCAAAGTGGAAAATCCTTCCCTCAATAGAGGCGGAGGCCTCAGGCACAACTTGTCCCCCATTAATCATGCTGCTCTTTCATTAGTCCCCAGGAAGATTAAGACCACTACACAAGTTCACCAGCAAGGCCACATGTAATGATCCACTTGGGGATGAATAAAGGTTTTAGGAGTAAGACATCCCAAAGCCTATCTACACCTCAATTGCCCAATTAACAAGCCAATCAGGTGTAAGGTCAATACAGCCACCCTGGAAGACATATATGGGGTCCCCTAACCAACTTTTGCCCAGACTGAAGAAGCTACTTGGACAAGCAGTGAAACGTTTCAACCAAAAGAAAGAAATCCAGTTGCCGTGATTCAACCTACAGACAATTCCACCTGGATGACTGAGAATCTTCATCGACAGTCTTCTTCTTCTTGGCGATCACTCGTAGCCGAGTAAGATTGTCTTCCAGGGGTAAAATCTTAACAGTGGATCCGTAAGTGGCTGTAGAGGCCAATTCTGGATCCGCACAACCACCCACAATGAGGGCATAGGTTTCCGGGTGAAAGACAGTCATGATGAGGGTTTGCTTGACGTGCCTTCCTCTTAGCTCGTTTCTCCCTTTCGCCCTGTACTCGTGCTTCTTCAAAGTCCGTAGCGCCTTTAATAAAGGCTGACCTCCAATTGAAACGCTAATGAGTCCAAAGGGGACTTCACTCACCATCTCCAAAGCTTGGGAGAAGAGCTAGGTCTTCAGTGTCCTTCAAAATACCAGCCAGGTAGGGGCTGTCTGGATTTTGGGGGAAACCAGTTTGGTGTAGTGGTGAAGGTGCTGGCCAGAAACCAGGAGACTGTGAGTTCTAGGCCTCCCTTAGGCATGAAAAGCCGGCTGGGTGACTTTGGACCAGTCACTCTCTCTCAGCCCAACCTACCTCACAGGCTTGTTGTGGGGAAAAGTTATATATAAAAAGGGGAAGAATAATAATAATAATAATAATAATAATAATAATAATAATAATAATATAACCTCATTCCAGAGTTTAGTTTTAGGAAGTGTATATGTTTTTTTCATGTATCTGTAATTTAATTAAATTATAGTTTTTCTTTTAAATTTTAAAATTTTAAATCAAACCGATGAAAAATTATGCTGCCCTTAAGATTCTTTCCCAGTGTCTGGAGTCTAGGGGACTCTGGATGGGTCTAGAAGAATACAGAGATAACTGTTATGGCCTTGCTGGACATGTCCTATGATAAGGAGGATGGGGAGGAAGTGGAGTCAGGGTGTGAGGATCGTAGCCTTAAATCCTAACATCAGTAACTTTCGTCAGAAGCCAATTAAGCTAAAGGGAAAAGCTGTTTATTAGAACAAGTATGCATAAATCCAAGTTGAAGTTATGAATGAAAAAGCCCACGCAAAGTTTCAATTAAATCATGCCCACTCTCTAACATTCCAGCCCATTCCAGAATCATCAATTTCCAGTACTTTTCCTCCTTGATTTCATCTCCTCCCCTTTTCTGTTCACTTGTGGACATTCTCAGATGATAAGAATGGTGCTGACCTTGACAGTCTGTTTCAGTTCTGTTTCTCTAATGACTACACTGGAATGTGCCCAGTCCACCCCCTTTTCCCCGCATCTACTCTACATCAACCCATCTCTAATCCTTACACATATCTAACCCTTAATTGAATGGCAGGATGTGGAATTCACAATCCACATTGTGACACAGGGGCATCTAGGGGCAATAGTCTTGGCATGGGTGATTCCCGTAGTGGTGAAGACAATGACTCCACTCTGGTTCAGGCAGTTCCAGCAAGTCCTCAAGATGCCTTGCCTGCACCCATTGAAAGCCTCTCTGGTATCTTTTTAAGCCTCCAAGCCTTTAAACTGGTGACCCACGGGGACACCCATTGTAAGCACTAGTGATGACAGTCATCAGTATGCCTGGTGATGAAACACTGCCTGCAGGGAGGAAAGGTCACATTTCAGATTCCAGTCATTTCACTCCGTTCCACCTTCATTTCACTCTCCTCTCCCCAGAAAAGGCAGTTTGACTCCATGCCCGTTCAGCACGTTCAGTTCATTTGGCTGCTTTAGAGAGGATTCTCTCTCTCCCCCCTGCAAGAGTTTCCTTCCTTTCAAAACTGCTGATAGGTTACTCATGAGTGTGAAGGGTATTCTTGAAGCTTCATAAGGACCTCCACTCAGCAAATGGAGGTCACTGTTATTGCATATTAATAATGATGAATATAACCATGATGTTCTTATTCCTTACATGCCCATTTAGGTGAAATACTCCCCTCCTAAAAAAAGAAAAAAAGACAGGAAGGGGTAGTCAAAATGTTAAAAAATGAGGATATAGTAGCAGTCACTTATACATTAATGGAAAGAAATACATTATAAACAAGCTAAGTAGTCCCTAATAGACTTTTTATCTATCACTATGTTTGTGTTGTTGTGTTATCTTTATTGCTGCTTACCCAGATAAAATACTTAGGTTTAACCTCTCAGTTTAATTTATCTCCTTCAGCTTGTTAAAAGAAAGCAACTCTTCCCTTTATTAAATCAAATCAAGAAAGCATTAGTGTGAATAAGCAGTGGCCTGCATCTCCTGTTCACCTTTCCAGCAGAAAATAGGCTTAATGCATTTCCAAGCAGTTAAATGAGGATAAGGTTGTGATTAGCTGGCTGGTGCAGGCAAAGCTGCAGAGTACAGTCTTTAGCAGTCTGCCCAGCTTGCACAGAAAAAGTAGGGATGTGGATCAACCTACAGTCCTACTGTAACCTACTGGGTTAAACCTACAACCTCCCTCTGCAAAGGGATAGACTTGCTTCCTCCTTGCCTGCACAAGTTGGCTGGATTTTGCGGAGGGTTGTTGAGAAAATGGTCAGGTTGCAGATTCATAGAGATCTGGAAGAAATATTATCTGAGCCCTTTTTAGTCAGGTTTCAGGTTGGGACATAATACAGAGACAGTATTGATGGTACTTGATGACCTCTCGCAGAGCAGGATGGGGTAGTGTGACTGTCCTGGTTCTTTTTGATCTCTGGTGGCTTTTGATGCCATCCATCATGGTATCTTTCTGGACCAATTGGGAGTGAGAAGCATGGTGTTACAATGGTTTTTCTCCTTTCTCTGTGGCTGGCTGATGGGGGAGGTTAAGCCCAAATTGTGCGTGTTTAACATCTACATGAAGCAACTGGGTAAGGTCATCTATCAACACAGGGTCAGATATCATTAGTATGTTGATGATACCCATATGTACATCTCAACTCCAGGTCAACCAAATGATGCTGTCAAGGTATTTCCCCAGTTCCTGAAGGCTGTTAGGATTTGGATGGGGAGGAACAGCATAACCCTGACAAAATGTCAGCCCTTCAGGGTAGTTCAGATCAGGAAACAGACTCCACAGAAGACTAGAACTATACTTTATTGAGAATGTTTCAGCCTTCTTTGCTCATATAACAGTTTTTACCTATTTCCCTCAGGGTCATCTCCTTGATTCTTTACCAAGACTAAGTCGCTGTACATTCTTGGTTCTTCCAGTGCCATGGATTTTCTATGTTTAGTTCTGAATGGAGTTGCACTCTTCCAGATAGAACTGGTACACAGTTTGGAGTTTTTCTGGACTTGCAGCTCCTGCTTAAAGAGTTAGTTGCAGCTGTGGCCTGAAAGGAATTTGCCCTGAACTTTCTGGACTGTTGGTCTCTTCTCACAGTCACTCGTGCCTTTGTCACCTTGCATGTGAATCAATATGCTCTAAATGGGGCTGCCTTGGAAGACCACTCAGAAAGTACATCTGGTCCAGGCTGCAGCAGCATGAAGAGTTATGAGTGTGTTTTGGTATGCCCATGTAACACCTCTGCTGTGTAAGCTGCAGTGGCTACCAGTGAGATTCTGGGTATGATTCAAGGTGTTGGTGCCTGTCCTCTGGAATAGTATCCCCCCAGTGACTTTAATTGCAGCTGCTATGCTTCTGGTGTTTAGTAAATAGCTCCCTTCATGACAGAAACTGTGGTCCAATGCCAAATACCCACAGAAATATGGAATCTCTAGATAACCCAGCTGTGACTTACTCTCAAAGCACTCTTCTTCTCATGCCTACATCTGAGATCAGGGATCTTATTATGTAACTAAAACCTGGAAAAACTAAGAGAGAAGATTTTATTCCCCCAGAATTACTAAGGGATTTCTGGAACCAGTGCTGGCTGTCCTATTTACCCATATAAGAGCTATAAGAACCACCCAGAGTCCCCCTTGCTGGGGGAGATGGGCGGTGGCAAAATTTGAAATAAATAAAATATAAACCCATATAAGTGTTCAGCATGTTTCTCCACTGACTGGAGCCCCCCACTGTAATCCCTTTTTATAAAAAACAAAGAAAATAGACTAGACCTACAAATTATAGGTCCATAAACTTGCTTAATACGATCAGCAAACTATTTGCTAAATACCTTTATGTAAAATTACTGGATTGGGTTGAAAATGAAAACGTCCTCATTAAGGAGCAGTCCAAATTCAGAGGGGACCAAGAAACTTTATGTCTGGTCCTTCACCATTCTGCCAAATAATATTCCTCTCCGCCCAGAGGCTTCGTTTTTGTAGCCTTCATTAATTTCAAACCAGCTTTTGATCTGATCCCAAGGGAAGTAAGGCTAAGGTTAATTTTCTTCCCAATGGGTTTGGCCCCACTGCTTCTTAGAGACCATTGAAGTCAATCTCTTAGAGATGGGCTTGGTCTCTTGGATGTTAGAGCTTGGTACTATCTCTTTAACTTCTGGCTAAAGTTAATTTTCTTTGCAATGGGTTTGGCCCCACTGGTTCTTAGAGACCACTTGAAGTCAACCTGCAGGGGACAAGGGTGGGGGACTACTGGCAAGTGCCACTCCCTAGGACTTTCTATGGAGAACCTCTGCCCATTGGGGTATGAAAAAGCCAGAAGTGTACTGGGACACTGATTTTCTAATCAATCTAAGACAGCCCCTTTTGAAGTGCCATACAAAGCCCAATCTGCCATCAAGTAAATGAAGTTGTCTACTACTGGAACTACCACATCTGAGCTAAAAAATTCTAGCAGACCACTAGATGACTGAAATTCAGTTTTCTGTGTCTCCTTGCTGGCATCTGGTTTTCTGAAGCCCAGATTTGGTAGTCCTAAGAAAATATGTTTTCTAGAGATAATCACTGTCTATGGTGAGAATAGAGAGGGATAGACAGAGGAAACATTCTCATCCTTACTCCAGCCAAACACAAGGAAAACCATTGGTAGAGATATAGGATTTCCAGCATCTACAGTTTGGATACTTGGGTATCTCTGGTATTTATTCCCAACCTGATATCCTCCCAATGTATTGGAAATACAATTCCTCTAATTCCTAGCCAGCCCATTCCATAACCCATGCCAGGGAATTCTGGGAGTTGTAAATCCAACACAACAAAAGGGTACAATGTTGAGGAAGACAGGCTTATTACAAACAATATGGAACCCCTTTACCATTAATAGCTCTACAGGGAGGAAATTTCATCAGTGTTTCTTATAACACAAGATATTTCTGCTGAAATTTCCTTATTTTTCATCAAATTAAAGATGTAGAAGCTCAGTCCTCCCCCTCCTCCTCCTCCTCCTCCTCCTCCTCCTCCTCTTCCTCCTCCTCCTCCTCTCTCTCTCTCTCTCTCTCTCTCTCTCTCTCTCTCTCTCTCTCTCTTTTTTTTTTCTCTCTCTCTCTCTCTCCCCCCTTCTTTGTTTGTTTGCTTGTTTGCCTGAGCCTAGTACAGCTACTTATGGATGCTGGGAATATTATTTACAGTGCTACTGGTTTCAGGCTGTAATCTGAATGCACTGAATTTCAAGATCTCTGCTTCCATTTTGATAACTAAAAGTAATGACTGCAAGGTAGCTGCTTTAATGTAATCTTTAGATATAAGTCAGCCCTGCTGTACTACTCCAGAGAACTTCAGTTGACATAAAGTGTCAAGTCTTTGCTCTTTTGAAAACCAAAACGGTATATCTGCAATTACCTTCAACTTTTAAAAAATGTATGATTGTGGCTGCCATTGGTAATCAAGTGGAAGGATACAAGGAGGTAAATGTCTTGAAAAAGGGTTTTTTAAATAGATGATCACTGCTTACTTTGCTGTTTTCTGATGGCTATCCACACTAAATCAAGAGCCAAGTTGGTGTAGTGATTAAGGTATCAGGCTAGAAACTGGGAGACTGTGAGTTCTAGACCTGCCTTAGGAACAAAGCTAACTGGTTGACCTTGGGCCAGTCACTCTCTGTCAGCCCCAGGAAGGAGGCAATGGCAAACCACTTCTGAAAAACCTTGCCAAGAAAACTGCAGGGGCTTGTCCAGGCAGTCACCAGGAGTCAAGAAAACTGACTCGAAGGCGTGCGCGCCCGCGCGCACCCACACACACCAACCCTAAACATGCCCAGCTTGCAGAGGCCTATGCATGAAAATCTTCCATCAAATCCTACACATTTACACAAGGATAATGGCTCTCCCAGTTACGAATGAAGAGGACTTCAATGTGATAAAAAGTATTACGGGTGTGTCTTACTGATATGGTACAAAGACTAGATCATATTGATTGAACATACTGTAGATAGAGTATTTGTATTTCTCATAAAGAATAAAGAAAAATGGCATTCTTTCAGTAAGCCTATTGACATGGTTTCTGCATGAATCGAAAATATGTAAATCTTTTACAGAAAGAACCCCAGGGAGCTTATTATACATCTCTAGTGATTGTTACCAGCTCTTCTTCCTATTGAAAGGCTTCTTTATCAACACACTTATTTTTTTAGTCATCAGATCCAACCCGCTTAAGAAAAGGTCTTGAAATGCAAAATGTCAACATATGGGAACGATGAAAATATCTGCAAAACCTTAAGTCTTCTAAACTGTTTTGTAGAATTCATCAGCCTGAGGGCACATTAGTTCAGTTCTTTGCTTGTGATTTTTCACTGGTCAGCGCTTTCGTAGGTGACTTAGCTTGAAGATGATGAAGACAGCAGCCTTTCTTCACTCAAAGTATAAAGAGAATCGCCTAGGGACAAACTTTTGAGATTTTTTTAAGGACATAGAATAGAGTAGTTGCATTAATTCCTAATTTTGCATGCCTTAAATATTTATGTTTCAAAGCAGGATGAAAATATTGCCTTTTTCCAATCCTTCCCTTTTCATTTCTTAATTGGTGTTCAAAACTAATGCAACATTTTCTAGTGGTTGGCATGGGGATACTGCTAAAGATATATGTCAGTCATTTAAGAAACAGTGTCTAATATTCTTAATTATTATAGTAAAAATCAAATTATAAAAACATTTAAATTGTCTACTTTTCTACTTAATAATACTATAACAATCTTAACCCTATTAAACCTAAAACCAAACAATTATTATTATATCTTATAAATCTCAAAAAATTAAACAAAGTTTAAAAACAATAATCCAAATCATTAAAGGAAAATGCAAATCATATAAGCCTTAATATCAAACCAAATATATATTCTTAATTTTTTATCCCACATCGAAGTATACCAGAATATTTACTTGTCTCCATATTACACACAGGGCATTTTTCATAGAGAAATCAAACAGCCCAACTGCCCCCCTTAGAAACTCATACTTCTCAGCAGAAAACGTCCCACAGAACAGAGCCATTTCTTTCCCAAAACATTCCTTCAGAAAAACAAGCCCATCGGTATCTTGCAAGATGAGCTGTCTTAACCCATTCAACACCAAAGTGTATTCGTTGCCTGGCATTTCCTCAAAGACTCCAATCTTACTGTCAGTAAAAGCATCTCCATCTTGATTGAATTCTTCCTCTTCCAGAACATCCTCAGCCAGCTGACACATTTTAAAACTGATATTTTCTGCAATATCCCTAATACCTTGCAGAATAGCTTGAAGGGTGTCATGAAAAATCTGTTTGAAATCACAACGAAGCTCAGAACGCAGCTCTGAGAAAATCTCCTTAAACTCTTCCATGTTTCAGGCAGTAGATTATGCTGCCCTCTAAATATTTGGCTAGCACAGATAGGAGCTAATGGGTTAATGCAAGGCTTCCGAGAGTAATTGACAAAAGAGAAAGTATGCTAACCAGCAGCTCTGGCTCCCAAGGAAATTGAACAGAAAACTCAAAACTCAAAACAACAGATTCAATATGTCGGAAAATGTTAAATCCTTCAAATTAGATACAGAAATAATATTGGGAAGATGTTTATTTATTCTCAGTCCTCCTTAATGTTTAAATGGGAAATAAGCCAAAGTTGAAAAAAAGATTTTAAAATTAATCCAGAAATAACGATAAGAACCAAGAGAGTTCACTTTTTCTTGCTGTACAGCAGGGCTTTCCAAAGTTTTCCTGCAGCGACACACCAACCGCCATTGGTGTGTCGCCGTGGGAAAACCCGGAAGCGCTGATGATGATCAGCGCTTCCAGGTTGTGTGGCGACACAACAGACTGTGTGTGGCAACACACTATTGTGTCGCGACACACAGTTTGGAAAGCTCTGCTGTAGAGAGTCTCTCTTAGGGTACATAAACTTAAAAAAATATAACTTGGGTGATTTAGAAATGGGGTGGCTCGACCTAATGTCCCTTTAAGGCTACAGTGCGGTCTGGAAATGATAGTGTCCTCAACTCCCATCGTCTCTTATCGGATTAGCGCCAACGCAGCTGGCGATCCTCAGGCTACGAGGTGACATTTTGGAGTGCAAATGGGATGATTCCAAGCATTTTCTGTCCATGAAAGCGCTCCAGGGCATCAGAAAAATCCTGAGACCCCCCCCTAAAAAAGCCGGTGCCATCAGATCTGCCCGCAGTGATCACGGGTACAGCTGTTCAGTCGGCCATGTCCCCCACTGGAAGTCACTTCTGTGAGATTCTTTAGCCAGTAGGTGTGGATCATGTCTGGCCCAGGTGCTGTCCAGCTCTTGACCCACTGTTGGATGTCTGCTACTGTAATGGTGACTGGGTCCTGTTCTGGGTGATTGCTGTGGTCTGCTCTCAGGCCCTGTAGCCACTTTGCACTGGTGTTATATGTCTTCTCTTTCTCCCATATGTTCTTCCAGTACTGTTCAGTTTTTGCTATTGGTGGCTGTGCTGTTACTGTGTTGTTGCTCTGCAGTTGCTCAGCATCCAACACCTTGGATGGTTCTTTGTTGAACAGGGCATTTATCTTCTTGGCCTCTGCTTCTCTAGTGTATCTCCTTAGCCTGGTAGCCACTGCTGTGAGCCTTTGTTTAGGGGTCTCTAGGGCTTCAGATGGAGTCAGGCCCTTGTATTTTTTCAGTAGCCAAATCTTATCCTTAATCTCCACACCCTTCTGTAGTTCCACCAGCTGGCTAACTTCGAGTTACCTTGATCTTAGCCTCCAACCTCATTTTCCAGGGGGCTATGTACTGCTGTTCTTCTTGATGTGTAGCCAAGAATCTCCAGGATTACAGCAGCTGTAGCATATACCAAATCATTGGTTTGAGTTATGGTGGTAGTAGGGATTGTTGTGAGGGCTGTATTGGTATCTTCTAGCATAATATCTGATGGTATTTCTCCACTGAGCCTTGGTAATTGGTCTTGAGTGTTGACTGTAGCTAGTTTATCCATGATATTATTCCTCATATCAGCTGCTGTGTTCTGTAATGGAGGGGGTGGCAGTGACGTTCCAGCTTCAGGTATTGACTGCACCTCCACTTGTTCTTCCAGGTCTTCTTGAGTCCAGGATGTACTGTGTAGTTTGTCCATCTCAAGTTGTGAGAGCAGCTTCCTCTTCACTATGTTGAAGCATTGGGTAACTATCTGTTTCTCAGTTAATGTGCGTGTAGGTCTTCTGTCCATCCATAGTTCCCTCATACATTTCATATATCCCCTCTCATTAGGTCTACTGTTGTAGTAGCATTCCATCAATTCCAGATTTTCTTGTCTCTATGGTTTGTTCCAGTAGCCCACTTATCGTCAGATTGTCCTGGTTCCCCAACATCTGGTGCAGACCTTGTTAATCTGGGCAATGTCTGAGCTGGCATGACTCTCTTAGTTCGTGTCACTTTCTTATTCGAGGTAGGCAGGTGAAGCATGAGGGGGTGTTTGCCCAAGGACCCCTACTGGTAAGGTAAATCCCATGTCAAAAGGCAGTGCTCTAACTACTATGCTATCCAGCCACTACCTATATAATATACGTACATATACATATACATATATTATAAAAGGTAAAGGTAAAGGTTTTCCCCTGCACAGTCGTGTCTGACGCTAGGGGGTGGTGCTCATCTCCGTTTCTTAGCCTAAGAGCCAGTGCTGTCCGAAGACGCTTCCAAGTCATGTGGCCAGCATGATGCGCATGGAACACTGTTACCATCCACCGAAGTGGTACCTATTTATCTACTTGCATTTGCATGCTTTCAAATTGCTAGGTTGGCAAGAGCTTGGGCGGGTGTGGGAGCTCACTCCATCATGCGGCGCTCAGGTCTTGAACCGCCGACCTTCTGATCGACAAGCCTGGCGTCTTAACCACTGAGCCATCATGCCCCATACATATATTATACATATATTATACATATATTATACATATACAGTATTATACATATATCATATCATATACTGTGTGTTTGTGTGTGTGTGTGTGTGTGTGTGTGTGTGTGTGTATATATATATATATATATATATATATATATATATAATATACATATATTATACATATATAATAAACCTAAACAGAAACAAAAGGAAACAAAGCAATAATAAAAATAGATGAATGGAATATTTTGAACACTCTTATTAATCTTCTGTACTTTATTGAAAAATTAAAATTAAATATTTAGTGCAAGAGAATGTTTAATGGAGAGTTGTATAAAAATATCCACCAATTAAAATATCTGGGCAGGAGAGGAGTTAAAATTAACTTCAGTGGTTTTGCTCAGACTGCAATATCAGTAGTAATGGGGAATATGTTTAGTAGAAATCTCAAAGACCCTTGGTATCCTTGTTGACTACAACAGTAGTTAAACCGAGAAAGGAGATTTACTGAGACTGTGTGACAGGGGCACCCATCTTTACTTTTTGGATCCCCTTCCCATGGATGATTGTGTAGCATCACTGTTCAGATTGGGTCACAAATAGGATAACTGAGAAGAGCTCTACAAAGCCAATTCTCCGT
Source organism: Charina bottae (assembly GCA_023362775.1). Lineage (NCBI taxonomy): Eukaryota > Metazoa > Chordata > Lepidosauria > Squamata > Charinaidae > Charina > Charina bottae. The sequence continues at coordinate 109,406,744 of JALMGJ010000002.1, forward strand.
GGAATCCAGATTCAATCATCAGTGCAAGTACAATGTTCATTCAGCTGAACCATCATGATGCAGAAGAACTTCTCCCATATTTTTTCAGTTCCCAGATGAATAGCCCCTTGGGTTTCGGTGCTCTGAAAGAGGTTGCTTTTCCTCTGCACTTTTCTTTTCTCTCTTATACAAACAATGCCTCTGAAGGCACAAGCAGGCGTGAGTGTGGAATCGAAGACTGGTTCAGAGGATATCCTTCCCTTCCTACCTCTGCTGAGCTCACAAAAGAAAGGCATACAGTCCGCGACCCCAGGGTCACCCATGAAAACAACTTTTTCCCCCATGATAATGAATTTCTATGAGAGAAGGATAAGATTTGGATGCATCTCAGCTGTGGCTCAGAAATCAAAATACCGTCTGTATCTGGCTTCCCCAGGTGGATGCTTTTCAGGTGGCCAATAGTTTTGAGAAGAAATGTGTGTGTATTGGGTTGGAGGGGAATGGGACAGTGTGAGATATAATATAGCAGATGAAAAAACAGACACAAGGCAATGTTTGGATATCATGCTGTTAACTTTCTCCTTCTCCATATTTTTATGAGTTTATTTCTGCAGGAAGATAAGATGTATTGATAGAACACATGACTAAGTTATTCTGTTCTTTTGTATAGCATTAAAATATTTCACTGTCAACTAGAAGTTACACTTATCTCAGGGTAAAAAACAGTGGGACTGCTGTAATGGGATTAGCTAATGTTACTGCAACTCTATGTGCCACTGGCAAGCAACAATGTGTCTTCTGTGGTTTTGGACTACAGTTGCTACTGAACATGGTAGGAAGTTGAAGGCACCAGGTTCCTTATCCCTGCTATATGTAATTGCCTGGAAGTTTACCCCATTAAACAGAGAAGCTTGTTTCTTACTAAAAAAACACACACACACACCCCCGTGTAATGCAAGGAACTCAGTATAACTGAATTGTAGTCTGATATGTTGTATTCCTAAATATAAACCTTTTAAATTAGTGTAGTAAAATTGAAATAATAATAATAATAATAATAAAATAATAATAATAATAATAATAATAATAATAATAATAATAATAATAATAATCCCATGTGAGCTAAAGGAAGGTAATAACATCCAATAGAGCCCAACCAGTCATTTGCTCATATTATAGGACCACCTCCCCCTTCACTCAACCCCCCTGCCTCAAACTGGCTTGGTGGAGGGTCTTCCAGTGTGACAGAGCTGATTTTGAGGGACTGAACACTAGCAGGTTGAAAATAGCCCACTTACATTGGTCCATGAAACAGATTAATTGAATTTCATTCCTCATATTGGAAGCTAGCAAATATCTCTTTCTCTTTTTTACAATTTCTGTTGAAAAACAGAAAGTTTTTCATGGAAAACATGGAAAGTTTTCTTCCATCCATCCATCCATCCATCCATCCATCCATCCATCCATCCATCCATCCATCTCTGTCTGTCTGTCTGTCTGTCTGTCTGTCTGTCTGTCTGTCTTTCTGTCTGTCTATCTGTCTATCTATCTCTCATATCTCTCTCTCTCTCTCTCTCTCTCTCTATCTATCTATCTATCTATCTATCTATCTATCTATCTATCTATCATATATCTATTCTCTCTATTCTCTCTATTCTCTCTCTCTCTCTCTCTCTCTCTCTCGTTAAACATAGGCTACATTTGAAAGCAGAGATACCATTCATACTTTGCAAAGGCATAGGAGAAGCCACTTCTACAGTATACTGAAATTCAGGTAAGTCATGTCCCAAGCAAAGCGACAGACGTAAGTAAGCTTTTGCAACCACTGTTGGTGGATGTATTGATTTTGTGTGATGTTTAAACACTTCCACCCACCCATGTTAGCCTTTGTAAAACTGTGGATATTGTTTGAAGGGAGGAGCCATAGAAATATTCACCAAATAATATCAGTATTGCTTTGAACTTTCTATTTAAGTGAAGTTCAAAGATGGCAGCACCTGGTTGATTTTGGAAGCTATGCAGGGTCCAGCCTGGTTACTATTCAGATGGGAGAGCACCTGCAAAGTTCAAAGTTCTTGGCCAGACTGAGAAGTTGAAAAAAAGATCCTAGATGAAGGCTGTGGCAAACCACTTCCATAATACTGCCAAGAAAACAGCATGGATGCAGACACCAGGAGTTGAACTTGACTCCATGACATCATTATCTTTATGTAAGCCAGAAGGAAATAATAGGTTAAATGTTAGTTTTAATGTATGCTATTTTATACTATTCTTACTTCAATATTATGGTGAACTGGAATTGGAAAGAAAAAAACCTGAATTTGAATGAAAATTGTCATTCCAAGTCTGAACACCTTACATTCTGCAGATCTGGTTACCTCAGTAAAGCTTTGTTTACAGTAATTAATTTCTCACTGATTGAAATTGAAAATCTTATTTTCTTCTTTCTGATTGACTCTTCCAAACTGATTTTCCATCCGGGAATGAGAATTCAGTTTTACTTTATTTTAAGTTACTAAATCCCCGAGTTAGAAGATATTTCCAATTTACAAGATCCTCTAATACTAGAAGATAGCATTAGATCAGCACTCTGGTCCTTACTAAGTCAGAAGGCTACAGGAATTGATGGAATATCTGCAAAAATAGGGCAAGCAACAGAAGAAGAATCAATAAAGGTTCTAACCAAACTATGAAAGCAAATCTGGAGAATGACACACTGGCCAACAGCTTGGAATTGGTCAGTCTACATATCAATACCAAAGAAAGGAAGTTTAACAGAATGTGCAAACTAGTACACAGTATCCTAGCTGTTGGTTATCACCTATAAAGCTCATGGCATAGACCTTGGCTACTTGAGGGACTGCCTGTCTCCATATGTTTCTGCCTGCCCATTAAGGTCAGTTAGAGTTAGAGTTAGCTCCAGGTCCTGTTGATTAAACAGTGTCACCTTGCGGGACCCACAAAGCATACCTTCTAGAGATGATGGCTTCTGCCCTATAGATTGATATCCTTTGGGGGAGATGGGGCGGTGATATAAATTGAAAAATAAATAAATAAATAAATAAATAAATAAATAAATAAATATCCACATGTAGACCTGCTCCACCCTTTTGGATTTCCACAAATTGTTAAAACCTGATTGTTCTCCTAGGCCTTGGATAACAATGGTGGTTAAACCCCTTTGGTTTTCAGTACTGTCTTCCAGTCAGCTGTACAGGTAGTCCTTGCTTAATGATGGTAATTGGGACTGGAATTTCCATCACGAAGCAATGTGGTTGTAAAGTGTGATGTCACATAACCACATTGCTTAGCGACAGCAATCCTGGCAGTCCCCATTGCCATAGTTAAGGAAGGATCATGGGTCGTTAAGCAAGGACTTCCTCAAGACTTCCTGCCAGCTTCCAACAATTAAATTCAGTGGGGAAGCTGGCAGGAAGTTGTAAATCTTGGGTGGCTCGCAAGCAGGCTTGTTGGCGGACAAGTGGCTGTTGCCTGGTATGAGTGCGGATGGGCTGGGGGTGGCTGCTTCCTGGTGTGGTTTTAAAGATCTTTATTTATAAGTCACAGAAAGCAGCCCAATTTACGCTAGGAGACGGTCCACACGTGGCAGGGTTCTGGAATAGGTCCGTTGTGGAAGGCAGACAAGGCATGGGATCGGAGTGAGGCTCAGAGGCAGGAACTTGTTTGACCATAGGACAAGGCCGGAAATCTTCCCTCAAAAGATCACAGAAGGCAGCCCAATTTACGCTGGGACTCGGTTCACACGTGGCCAGGTTCTGGGACAGGTCCTCTGCAGAAGGCGTTGGATCAAAGCAAAGTTCAGCAATGGGAACTTGCAGGGCAGCCGGACAAGGTGGAAGGGTAGGAAGACTCACCGAGGCGGAGAGGAGGCTACGCTGGAGATCCTCAGAAACCCCAGTGGCAGAAAACGGCTTCAGTTCAGGCTGGCGCCACCAGAAATGACTGGAGATCGGGGACCTGGATGGCGGCAGTGGGACGATGCTCAGATGCAGGAGGCAAGGCTCTGGTGGAAACGGACTCGGGGACTTGGTATGAGGCAGCAGCAGGGTCCGGCACGGAAGTGGTTTCTTGGTCAACACTAGGCTCGGGTCTGGGGGTGCACGTGGCAGCAGAGTTGCGTCACACAAGGTACGTATGCGGCTGGTGCGAATGGTTGTCTCCAGTGACTGGCGCTGGCTGTGCTCGCCTTTTTATCCTTTGAATTTCGCGCCGTTCACGTGCGGGAGCCAATTGGACCTTGCACTGCTCGACCCACCTTTCCACCTTCTCTGCTGTGCTCTGATAGGCGGAGGTGCTTCTTCTGGGCGACCTCCAATTGGTGGCTCCGGCTCGGATTTGGATCTCACACCATCCCAGCTTCTTCCTGCTTCCTCCACTATCGGCCCATCTTCCTCTGACTTGGAATCCAGTGCGGCAGCAGGAACCGACTCACTCCTGACAACAGGTGGCTGCCGCAGTGCTGTGTGAGTGTGGCCAGGCAGGCAGGCTTGCGCTATGGAGTGCAGGCGGGTGTTGTAATGGTATGTAGGAATGATCTTGGGAGACAGGGCAATGAGATGCAGCCAAGGGAGTGGTCAGATAAAAGGCAGCTTAGCCTGCAACAAGAATGTGGATGGGGCATAAGGCTCAGAAGAGACCTTCCCTAGTTTTATGGGCTGTAAAGGGGACTGGGGGAGAGAAGTACTTTCAGAATTGCAAGATCCTGTTAATGTAACCTTACAATAAAGTAGAAGTAGCTTATCTGGTTGTGTTTCCTGTCTGGTCTACCTGTCTGTAGTGGGCTCCTCGGGAGAAAAAACGGTGTGGGAGTGACTTGTGACCTTCCCTGCTGGCTTCCCCATTGACATTGCTTGTGGGAAGCTGTCAGGGAAGGTCACAAATGGCGATCATGTGGCCATGGGCTACTGTAATGGATCACAATCACATGACCACAGGGGTGCTGGGATGGCCAGAACTTCAAGGACTGGTTGTAAGTATCACTCATTCAGCGCTGGCGTAACTTCAAATGGATGACTATCTGTATTCTTTTTCTTTGATATACTGTGTTGTTTTCTTTTAATTTTTTTAATTGTAAGTCTCCCAGACTTCTAACTGTAGAGTCGAGCAGATTCAAAATTGAAATAATAAATAAATGGTATATGTCTATCTGTCTGTCTATCTAACTATTTGAAGGCTGGGTAGGACTGAAAGAAGTTGAGCATGATCTTCAAACTGGAGGAAGAAACATCAATAACCTGCACTATGTTAATGACACTATTCTGATAGCTGAAAATGCAAATAGTCTGGAAACTGGAGATGAAAGTCAAGGATCAGTGAAAAAAATGGGACTAATATTAAATACAAAGAAGTCCAAACTAATGACAACAGGTACAGCAACCAGCCATAGAGTTGAAGATAAAGATATTGAAGCAATTGATATCTTCTTCTTTCAGGATTAACTATCAACAATAAAGGAACCAGCAGTCAAGAAATATGCCACAGAGTAGCATTTAATAGTGTATCAATGAAGGCATATTCAAATGCTGTGACATGTCTATACCTACAAAGATAATAATAGTGCAGGCAATTGTTTTCCATTTGAAACTCTATGGATGCAAAAGTTGGACTGAAGAAACAGGATTGATGCTTTCGAATATTGGTGGTTGAGAAGACAATTGGATATCATGAATATCCAAGGAAACAAACCAATGGATCACTGAACAAATCAATACAGAGTTCTCACTTGTGGCAGAAATGACTAGGCTCATTTTTTGCACATATTATGCACAGACCCAGCTCCCTTGAGAAATCCCTAGGAGTAGATTAGGAGGTTAGTAGGTTAGGAGTAAGGAGTAAGGAGTAAGGGCGTGGTGGCTCAGCGGGTAAGACACCAGGCTTGTCGATTGGAAGATCACAAGTTCGGAGGTGCGAATCCCTAGCCCTGCGTGCGGAGTGAGCTCCCGCGCTCGCCCCAGCTCTTGCCAACCTAGCAATTCGAAAGCATGCAAATGCAAGTAGATGAATAGGTACCACTTCAGTGGGTAGGTAACAGCGTTCCGCGTGTGTCATGCGGCCACATGACCATGGAAGCATCTTCGGACAACACTGGCTCTTCGGCTAACAAACAGAGATGAGCACCGGCCCCTAGAGTTGGACACGACTGCACAAATGTGCGGGGGGAACCTTTACCTTTTTAGGTTAGGAGTAGATTTTCCAGGAGAAGGTCTGTCTATGTGGTCACTAATAGTTTGCACTGACTTGATGGCACATGATCGATCAATCAATCAATCAATCAATCAATGAAAAATCCCTCAGAGAAGGCATGAAAAGTCTTTCATGGGTAGGAAAAAGATTCTTGCTATCTAGGACCCTCAAGCTTGCAAGACTCCCTCTTCCTCCTTTTTCCCTTTCTTTCCTCAGAAGAAGAAAAGACAGCTTATATCTTTCCCAAGGCAATAAAACAAAGATAGGTATAGCTTAGCACTGCTTATTCTAATTGGTTCACAAGTCAATTAGTCTAATCTCTGTATGTATTTTTCTTAAGGTTTTATCACAAACCCATGAGCTCCTGAAGTTTTAATCTCAAATTTCTCTTCAAATTCTTCCCTTAAGAATATTCTCAAATCTACTTTTAGCTTTCCTCTCCCTTATGCATTTCAAACACTAGAGAATCTTTGGATTTGCTCTTCTCTTTTCTACAAGTCTCTCTTTCCCAAAAGTGGCCATCTATATTTACTTGATATGCTATGGGTACATTTTGTAATCATCCTTTAATTATATTCTTTCTCACTTGCAAATATTTTTATTCAGTCTTGATGCTTGATTCTAATTTCTTTGATCTAAACATTCCCATTTAATTCCCCTAATGTGTGGTTTTAACTCACTTTAGTTCTTATTTAATAAACAGAACTTGCCAGTGATCTTTTTGGGTACTACTTCTTTCTTAAATGCCTGTTTCAACACAACAAGATTCCTCATATCTGTGTTCAGTCTACAGATAAGTGTTGCACATTTTGTAACTCTCTCTGCATACTTATACTCTCCCTTGGTTACACACAAAGAATTAATGCAATATAAAGACAGGACAAAAGAAAAAAAAAGATTATAAGTGCAGAAGAAATAAAATCACAAGATGGAAAATTGCATTTGCAAGCTGAAATCAGTACAGCAGATTTCTGTGTTCTGTTTATAAACCTTTGTAGCAGGGACTTCTGTGCCTGCAATGTCAATCATAACATCGCGGCTTAGGATAACTTTAGTTTACTAGCTAGGACACTCTATCTCTTGGACCAGCAATGTCTACCAAGGAGTGAAAGATGTGCATATCTTGAAAGACATTTTTTTAATGAACAGCAGTAGAAAAAAATGTAGTACAGAAATGCTAGAATTAGAGGAATAATGAACTTCCCTCTATACAAACTGGGGAGCCAGTTTGGTCTAGTGGTTAAGGCACCAGGCTAGAAACCAGGAGACTGAGAGTTCTAGTCCCGCCTTAGGCAGGAAAGCTGGCTGGGTGACCTTGGGCCAGTCTCTCTCTCTCAGCCCTGGGAAGGAGCCAATAGGAAACCAGGAGACTGAGAGTTCTAGTCCCGCCTTAGGCAGGAAAGCCAGCTGGGTGACCTTGGGCCAGTCAGTCTCTCAGCCCTAGGAAGGAGCCAATGGCAAACTGGGAGACAGAGTTCTAGTCCCACCTGAGGCATGACAGCCGGCTGGGTGACCTTGGGCCAGTCTCTCTCTCTCAGCCCAACCCACCTCACAGGGTTGCTGTTGTGGGGAAAATACGAGGAGGAAGGAGTACTAGGTATGTTCGCCGCCTTGAGTTACAGTATTTATAAAAATAATAAAGGTGGGATGAAAAATAATAAAGGAAGGAAGGAAGGAAGACAAAAAGATATTTGCAATCCTAATCCAACAACAGAATTTTAATTTTCTTCACAATACTGCCTTTTTTTAAAAATAGCACATTCTCATTCTAAAGATTGAGACGGTCAAGAAAAGAAGGTGATTAGTTTATCTCTTCTTCTTCACACTATTTCAAACAAACATGCTGCAGTGTGAACATTACAGACAAGAACAGGCAAAGGATCTAATTAGATTGCAGGATGAAGCAACCTTCCTCAACCTTGTGCTTTCCTGATGCGTTAGGATTAAAAGTCCCAGAATTGTAAGACAACCGTCTTGGCATTCTTTGAAGTTGTTTATTCCCAAACATTTGAAAGACACTAGACTGAGTCAGATTTAAGCTAGATATTAGCAATATCATTAAGAGAATTGGATTGTTTCTTTAGGATAAAGGCAGAGAATTGGATTCCCTTTAGGATAAAGGCAGGGAGGTGGGAGGCACATTCAGACTTGCAAGATTGATGTCAGCCTTTCGAATTAGACAAGACTTGGAAACCAAAGTTATGAATACTAAAACTACTTTTATTATGGGGTTACAGTAACAGAATCTTGCAAGTCTAAAGAGAACTAAGGAGGGTGAAATCTGAGACGTTTTCTCAAATTACATTCCTGCTTTGGACTCAGATTTCTCTTATCTGAACGTTGTCTTGGCTGCGGCTCTTCCTCCTGTTCCTCAAGGTTACTGTATTCTCACAGCCCATTACAGACCTTTGTAATAAAAGGTAAGGGATTGTAGGATTGGTAATATCTGGATGGCATCAAGTTAATATCTATCTAAATAAACTATTGACTGAAATGAAGAAGCAGTCCAAAATTTTATATTTGTTCTCTTTAGTAATTAGTGGTACCAATATACACAAACCATGGTTAGGCCAGATTAAATAAGGTAGTTATTGAAAGAAGGATTTTGTAAGGTTCACATATTTGCCATAGCAACAGGGAGATGACACTAGAGTTTTGTGGTTCCACATTGTAGTGGTTGCTTGGAAACAGCAAGAGATGAACTGGTGGGAAGAGAACTCAGTAGAATTGATCCAAAACAGAGTCAAGGTGTTCAAAGCAATTAAAAAAGAAAGCCAGCAAGAGTACAGTGGAGAAATAAGGTGTTCAAAGGAGTGAAGGGCAAGTGGACGGTATAAATGTATTTCTGCATAATGGGTAATTAGTCCCTGAAACTGGGTTCACACGAAATGCTACACTGAGCTAAAATGGGGTTGGGTAATTTGTAGTTTATTTTTCTTTTTATTTTATTTATATTTCGACTTTTATCACCGCACCATCTCCCCCAAAGGGAGTTTACAAACACAAAAATTAAAATTAAACTATAAATAGAAATAAAAATACAATATATAATCATTATTATTATAAGTTAAATATAAAGTCCAAAAGGCAATACCATGATCTTTAAAAGGGCTCTATGGCACCAGCCACCCCCATGAGGAACTATTCCTGTTCCCATCCCACGCGAGGTGGCAAAACCAGGTCTTTAAGTTCTTCCAGAAGGACAGGAGCGATGGGGCCTGCCTCACCTCTGGGGGCAGAATGTTCCAAAGGGCAGGTGCCACTGCAGAGAAGGCCTGCCTTCTGGACCCTGCCAAGCGAAACTCCCTTACCGACGGGGTCCGAAGCATGCCCTCTCTGCATAATCGAGTGGGATGGTTTGAAGTTATGGGGATGAGACAGTCCCTCAGATACCCTGGTCCCATGCCATGTAGGGCTTTAAAGGTCATAACCAACACCTTGAATTGCACCCGGAAGCATACCGGCACCCAGTGCAGCTGGTGCAGCAGAGGTGTCACATGAGCCGATCTTGGGGCACCAATAACTGTGCGCGCAACCACATTCTGGACCAGTTGAAGCTTCCGGATACTCTTCAAGGGTAGCCCCATGTAAAGCGCATTGCAGTAGTCTATATGGGAGATGACCAGGGCATGAGTAACTGTATGGAGGGACTCCTGATCCAGGAAAGGGCGTAACTGGCGCACAACATGAAGTTGCGCAAAGCCCCTTCTGGCCACGACTGCCACCTGCTCTTCGAGCAGGAGTCGTGAGTCCAGAAGGACCCCCAGGTTCCGCACTGATTCCGAATGGGGAAGTGCAACCCCATTCAGAACCAAAGATGATAATTTCCCGGATCCAGAAGAACCATCAATCCACAGACACTCCGTCTTACCAGGGTTCAGCTGAAGCCTGTTGTTCCCCATCCAGGCCCCCACAGCCTCCAGGCACTTAGAAAGGGTGGCCACTGCATCACTTACTTCACCTGGGATGGAGATGTACAACTGTGTATCATCAGCATATTGATGATATCTCATCCCATGGTGACGGATGATCTCACCCAGCGGTTTCATATAGATATTAAATAGGAGAGGTGAGAGAACCAAACCCTGTGGCACCCCACAAATGAGGGGACGAGAGTCGGATCTCTCATCTCCTATTACTACCGATTGGGACCGGCCCAGAGGAAGGAGGTGAACCAGTGCAGAACTACGCCAGCCACCCCCAACTCCTCGAGCCACCCCAAAAGGATACCATGGTTGATGGTATCGAAAGCCACTGAGAGATCAAGGAGAGCCAGGATGGATGCACTTCCTCCATCCCGCTCTCGCCAGAGATCATCCGTAAGCACGACCAATGCAGTTTCCACCCCATATCCCGGCCTGAAACCCGACTGAAAGGGGTCCAGATAATCCGTTTCATCCAGAATCCTCTGGAGTTGCAACGCCACCACCTTCTCAACCACCTTCCCCAAAAAGGGGAGGTGGGAGACAGGACGAAAATTGTCCAATATGGTAGGGTCCAGCAATGGTTTCTTGAGTAGGGGGTGCACCAGCGCCTCCTTAAAGGCACTCGGAAACACCCCCTCCTCCAGAGATATATTAACCATCGCCTGGACCCAACCACATGTCACCTCCCGGGCTGCTTGCAGCAGCCAGGAAGGGCAAGGGTCTAGATGGCATGTGGTGGCCTTTACAAGCTGGAGGATCCTGTCCACTTCCTTAGGCCCAACAGGATCAAACCGTTCCCAGATAACCGGGTAATGACATTCCTTCGGCATCTCCCCAGACTCTGCTTCACGCTTGAAGTCCAACGTAGAACGAATCTGAGTGTTTTTATCCTGCAGATGCTCAGAAAATTCTTCCGCACGGCCCTGCAGGTGGGTCACAGACTCCACCTTACCTAGAAGAGATCGTGTTATCTTGAACAGGGCCATCAGATGGCATTCTGCGGACGCAATAAGAGCGGAGAAATATTGACGTTTCGCCGCTCTTACCGCCACAAGGTAGGTCTTAACAGCAACTCTAGCTTGTGTTCGGTCAGATTCAGTCTTTATTTTTCTCCAGCGGTGCTCTAGGCATCTCTTAGCCCTTTTCAAGACCCTTAACTCCTCCGTGAACCACGGGGAGTATCGGGTCAGATGTGGCAAGAGAGGCCTCACAGGCGCGATCCTGTCCAAGGCCCCGGCCGCCTCCCTAGTTTAATGCATTGCAGGAACTCATCTGAATTGTCTGAACCAGCAATTGTGTTTTCTTAACCAGGGATTAGAGCCTGTCAGAAAATGGAATTTAGGTTAAATGGCATGTACAAAGGGGATGGAGTGATCAGAGATATGATCACATCCTCACTTGGAATATCACAAGTGTAGACATCAAAATGAGTGGGTGAAGGGTAACACATTAAAGTCTATGGAATGAGGTTAATATATAAACATTCATTATTTATGCAGATCAAGATCCCTACTTTTACCATTGGTTCATTCAGTCTCTAAATCTAAGTGATTGAATTACAATATTTTCTGAGTTTTCTTAGCTAGTAATTGATTAATATTATTGAAAATAACATTTAGTTGATCTCAAATCCTTTCTTCTACAACTCTGTAGGAAACGCCATCATATTTAGGAGAAGGCATCATCATACACTATGACCCCTCCTTTCTTTTGCAGAATCCCTCTCAATCTGTTTGTCTCAAATTCGGTATGGGTGGTTCTCATGATCTTAACCAATAGTGTTGCAAGTACCATCATATTTTGCTATGGATATGGTTTCTAAAGAAAGAACTTTGAAAACATTAACTATCCAGTTGTCAAGAGAGAGGAGTATAACAACCTGGCAGTTGGTTTGAACCTTTTCTCCTAAAGGCTTTGATGAAATACTGGTTTTAGAGGAGAGAGATGTTTGCCTCCCATGCAGACATTTTTGTGCTTGTATGTTTCCTATATTGAAATGTAAATGCATTTTATTTAGCTTAGCTTGAAGATAAATTGTAAGCATCATTTCATTGGACTTAATTCATGTACCCTTATGATTTATATAATTGCTTTGTGGAGTAATAAAACCACAGAATATAATAAAAATAATTTGTGGTTGTGCTCTAGCTTACCAAAAGTGGAAAGGAAATGTGAAACCTATTTTAGTACAACAGCAGTTGTAAGAAAGGAACAAGCAAAACTTAAATCCAACATTGAAAAGTTCCACGTTTAGAGCCAAGGAAAGGGAGAACCCAATGGCCAATTTAAGGAAAATATATGAACAGATCACTATATGAATTCAGGATGCCACTAACTATGTAGGCAATTTTTGACCATTTTTATTCATGGAAAATATCTGAAGCTTAGTCTCCAAAATTATCAAATTGATTGTCCCAGCGGACACAGGCATTCCAGAAGAACTTGCCGGTAATAACCTACTTCTAGGAAATGAGGTGGGCTAAGGCTAAGAAGTGCTACTTTTTAGTGGTGGTGCCCATACAGGCTTCCTACTGAAGTTAGACTTGTCCCATTCCTGGTGTTGTTTGGAAGAGGCATAAAAGTTAGCTCTTTTGAAGAGTAATATACACTGAGATGATGCCACCTAGGTTAAATGTGTTGAACTGATTTGAAATTGGCTATATGCCATTAATTGTGTTTATTATTAATTTCAATTAACTTATTGTGTTTTGTTATAATTACCAGGGAAGTTTTTATGTTATTTTCACTTCCTAACTGCCTGGAGCCTTGATTGAATTATGGAAACTAGAATGCATAAATAAATGATGGTAGCATGAGGCTTCTTGCAGTAGCCAGCCATATGCCAATGGGAAGTCCACAAGCAAGATATGAATGCAGTATCGCCCCTTTGTCTGTGTTGTCTGGATGGTCATGCTGCCATTGATCCTGGAAGGAGCTTATAGTCATAATGAATAATAGCTATGGTAAGCTATTGATATTATCATGTTATTTCATGATTGTGTCTAGTGCCTTTAAGCCAGGAGTGCAGAAAATGTAGGTTGGGGCTGCATGAAGCCACCAACATCTTTGTTGAAGTCCCTTGAGCACCCTAAAGTGGCTGGAGTAAAAAAAAGCTTGCTTTGCATTTTGGGGAGTCAGGGGTTGGTAGCAAAAAATACCAACTTCTACCCTGAAGGTGCTTATGCCATGTTGAGGATCTTCTCGAAAACAGAGCTGTCAACCCCATCTGAGAAGTCAGGAGTTTTGGCTGCCCTGTTTTCAAGAGCATCTTCAACATGCTGCATAAAGCCTAGTGCATCCCTCAAGCTGACAGTGGTTGGGACCCTCCCCACTTTGGTCATCTAAGCTGCTGACCGTCACCAGCGTTTGGGCCTGCAAATGTCACAGTTTAGCTCTACATAAGCATATGTCAAAATACAAGATACTCAGACAAAGTCATAGTTATTATTATTTCTTGAAGAAAAGCCATAAGTGTTTAAAATTATAATGTTTTTAAAGCACAGGAATGAATTGCAGTGAGTGTGTATAAATGAAAATTGTAACTCTGCAAAAGGCTCTTTGTTTCTAAGGCAAATATTACAGAAGAGTTAAGAATTATCCAAACATATAAATTCATAAATTGCTCCCATGAATCCCAACATTTCCAATAGGTATAATTAACTTGTTTCCTGCATGCTTAGAAAGGCTTTTGTAATACATACTGTATAGCATATTATTTTTTTAAAAAAAATCAGCAATGAAGATATGAAACATTCAGTTGTCTGAAAGGCGTTATTGTTTTCTGTTCTTTACCAATGTGTGTTTATGGACTGTTCATGTCTCCATTCACTGCCAAATGAGAAGAATATATTAGGCAAATTATAAACTTCATTTAATTAAAAACAGCCATTCTTGCTAATTAAGGTATTTATTTTAAAAAGAACAAGGTCTTGGATACAATAATTACCTATTTTTTGTGCTCCTATTTTTCCAATATAAACTGTAGTTCAATTGCTTACATCAAATGATGGACCTTATCTCATTATTTCAAGGGAGTAAATGAATGGATACTCAGAGAAACCTAGTGGCCAGTGTGGTGTAGTGGTTATAGTTTAGACTAGGAGTGAGGAGAGACAGGTTCTGTTCTACCCTCAGCCATGAAACTCAGAGAATGGATTTTGGGCCATCCACTGCTTACAGCCCCAACCTACATTTTTTTGCATTCCTGGCTTAAAGGCACTAGACACAATCATGAAATAACATGATAATATCAATAGCTTATCATAACTATATGATATTGGGGAATTCTGGGAGTTGAAGTTCACACGGCTTAAAGTTGCAGAGGTTGAGAAACATTGGTCTAGGAAATGACAACAATCCACCTCACAGAATGAAAAGAATAAAACCAGACTGTGATCTTCTCACTCCATCTAGTTGCCAGGAGCCTGTTTCCCTACATTCAAATCAACATGCTACAGTTTCAAGGGGAGGAGACTTGTTGTAAAAGTTTTCCTGCTGTTGATGTGCCAGCTATTGCAGCTTTTCTAATTTATATTTAGCCAGCTTTAATAAAACACTGAATACAACAAACAGCGACAATGAAAATTGCATTCTCTTTATCAACAATTTTTATTTTAAACTTGCTTTTGTGCTGCAGAGCTACAGACCTTCATCCAGTTTCATCATAAGCAATGAAAGCTGTTTCTTAAAGTGATCCTAGAGTCTTTTGTTAAAGTCAAGGATAATTTGGTCTGACTGATTTGATTGCTGCTCTTTTCCCGCAAAGAGGGCTCAATAAATGAAGCGGCTTGCATGGATAATTTAGACGTAGATGATTGCTAGTGAACTAATGATGCAAACACAGCTGAAATAAAATTTCCACTTTATGGAGAGATTAAGTGGGATGAAAAAGCTCATACAACTTCATGAGCAGAGGCAGAAGGGGAAAAGAAAAAGCCTTTAAGCACCTGTTGCGTGGACCATAGCAGAGCAGCACTGTCATCAGCTGATCAGTGAAGATTTTTACCCCATTGGATCTTTGCCAACGAATCCTTTAATGGAAGGTTCCATGAATGGTCCATGAGAAAACACACTCCAAGGAAATTAAGTGGTGCAGAGTAGCTGCACTATGCATTACCATAGTCAAAGAAAAAGATCAGCCTTTTGGGAGCGCTCACATATGCTTAAGCTTAACTGGCAAGGTGGCCAGAAGAAGGGAGCACTATCAAACTGCCATGGAACAAGAAAGTATTTTGATGAACTGTATTAAAAATGCAGTGGAATCCTATGCATATCTCTTAAAAAATGTTGTGTTGTTCAGTCGTTTAGTCGTGTCCAACTCTTCATGACCTCATGGACCATAGCATGCCAGGCCTTCCTGTCCTCCACTGTCTCCCGGAGTTTACTCAAATTCATGTTCATTACGTCGGAGATGTTATCTAACCATCTCATCCTCTGCTGTCCCCCTCTCATTTTGCCCTCAGTCTTTCCCAGCATCAGGGTCTTTTCCAGTGAGTCCTCTCTTTGCATTAGGTGGCCAAAGTATTTGAACTTCAGCTTCAGTATCTGTGCTTCCAATGAGCAGTGAGGATTGATTTCCTTTAGGATTGACTGATTTGACCTCCTTGCAGTCCAAGGGACTCTTAAGAGTCTTCTCCAGCACCATAGTCCAAAAGCATCAATTCTTCGGCACTCAGCCTTCCTTATGGTTCAACTCTCACAGCCATACATTACTACTGGGAAAACCATAGCTTTAATTATATGGACCTTTGTCAGCAAGGTGATGTCTCTGCTTTTTAATATGCTGTCTAGGTTTGCCCTCCAGCAAAGGAGATCGTTACCTTGTAGTGGTGCTGGAGCTTGAGCACCTCAATGAAACCATGAGCTAAACCGTGAAGGGACACCCAAGACGGGAAGGTCGTGGCAGAGAGGTCAGACTAAATACGATCCCTGGGGAAGGTAATGGCAACCAACCCCAGTATTCTTGCCATGAAAACTAAATGGATCAGTACAACCAGAGATATGTCGGTATACCATCGGAAGATGGGACTCCCAGGTCAGAAGATGGTCAAAATGCTACTGGGGAGGAACAGAGGATACGTTCAACTAGCCCCAGATGTGATGACGCAGCTAGCTCAAAGCCGAAAGGACGGCTAGCGGCCGACGGTGCTGGTGGTGAACGACGAATCCGATGTTCTAAAGATCAACACGCCATAGGAACCTGGAATGTAAGATCTATGAGCCAGGGCAAATTGGATGTGGTTATTGGTGAGATGTCAAGATTAAATATAGACATTTTAGGTGTCAGTGAACTGAAATGGACTGGGATGGGCCACTTCACATCAGATGACCACCAGATCTACTACTGTGGACAAGAGGACCACAGAAGAAATGGAGTAGCCTTCATAATTAATAATAAAGTGGCTAAAGCAGTGCTTGGATACAATCCAAAAAACGATAGAATGATCTCAATTCGAATTCAGGGTAAGCCATTTAACATCACAGTGATCCAAATATACGCCCCAACCACAGATGCTGAAGAAGCAGAAGTAGATCACTTCTATGAGGATCTGCAGCACCTACTAGATAATACACCAAAAAGAGATGTTATTTTCATTACAGGAGACTGGAATGCTAAGGTGGGTAGTCAGACGACACCTGGAATTACAGGCAAGCATGGTCTGGGAGAACAAAATGAAGCAGGACATAGGCTGATAGAATTTTGCCAAGACAACTCACTGTGCATAACAAACACTCTCTTCCAACAACCTAAAAGACGACTTTATACATGGACTTCACCAGATGGTCGACACCGAAATCAGATTGACTACATCCTTTGCAGCCAAAGGTGGCGGACATCTATACAGTCGGTAAAAACAAGACCTGGAGCTGACTGTAGTTCAGATCATGAACTTCTTATTGCAAAATTTAGAATCAGACTAAAGAGAATAGGGAAGACCCACAGATCAGTTAGATATGAGCTCACTAATATTCCTAAGGAATATGCAGTGGAGGTGAAGAATAGATTTAAGGGACTAGATTTAGTAGATAGGATCCCAGAAGAACTATGGACAGAAGTTCGCAACATTGTTCAGGAGGCGGCAACAAAAAACGTCCCAAAGAAAAAGAAAACCAAGAAGGCAAGATGGCTGTCTGCTGAAACACTGGAAGTAGCCCAAGAAAGAAGGAAAGCAAAAGGCAACAGTGATAGGGGGAGATATGCCCAATTAAATGCAAAATTCCAGAGGTTAGCCAGAAGAGATAAGGAATTATTTTTAAACAAGCAATGTGCGGAAGTGGAAGAAGACAATAGAATAGGAAGGACAAGAGACCTCTTCCAGAAAATTAGAAACATCGGAGGTAAATTCCAGGCAAAAATGGGTATGATCAAAAACAAAGATGGTAAGGACCTAACAGAAGCAGAAGAGATCAAGAAAAGGTGGCAAGAATATACGGAAGATCTGTATAGGAAGGATAATAATATTGGAGATAGCTTTGACGGTGTGGTCAGTGAGTTAGAGCCAGACATCCTGAAGAGTGAGGTTGAATGGGCCTTAAGAAGCATTGCTAATAACAAGGCAGCAGGAGACGACGGTATCCCAGCTGAACTGTTTAAAATCTTGCAAGAAGATGCTGTCAAGGTGATGCATGCCATATGCCAGCAAATTTGGAAAACACAAGAATGGCCATCAGATTGGAAAAAAACAACTTATATCCCCATACCAAAAAAGGGAAGCACTAAAGAATGTTCAAACTATCGAACAGTGGCACTTATTTCACATGCCAGTAAGGTAATGCTCAAGATCTTGCAAGGTAGACTCCAACAATTCATGGAGCGAGAATTGCCAGATGTACAAGCTGGGTTTAGAAAAGGCAGAGGAACTAGAGACCAAATTGCCAATATCCGCTGGATAATGGAGAAAGCCAGGGAATTTCAGAAAAACATCTATTTCTGTTTTATTGACTATTCTAAAGCCTTTGACTGTGTGGATCATAACAAATTGTGGCAAGTTCTTGGTGGTATGGGGATACCAAGTCATCTTGTCTGCCTCCTGAGGAATCTGTATAATGACCAAGTAGCAACGGTAAGAACAGAGCACGGAACAACGGACTGGTTTAAGATTGGGAAAGGAGTACGGCAGGGCTGTATACTCTCACCCTACCTATTCAACATGTACGCAGAACACATCATGTGACGTGCTGGGCTTGAGGAATCCAAGGCTGGAGTTAAAATCGCTGGAAGAAACATTAACAATCTCAGATATGCAGATGATACCACTTTGATGGCTGAAAGCGAGGAGGAGTTGAGGAGCCTTATGACGAAGGTGAAAGAAGAAAGTGCAAAAGCTGGGTTGCAGTTAAACCTCAAAAAAACCAAGATTATGGCAACCAGCTTGATTGATAACTGGCAAATAGAGGGAGAAAAAGTGGAGGCAGTGACAGACTTGTATTTCTAGGCGCAAAGATTACTGCAGATGCTGACTGCAGCCAGGAAATCAGAAGACGTCTACTTCTTGGGAGGGGAGCAATGGAAAATCTTGATAAAATAGTTAAGAGCAGAGACATCACACTGACAACAAAGGTCCGCATAGTTAAAGCAATGGTATTCCCTGTAGTAACCTATGGCTGTGAGAGCTGGACTATAAGGAAGGCTGAGAGAAGGAAGATAGATGCTTTTGAACTGTGGTGTTGGAGGAAAATTCTGAGAGTGCCTTGGACTGCAAGAAGATCAAACCAGTCCATACTCCAGGAAATAAAGCCAGACTGCTCACTTGAGGGAATGATATTAAAGGCAAAACTGAAGTACTTTGGCCACATAATGAGAAGACAGGATACCCTGGAGAAGAAGCTGATGCTAGGGAAAGTGGAAGGCAAAAGGAAGAGGGGCCAACCAAGGGCAAGATGGATGGATGGTATTCTGGAGGTGACAGACTCAACCATGGGGGAGCTGGGGATGGTGACGCCCGACAGGAAGCTCTGGCGTGGGCTGGTCCATGAGGTCACGAAGAGTCGGAGGCGACTGAATGAATAAACAACAACAACTAGGTTTGCCATAGCTTTCCTCCCAAGGAGCAAGCGTCTTTTAATTTCATGGCTGCAGTCACTGTCTGCGGTGATCTTGGAGCCCAAGAAAATAAAATCTGTCACGGCTTCCATTTCTTGCCCTTCTATTTGCCATGAAGTGATGGGACCAGATGCCATGATCTGAGTTTTTTTACTGTTGAGTTTCAAGCCAGCTTTTGCACTCTCCTCTTTCACCCTAATCAAGAGGCTCTTTAGTTCCTCTTCACTTTCTGCCATTAGGGTGGTATCGTCTGCATATCTGAGGTTGTTGATATTTTTCCCGGCAATCTTAACTCCGGCTTGTGATTCATCCAGCCCGGCATTTCTCATGATGTACTCTGCATATAAGTTAAATAAGCAGGGTGATAATATACAGCCTTGTTGAACTCCTTTCCCAATTTAGAACCAATTGGTTGTTCCATGTCCGGTTCTAACTGTTGCTTCTTGACCCGCATACAGGTTTCTCAGGAGACAGGTAAGGTGGTCTGGTATTCCCATCTCTTTAAGAATTTGCCACAGGTTGTTGCGATCCACACAATCAAAGGCTTTAGCGTAGTCAAAGAAGCAGAAGTAGATGTTTTTCTGGAACTCTCTTGCTTTTTCCATGATCCAGCGAATGTTGGCAATCTGATCTCTAGTTCCCCTGCCTCTTCGAAACCCAGCTTGCACTTCTGGTAGTTCTCGGTTCACATACTGCTGAAGCCTAGCTTGTAGGATTTTGAGTATAACCTTGCTAGCATGTGAAATGAGCACAATTGTACGGTAGTTTGAACATTCTTTGGCATTGCCTTTCTTTGGAATTGGAACGTAAACTGACCTTTTCCAATCCTGTGGCCACTGTTGCGTTTTCCAAATTTGTTGGCATATTGAGTGCAGCACTTTAACAGCATCATCTTTTAGGATTTTAAATAGCTCAGCTGGGATACTGTCTTCTCCGCTAGCTTTGTTGTTAGTAATGCTTCCTAAGGCCCACTTGACTTCACTCTCTAGGATGTCCGGCTCAAGGTCAGTGACCACACCATCGTATTTATCAGGGACATTGATATCTTTCTTGTATAGTTCTTCTGTGTATTCTTGCCAACTCTTCTTAATCTCTTCTGCTTCTGTTAGGTCCCTGCCTTTTTTGTCCTTTATCATGCCCATCTTTGCACAAAACGTTCCCTTGATATCTCCGATCTTCTTGAAGAGATCTCTAGTCTTCCCCATTCTATTGTTTTCCTCAATTTCTTTGCATTGTTCATTTAAGAAGGCCTTCTTATCTCTCCTTGCTATTCTCTGGAAATCTGCATTCAGTTGGTTATATCTTTCATTTTCTCCCTTGCCTTTTGCTTTCAATTCCTCATGGACAGGGTCCATAACATGCCCTCTCTGCCTGACAGGGTGGAACAGGTCGATGTAACGGGTGAGGTGGTTTTTCAGATTTTCTCATATATCTATTCCAGCTCATTCCTGCATTTAACTTCAATTAAATAAAATACCTGCATAAAAACCCTGCCTTTATATATGGTATCTAAATGTATTTTTTTTCAAAAGTCTTGTTCCAAATGGACTTTCTCTTAAAATATCCATTTTTGGGTACTTATTTTCCTAAAATATAGGGTTAAACTGTCTTCTTCCAATGTACTTTCTCAGCCAGGGACTCCTTTGGAACACTGGGGAAGTATAAATAGGTATACATAACAGCAAAACTAAATTCCTTTCTGATCATTCATCCAGGATGTATAGTTTCAGTTGAGATTTATTTCCTGGAAAGCATGTAGAGGATATGAATCTTGGGTGAAGAAATATTGAATAACTAGGAAAAGCAAACAAACAATGGCAACTATATTACAACTGAATAATCACCTTTAATTTAACAAATGTTATTATAGTACATTTGTAAGGTAAAGGTAAAGTTTACCTCCGCACATTTGTGCATTCTTGTCTGACTCTAGAGGCCGGTGCTCATCTCCGTTTCTTAGCCGAAGAGCCAGCATTGTCCAAAGACGCTTCCATGGTCATGTGGCCGGCATGACGCGCGCGGAACACTGTTACTTTCCCACCAAAGTGGTACCTATTAATCTACTTGCATTTGCATGCTTTTGAATTGCTAGGTTGGCAAGAGCTGGGGTGAGTGCGGGAGCTCACTCCGTCACGTGGGGCTAGGGATTCGAACCTCCGAACTTGCGATCTTCCGATCGACAAGCCTGGCATCTTACCCGCTAAGCCACCATGCCCCTTTTCAGTAGAATGTCCTTTTGTTTTGCCATACTTTCTTTCTATTTGATACTAGAGGGATAAACAAAGAAAAAAGCATTTATGTCTCCAACTATTAAAATATCTTCCTCTATATTTTCAAAAGCAGTTGAAAAAACTATTTCATAAAGCATTTTATTTTCATTTGGAGCATAGATTGAAGCAATAGTTACTTTTCTGATTCTGTCTGAAAACATAATCACATGTACCGTATCTTTGATTTGTTTTTCTAAAGTCTAAATTTAATTTTTTTTCCACATATATTATTTGGGGGTGGGGTCTATCAGAGGCCACAAATTTTTGCCAGAGATCTTTTCATTCCATCAGATTTACATTATCATTTTTAATGTTTGTCTCTTGTTAGCATATAATTTGTACAGTCTTAAGTCTACTTCTGGCATAGAAGTAGGCTGACCATACGTCCCGTTTTGAACTGGACAGTCCCATTTTTTAGCATTTTTCAACCATCCCATCATTTTGATAAAAATCTCAATTTTGTCCTGTTTTTAAAACCCAGCGAGAATGGCACGGAAGGAGGATCCGAGCCGGAGCTGCCGATTGGAGGCAGCCTGGAAGAGGAAGCCCTCCCGCCTGTCAGCGCACGGCAAAGGAGGGCAGAGAGGCAGAGAGGAGGGCGGACCGGGGACAGGGTTTGCAGCAGCCAATCGTGCGGACTGGGTGGGGTGGGGTTTGCAGGCGGGAAACAATTGTGCAGACCAGGGGGCGGGGTTTGCAGGCAGGAGCCAATTGCGTGGACCAGTGGGCAGGGACCTGTCTTTTTCATGAATACAGAATATTACATAAGACCCCATCCCGTTTTGCCATCCCAATGTCCCGTTTTTGTCTCAAGGAAATATGGTCAGCCTACATACAAGCCAAGTGGCAGGACTGAATGTTCTCTCTCTCTCTCTCTCTCTCTCTCTCTCTCTCTCTCTCTCTCTCTCTCTCTCTCTGAATAGTTGCAATTTTGAGTTTTCTCTTAGAAATTACTGAGTCAGGATTAGATGACTCAGACACCACTTGCAGTCCATTCATGTACCTCTGAAAGGTAAAGAGACCACACCATCCTAACTAGCAATTGATGCTGATGAGCTCATACACCCATAATTCAGTTTTATTATATCTAATTTTGAGACACTGATCCCGGTTCCTCATGGTCTAGCTTTTGCTTTAGCTTCTTCTGGGTTTTCTATGAAGCTTTAGCTGTATTCTTTATTTCCTACCTTTTCTTTTTAAATCTGCTTCAAGCAGAATTACATAGCAGACTCTCATTTCTGTGTAAGGAAGCGATCCTGAAATTGGTTCCTTCACTGTCAGCATCATGGTTGGTGGTAATGTTTCAGCATGCTAAATCATTATTGTTTTCCCTTACCTGTGATGGGGCTTTATTCCTACAATTTGTCATTCAGTCATATTTATTTCATTCCTCTGAAAAGGAAATGGGGTCCCTCCTTTATCACAGAGGTGGGAAAACAGAGACTTTTGCTTCTACAATCCCAGTGTGAAGTTATAGCATTGCAGCACACATGTGGCTCCATATATGAGCCATATGGATCAGCTGAAGTTTTTTTCATTAAGAAAGAATGAAAAAGGTGCCCCTTTTCTCCATACCCAAGATTGTCATAAGTTCAGTTTTCAAAGTAAGTGGTTTGAAAATTATATATTTTAATTAATTGCAAAAGCAAAATCAGCTAAGACCTTTCTTGATTT
This sequence comes from Charina bottae, assembly GCA_023362775.1. Taxonomy (NCBI): domain Eukaryota; kingdom Metazoa; phylum Chordata; class Lepidosauria; order Squamata; family Charinaidae; genus Charina; species Charina bottae. The sequence goes on from JALMGJ010000002.1 coordinate 109,429,840, forward strand.
GCATATTTCATTGTTCCACTGATGCACTGAGAGATACAGTAAGTTCTACTGCAACCAAACTCAACTTATTCTTCAACTCTAGGACAGAATGACTGCCCATCCTTCCAGCAATTTCCCTTTGTTTGGTTGGCCATCCTTTCTGATTTCTTTTTACATTAATCCATCAGAGAAAATACTCAATAAGCAGGTACTCATTTGTGTGAGCCTCCAGAAGAATAATGCACAGTAATATTCCTTTTTCATGTGAATGGCTCTCCATTTTTTTCAGTTATTTTTGACTGAAGATCTGTGCTTCCTGAGAGAAATAGATACATCACATTACAAACAGAACATCATGTGAAAGACTGGGAAGAGACGGATCTCAATATTTAGTCATTTTAAGCCATGTAAGATATTATTCCTCCCTATCTTTTTTGCTTTTGCCAATTTTTCCATGCTTTCTCTATTCTGTTCTATTTTGCTGGTGAGCAAAAATCCTGTAATTTTTCACATTGCAAAGGAATAAGTTAAAACCAAGCATAACTTTTGAATAACTCCATTAGTAATGTCTTAGTGGTTTCCTCGTTAGCAAATCTATAACCCCTCCAGGCTGAAAAGTGGATCATGGCATTTCTAGAGTTGTGAAAGCCTGGGGAAAAATTAGGGGAGAGAAACTCATGCTTTTCTCTGTTTTTCTTGTTCTCTGCCCCCACCTTTCTCAGAAGTGCTTTCTGAGAAATGTTCTGAGGATTGTCTTAGGATTTTTGTGCGTGTTTTTTTTTCACACCTATTGTTGGAACATTTCACCTTACATCTGGTAAAACTTCCCCTCCCAAATTTGCATCTGCAAAAGAGCAGATGGAAGTTTTGGAGAAGCCACTTACATTCAGTCCTATATGATATGCACCTGCCTTGCACAAACAGAACTAGCAGTCCTAGGAGGTGGTGACTTGGCCAGGCCTCTCTATGGTGAGTGGCAATGAAGACCTGGAAACAGTTCCAGTGATTGCTCTTGACTTTGAGGACAGTGGTGTTTTTTTCTTGGGAAGTAGAGTGTTAGAGGAGCAGAGAATTAACACCTGCAATCTCTGATCAAGAGTCATACTGACCCGAGGACAGAAGATAGAAAGCTATAATCATCTCATGGCAGATCCTTTAAGAAAACAGTAATAAACTTGTGAGCCTGCTTTTACCTGTCTCTGCATTGCCTCACATGATATTCAGGGAGGGATGGCTGGTACACAGACGCCTATTTACATCACTCTGCATGTGACTCATCTCTGTATATAGAACTTCCTCTTCCCAATTACATCTGCCCATCCCATCAAGTCCGGCCAAAGACGTATGTTGTGGGTCCTGTCTGCTAAGGAGTTACATCTGATAGGACCCTGGAGATGAGCTATTTCTGCCATAGCACCTGCCCTGTGAAACATCATCCCCCTTGAGGTGAGGTTGGCCCCATCTCTGCCGACCTTCCGAAAGTCCCTTAAAACCTGGTTGTGTCAATAGTCCTAGGGATCTCAAGGGAACAGTGATTTGATGAGGTGGCTCTATTGTTCATAATCTGATGCTCTCTCTTACCCTGTCATAATAATATTAATTTTTGTACTTTGTGTATGTTTTTAATTTTTTTTATGGTCTGTTTGTATGCCCAGAATCATGTCACATGAGATGGGCAGCCATATAAATATGATAAATAAATAAACTGCTCACAAGCTGCAGTAAGTGCTAGTCTTATTGAGAAAGAAAGAAACACACCCAAAAGTGAAAAAAATGTGTCTCCATGCTACCTTGATGCAAACAGCGGTGAATCTCTCACCTGCATTGCAATGTTTGGCTGGTGCAGGTTCAGATGTACATGTCACCATCTGGGGCCAGTATCTTTACACACACACACGACTAGAACTGAGGCCAAATGTGCAGCAGCCTGGGGAAATATTTTCTGGAGCTTTTCTATTTAATGAGGTCCCTGGATGATAGGCAGCAGGTGCCAAATTATATAGCAATAATCTAAAGTACTTAGAGTGACTCACTTTGCACAAAGTTGGATAACTTACATTTCCCACATGAGCAAACTGCAGTTCAGCCATAGCACAGCAATGTTTCTGAAAGTGATATGCTTCCAAGTAGTGAATACAGAATCATCTGCAACTTTTCAAGATCGCAAGTTTAATTAAAACTGATGTGTCAATGGCCTATCACAGTCACAACTCTAGAGAGAGACGTATTTTCAGCCATCTCAACTGCAATGCTTCTCACTGCATTCAGCTCTCACTTGAACTGCTAGTCCTGGTGGTGATTATGGAAGAGAAAACAAGGGATGTCCGTGCTCCCCCGAGCCAAGCCTCAGGCCACTTCCACAAGAGCAAAATGAAATCCCATTACAAGGTTGCTGGCAGTGTGGCCACTTGTGAAGGAAGAAACTGCTCTCTCCATCACATTCAGCAGCGGAATGTCTTGGGGGCAGCAGGCTAATCAAGTTTGGAGACCAAATGCTTGACATCATGAGCCTGTCACCTACTACAAGTTTTCTTGCCATTACTGCAATTGAGAAAGCAACTTTGGACAACATCCAAATCATTGAGTTTTAATACATTTTCTATGCAATAGCTCAAGTGTGCATTATTGTCTAACATTTGCATTTGAATGCAAATCTTCTGTCCATAGAATCTATCTCCAAAACAATTATCTGTAATGAAACAACAGTATTAACAGAAGGCTATGACTCAAATTTTAGCTCTAACAATGCCTCGCTGACAATGCTGGGAAAATGTTGACAGTTAAGAAAGATGTCAAGGAAAAAAGGGAGGGGAAGAAAATTCTTTTATAATGGAACAATGTACATGTTGATACCTTCATGGATTACTTTGATACCACCCTCTATATAGGCCAAGCAGACTATGTATTTCCACAATAATATTTATTTATAATATCATTTGCATCCCACAATATCCTCTCCCAATAGAGATTTATAAGGGAGCTAACACAAAGCAATGAAAATACTGCAACCAGTTTAAAATAGTATAAGAAATTAACACATGCTATGATGACAGCACGACAGTTTAAATAAGTAAACAACAGTGCCAACAAAATCACAGTCTAAGGAGCTGTAGCTTGAAAAGCCTGATGGGAAAGGTGTATCTTCCAGTGGCTACAGGTAACTGAAGGTGATAGAAACTCAAAAGGGGGAAGAGCTCTACATATAGAGAGTAGCAACAGAAAAAGTCCTCCTGTCCTTTGGCATAACCATTTAAGATCAACAGAACTTAAAAAGCAAGAAGATTCACCTGGGAAGAGACAGTCATTCAAGCAGCTTAATTCAAAAGTACCCAGGATCCAAAGATAATGGCTTGTATAGTGCTACCAGATCTGGACTGCACTAAACCACAGGTAAGAGTGTTGTCTGTATTTCTGCCATCTAATGGTTGTCCAGGTGTTTGCAACCTAGATCTGATAGGCTTAAGGCTGACCCTCATGTTCCATTGCAGCATGAACTGTATTTCTATGTCACATGCTCATGATGTTGCCTTCCTCTTATCTTCAGCCCACAATTGAGGTAGCTTAAAGTCATCTTAATATCTAATCAAAAAGGAACAACCAATGAGAATGACCAAAACATATGTACTATTGTACCTTCAAATTTATTGTATACACAACGTAGGATGGTTGATAACCAACCTTTTAAAAACTTCTGTAGAGGAGTCCAATAAACATGAAAAATATGTTTTGTTTGTTTTCAAACCATAAGAAATCCTTAAAATTTGACACCATTAATTTTGTAATATAGGAAACTCTAATTGTCTATTGCAGATTTCTTCATATTATTCGAATTTATTTTTGGATGATTTTTAAATTGTTGATAATATTGGATGATTGATGTAGCCTCATAAAACTCTTCTCAACGCATTCAGTGCTACTGAAGCTTCAGAGGTTTGTAAGGCAACTGAACTAAACAAAGAGTACAACAGATTTAACTGTATATATTTTCATGTAGCTGGGTTTTTTCTGGTAAATTATATTTTTGTATTTTTCAACAATCTTAAAAGTACCTTTAGTAATTAACTAATTTAGGAGAGCCCTATCATTAGCCCCACTGAATGCCCTCCATACAACTGTTTTAGAGGGGAAATACTGTATAAGAAAACCCCATTTGAAACCCGTCTTTGCCCCTGTGATACGGGTGCTGTAGTGACCACGGCCCACACTCTCTTATACTGTCAGTTTTATAGGAATATTCGCCACCAGCTGATTTCCCCCCTTTTGCTTAAATTCCTGGGTCATTCTGATAATTTTTACTTGCGTTTTCTGTTAAACAACCAAGACAAAGATATCTCCTTGATTGTAGCAAAATTTTGCTACATTTTATGTAAGCTGCGCTTACAAATGGCTATTAGCAGTCACTGATACTAGGGGATAACTCTGTTTGCCTTATGTATTTGACTGGAATAAAGTTTATATATCTTTATATAAGCTAGCATAGCTTTACATTCTCATAAAAAGGTAAAGGCTCCCCCCGCACATTTGTGCAGTCGTGTCCGACTCTAGAGGCCGGTGCTCATCTCCGTTTGTTAGCCGAAGAGCCAGCGTTGTCTGAAGACGCTTCCGCAGTCATGAGGCCAGCATGATGCACGCAGAACGCTGTTACTTACCCACCGAAGTGGTACCTATTCATCTACTTGCATTTGCATGCTTTCGAATTGCTAGGTTGGCAAGAGCTGGGGCGAGTGCGGGAGCTCACTCCGTCACGCGGGGCTAGGGATTCGCACCTCCGAACTTGCGATCTTCCAATCGACAAGCCTGGCGTCTTACCCGGTGAGCCACCATGCCCCCTTACATTCTCATAGTGCTCTATAAATTCTAGTGCTACTTATGTCCCTTTATAGTTAGCCATCTTAGTAATTTATAGTGTTTATTCTTTACAAAACCAATAGTAATTTTATTGAATTCTTCTGCTTTTTAATATCTGCACTCTGTAATTTTACTTTAATAATTTTATTTTTACCTTATTTTATTCTATCAATATGTTTTTTATTTCTATTTCTATTTTAGAATAATTGTTATGTTATTAGTTCTATGCTGGTCTATGACTGAAATAAAGATTGATCCTCTAACTGATTAATAGTAAGTACCCCATTTTCTAGTTTTTAATTTTTCCCCATTTTAAAATAAGAGATATTCCAAATTGTCAATTTCTCATGAAAAGAAAGATCAATTTTTAATTTCTTGGCCAATAATGCCTAAATATGCCTATCTAGTGTTGGAAATACCATGAAATTCCTATGTTAATTGGAACCAAGTACTTGCCAGAGTTGCAAGGTTGCCAAATAGCAACTCTTCAAATTGGACCCATAACAGTACATATTCAAAATAATTTGTCTTTTATAATTGGGCATAGAATCATAGAGTTGGAAGGAACCTTGGAGGGCTTCTCGTCCCACCCTCTGCAGAAATCCTCATTCCATCCCAAATGGCTATCCAATCTTTTCTTGAAAACCTTCAGTGATGGAGCGCCCACAACTTCAGGAGGCAGGCTGCTTTCAAAGACAACAATTGGTGGGTTTTTTCCTTCCACTAGTGGGAGGGGGAAAGAAGCCAGAGGAATTCATCAATCACTTTCCTTGATTGTCCTCCATTCAAACAGCAAGGGCAGACCATTCAGTAGGGTCGTTACCAAGGCAGAATAGGGATTGGTTTATGACAACATAATTTTCTATTTCAAAAATGTTGTATGTATTTTCAGGTTTTACAGCCAGAAAACAATCCTTAACAAAAGGACAAGCAACTGCAAAAGGTATTTATTATGAGTTAATATGAACTCTAATTTGGTATGGATGTCAGCAATTTTATTTGATTGATCAAAATAGGCTAAAAAATTAAAAAGACACCTTGGCTAATTCCATGCAAATGTAATGATGATAATGAAATCAGATTTCTTCACTACTATAATTTCTATGGAGTCATCCCAATAGCAGGCTTGTAGCTCACATTCAGCTAAACCCATAATGAATATTCTTCACTATTACCAACAGTGGTTTAAAACCATCCATGTTCCCAAATGGAGCAAAAAAGTTTCTGGACCACTATGTTAATGACCAAGGTAATTTCTTCTTTCCAAAAATCAGCCAGGTTCTCTGTTGAACCATAAGCTATTTTGGCAAAAGAATCTGTAAAACCAATGAATATTTGTAGCTCAGGGTTGAACTGTGGAGTCCTTGGTGCTCTCTGAGCCTTGTTGTTTTCTTGCAGACATTTCATTGCCACACTAGGCAACATCTTCAGTGTGCACTGAAGATGTTGCCTAGTCTGGCAATGAAATGTCTGCAAGAAAACAAGGCTCAGAGAGCACCAAGGACTCCACAGAATCTGTAAAAGCCATTAGAAAGCTATCAGGATCCTTATGATATCTCATTCAGGCAATTGCTAGTAGAGAACCTATGGCCTCCTCATATTGCTTTATATTGCTAAACTTTAAGGTTTATTAGCTAGCAGGGACAATATTCAGGGATCTTGGGAATTATAATTCAGCAATGTCTGGAGGGTCATAGGTTGCCCACTTCAGTTTACAAATCAGACCTCCAATATTTCAGCACTTGGACTGCTGTTTTAATCAGGAAGCTTTTAATACTATATATTTACAACATTGTTTACCAAGGGCTAGCTTGTAGTAGGATTACAATAGTGCTCTTATACAACATTTAATAGACTATTATAGTATCCAGCAATTCCTTCTGAACCTAAAAGACTTTTATAATATATAAAGGTAAAAATGCCCTTAAATTGAGCTTGACTCTTAGTGAATACATGGATACAATTGTGCAGCCTTCTTGGTAGCAGTAACAAAATCAGTTTGCCATTGCCTTCTGCCACACACACAAACACACTTTGCATTCTAGTCTATAGCTCCAAAGTTCCTTGGTGGCCTCCTGTTCCAGTCCAACCTTGCTTAGATTTTGAGCCCAGATTAGATAGCCCTGTGCTAGCAGTTACTGAGTTTCTATAATACATACTCAAGTAGTTCCATTTAGCAAAGATTTTAATGCCAACTGAAGCTCTCCTATTTACAGCTCCAGACTATAGTATTCTTTACTGAATTTAGTGATTCAGAACTTTTGAGTTGCCCCCTGAAGAAATCAAGGGTGACACACATACACATACATGAGAAGAAAAACCTAAAATTGCTTCAATGACAAATTTTCTTCTCATCTGTGTGCATGAGTCAACCTTCAATTATGGTTTTTTCATATCCTTTTCTTCCCCCAGTGGTGAAACAGCATCTTTAAGGCAATATTTCACCATTTTAAATGAAAAAATAAGAATAAATCTTATTTTACCCTGCAAAGAAAAACTGACATTGGGTCAAAGAATATTCAAAGAGGCTCTTTCTCTCTTCTCTCTCCATGTTCAAACCAGCAGGAATGTGTCACCTAGATGCTTGCTAGGAATGAGTGAACAACGCATAGCAGTTTCAGAAACAAGGCCAGTCCCCTGTGCCATGATTCTAAAGGCTGATGGAAAGTTTCTTCAGAGGCTTACGAGAAAAGGCTGGACACAGAGGCATTGGCTGACAGTGTGTCATGCTTGGAAAGCCCTAGGGATCATAATTTGCATTAGTTAAATCATGTGTTTAAGTGCTTAATTGCAAGTCACGATTTCTCAGCAGTCCCAATCAATCTAGAGTATGCTTGCTGATTTGTTAGTGATGTCTTCGCCTTGTAGGAATCATTTATTGGGTCAATGATGGCAAGTGAGGGAGAACGCATGATAGGTTTGAAAAGGAAGTTCAGTAATTAAATGTAAACCATACATCCTTGATTTAAAAGTGCCCCAAATGGGCTGGGAAGAGAAAGTAGATAAAGTCTGGCAGATAAAGTCTCTCAACTTCGCTTGGAGTTGGATTATGGTTGGGCAGATCCTTTGGAGGTGACTGAGGCACGTCTGAGCCCTGTTATCTGGGGGTAGTTTGAGCCGGATGATCTTGAGGAAATGGAGAGGGTCCTTGTGGCTGTGAGCTCAGCCACCTGTGTTCTGGACCCATGCCCCTCCTGGTTGGTTAAGGCCTCCCTGAAGGTGCCATGTGGCTGGGTCCAAGCTGTGGTTAATGCCTCTTTGAGGGAGAGGGGTAGTGCACCCCCTTCTTAAGAGGCCATCCTTGGACCCATCAATGTTAGATAACTTTTGTCCAGTCTCCAACCTTCCCTTTTTGGGGAAGGTTGTTGTGAGGGTGGTTGGCATGCAGCTTCAGAGGGCCCTGGATGAAGAGGATTATCTGGACCCTTTTCAGTCTGGGTTCAGGCTGGGGTATAGCACTGAGACAGCATTGGTCGCACTTGTTGATGACCTTTGGAGGGCCTGGGATGTGGGTGGAGCAATTGTCCTGGCTCTCCTGGATCTCTCAGCGGCTTTTCATACCATTGACCATGGTATCCTTCTGGACCAGCTCCGTGGGTTGGGAGTGGGAGACACCATTTTGCAGTCGTTCTCCTCCTTTCTCTGTGGCCAGTCCCAGTCAGTGTTGGTGGGTGAGGAGAGGTCGAGCCCTAGGCCCTTGCAATGAGGGGCACCTCAGGGCTGTCTCTCCCCTCTCCTCTTTAACATCTACATGAAACTGCTGGGTGAGGTCATCTGACAGCACGAGGTATCATCAGTATGCTGATGATACCCAGCTATACATCTCTACCCCTGGCCGGGCAGGTGATACTGTTGCAGTGCTGTCCAAGTGTCTGGAGTCTGTAAGGATCTGGATGGGGATGAACTAACTTCGTCTCAACCCTGGCAAGACAGAGTGGCTCTGGGTTTTTGTTCCCCCAGGGTCTGGTGACTTGTTATCTTAGACTCTAGATGGGGTTGCACTCCCCCGGACTGAGCTGGTGAGCAATTTGGGGGTCCTCCTGAACTCACAGCTCCTGGTTGATGAGCAGGTGTCAGCCATGGCTAGGGGTGGTCTTTGCAGAGATCTGTCTTGTGCATCAATTGTGCCCTTTCCTGGACCAGGAGGCCTTGCTCATGGTCACTCATGACTTGGTCACCTCCCAGTTGGATTATTGCAATGCACTTTACATAGGGCTGCCCTTGAAGACCTATGTAGTTACAAGTGGTCCAGAATGCAGTGGCACACACAGTATTGGGTGCCCATAGGTTTGCCCATGTTACAACTTTATTGCATGAGCTGCACTGGCTCCCAGTTTTCTTCCAGATGCAATTCAAGGTGCTGGTTATCACCTTTAAAGCCCTATATGGTATGGGATCTGGTTATTTGCGGGACCACCTCTCCTTAAGAATACCTGCCCATCCCATTAGATCAGATAGGGGGGCATGCTCCATTTCCCCTCCCTGAAATCTTGCCTTCTAGTGGGACCTCGGAAGCATGCCTTTTCTGTGGCTGCCTCTACCATGTGGAACACCCTCCCACTGGTGATTCGACAGGCCCCCATCTGTACAAGCTCACTTTACCAGATTACTGTTACACAAAGTCCTGCTTCATTCCATTATTCCATTGGACCATATTTCAGCTAAATATTAGGAGAATTTTTCTCATGCATCAATCTGCATCAGAAAGTAGGGCTAATCAATCCCAGACATGACAAGCATATATCAAGAATTCCTGTATTGTGTTTGCAGTGAAGCTGGAGTTAAGATTTCTAAAGTAGCTTCCATTTTTTTGATCTTTTCATTCCATTTATTATTTTTTGCTCCAGCCATGAACTTCCTTCTCTTTGCTGTCACTGCTTGTTCATTGGCAACTTCAGGAGTCTGAGAAGAATAAACAGACATTTTCTGATTCCTGTCCATCTGAGTAGTATAGCACAGGGGTCCCCAACCTGTGGGCCACAGCCCAGTAGTGGGCCGCGGCCTGTTAGGAAGTGGGCCGCAGAGCAGGTGAGCAGTGGTGTCAGGACCGAGTCTGTCCCTGCCACAATGAGTTGGAGGAATAGCAGCCAGTAGCAGGAAGAAGCTGGGAAGGCGCAAAGACAGAGCCTGAGCCGGAGCAGCTGATTGGTGGGGACCCTGAAGGGGAAACACCTCCATCTATCAGCGTGCGGCAAAGAAGGGCAGAGAGGTGGGCCAAGGAGCGCGAGGCCCGATTGGCCCCCGCTCGCAAACTGGTCTGCCCGATTGGCTCCCACCTTCAACCCCCTCATCCACGCAATTGGCTCCCACCTGCAAACCCCACCCCCATCTGCGCGATTGGCTCCCGCCTGCAAACCTCACCCCCTGGTCTGTGGAAAAATTGTCTTCCATGGAACTGGTCCCTGCTGCCAAAAAGGTTGGGGACCCCTGGTATAGCAGATAGGATCCAGAGGCTAATGCAAGTAAATGGGCAGTAGTAAAAACAGTGAGGAGATGGACTGGCTCAGAGAAAAGGTGTCTCCTGTATACTCTTGGCACAAATGCTGCCCAACTGGGAGCATCCCTTTTTCTCAACTGTTTCCAGTTGTCTTCCATGTTGTTATGTCAAAGACATAGAGCCAGCGCCAAAACATAGCCCATCCCACTTATTCAGTAGGCCTATACAAATCAGCCTTGATTTGATTCTAATTGGAGATTTGAAATTTGAAGGCGGCATTTGATTCACGTTTGTGATTTGAGGGCAAAATTTAAGCATGTTGAGGCTTGATTAACAAAAAACAAAAATGCTATGGGCTGTAATGGGAAAGTATTAAAATACCTGCACCTGCTTCATTTTTTGGCAAAATGTTTGGAAAACTGAAGAGCTGTAAAATCTTTAGAGGACATTAACCCTCCACAGTTTCAGCTGAATATCTCCAGAGGTTTCACTGCAATAAATTTCTGAAAGTTGATCCTTGTAGCTCTTTTAAGGCAAAGATCACAGGGATTAGGAAGGGACAACACCTTCCAGTTTGTCCAACAAATAGCCTAAATGATGGTGAATCAATGCAGCAAGCATTCTGCCCCAACATAAAATGAAAACCTTCAAATACTGTGTCAAAGGTAAATTCTTACCTTTATACATGCTTTTCTGGAATTTCAAGCTTCGTATGACACTAAAGTGGAAGGCAAAAGGAAGAGGGGCCGACCAAGGGCAAGATGGATGGATGATATTCTGGAGGTGATGGACTTGACCGTGGGGGAGCTGGGGATGGCGATGGCCAACAGGAAGCTCTGGCGTGGGCTGGTCCATGAAGTCACAAAGAGTCGGAAGCGGCTGAATGAATAAACAACAACATGACACTAAAGAATTGGCACTGACTTATTTGTTTGAAAATTGTGTATGGCTGTCTATATTATATAAAACAACTCTAGGTAGCTAACAAGGAAATTCACAAACAATAAAAGTGAAAAATTAGAACTCTAACTCTTGGGTGGTACCTTTTTGCTGCCTTTGATCATTATATTTATAAGGCACCAGAAGGGTTGGCAAGCTTGAGTCCTCCTGTGGAAAAAAAATTGTGGTGGATTCCAAGAGCAGAGCACATTGGGAAAAGCTTGTCCTCCTCTCAGAAAGATTGGAAGAATGCCCACTATGGGATAATTTGTAGGGTGACAGGTGAGTTGGCATAACTAGTTAGGAAACTTGGCCTCTCCTAGAAGATCCTCCTAATCAGTAACAGAACTTACCAGGTTTGTGGCTTGCTAGGATGAGCCAGTGTTAGTTAGCAGATGCAGCAAATATACATGGGCATAATGAGATACAGTAATTCTACAAAGTTATGTGGCATAGAATAAGTGGTGTTTGTGGCTTCCATACTTCAACAGCAATACAGGTTTAAGTCCCTTCCTGTAAATGTTAGCCTGGCACATATTTCACTCATTTCTGAGATACATTCTCTGCAATTGGCAGATTTAAGTAAAAATATGACTTAACCCTGAGTCCTTCTGGCCTTCACTGTCTTGGCTTCATATGCAGAGTGCTGAAAACATAACTAATTCCCATTTATACAGAGAGCAGTAATACAGAAGCATCCTTCCATCAGCATAAGAGGACAAAAATAAGGTTTGTGGCTCTTAATCTGTCAGGGTTCATGTCTATGAATCCTGTCATTGGGATTCAGGCTAGAGATGTTTTGGGAACTGTTGGGAGGGGGAATGGCCGTTGAGTGTTATGTCTGTTAGTGGAGGCTGGAAACATCTTTGTCAAGGTCACCCACCTGCGGGAGTGTGGAGCTGAGAACATTGCACAATGAGATCATCGGTTGGTAAATTGGCACGCAAGGGGGGAAGTTAAGATGGTACAGTTTGGCGGGAATCCGCATTCAGATCTTTAGGAGTGCTTCAATTAACATGTATCCTGAATAAAGCTTAATCTGCATTCTAACGAACTGCATTGAGAAGTGTTTATTAGGGCATTGTTGTTGGGGTCATCACATAATCTTAAAAAAGCTGAGACTTGAGAAAATGAATAAAGCCTAGAGCATTAGCCATATTTCCCTTATATATATATTAGCCATATCTCTTTTATATATATATACAGTATATATGTATATGTATATATTTACTGTATATATACGTATACTGTATATACATGTGTGTGCATGTGTGTGTGTGTGTATACACACACACACACACACACACACACACAGAGTATATAAATTTTTTATTGTAGAATTTTTTTACAAAGCTAAACGCTACAAAAAAGAAAAGAGAAAAGAGAAAAATATATAAAAAGGAAAATAGGAAAGATAGAAAGGTAGAAGAAAAAGTGAGCAACAGTGATCAAGAAAAGAGAAAGAAAAAAAGAAAGAAATATTTAAAGAAGTGACTTCTTATCTTCTTTGCAGCACTTACAAACATTGTTCATACTGTTTCTACCCTCCCAAATTACATAACATAGTTCCCTTCTTCCCATATACAGTCCTTTTTAATCTATAAATCCAGGGATCACCAGTTCATTTTTATCCATTTTCAGCAAAAAGTCCATAAAGGGTTTCCAGTCTTTTATAAAAGTAGTTATTGCTCCTTCCTTAATCAGACAAGTCATTTGAGCCATTTCTGCCATCTTCACAATCTACTCCTCCATTGTGGGTATTTCTATATTTTTCCATCTTTGCACGTATAATAGCCTTGCTGCAGTTACCATATACAAAACCAATCTTCCATGAGTCTTTTCTATTTGGCTATCTATAAGTATTAGTAAGAAAAGTTCTTGTTTCAATTGAATATTAATTTTGAAAATTCTCTGCACTATTGTATATATTTGTATCCAGCATTTTTTCACTTTTTCTCAAGTCCACCATGCATGGTAAAATGTCCCTTCATGCTTTTCACATTTCCCACAACAATTAGAAGTACCTTTATACACCTTTGATAATTTCTCTGGTGACATATACCAATGGTACATCATTTTATAAAAAATCTCTCTTAAATTATAAGACAATGTGAAGTTCAGTCCTTTTAACCACATTCTTTTCCCTTGATCCATCTGTATATTATAAGCACAATTATTAGCCCGTTTTATCATGCACTTTTTAACTTGTTCATCTTCCATTTCAAATCTCAACAACAATCTATACAATTACATGTTCATCATTTGTACATAATTCCCTTTCAAATTCCATTACATATTGTTCTATACCTGGTAGCTTTATATCTATATTAACCCTCTCCCTTAGTTGTGGATATGAAAACCATTGAAAGGTAACTCCTCCTGTAGTCAGTTCTCTTGATTTCATCCTGAGTTCTCCATTTTCCTGTATTAACAAATCTTGATACATTAACCACTTTTCTTTGCCCGCTGTTTCTTTTCTATAAAACACTTCTTGTGCTGAAGCCAATAAAAGATCTCCTCATAATCTCTGACAGTTAGGTAGTTTAATAAGATGGTAATACTAATTGGCTGCCTCTTCAAATCAGTGTTAGAGAGCCCATCACACCACTCAAATCTCCTCTCAGCTTTCTCCATATATCAGGGCAAAGTTGTGACATTGTACATTGTCTGGAACAACCCTAGAAAGAGCAGGAAAGCCACTGAACCTCCAACCATTTTGAAAAGCTACAAGGGGTTTGAGGGAACCTGATTCAATTTCCTGCTTCATTCCAAAGGTCCTGCTTTGATTCAGAAATCTCCTCTGATAGGTTGATTTGATCAGAGCTTCTTCCACAGCCATATTTTGAGGACATTAATGTTCACATTTTAGACAGAGAAGATAGGTGGTTTGAGAGAGGGGTCAAGGAATCCATTTATGCCAACTTGGAAAATCCTTCCTTGAATAGAGGTGGGGGCCTCAGGCACAACCTTTCCCCTATCTTCCTTCCTGCTTTGTCTTCTGTGCCTAGGAAGATTAAGACCATTTCGCAAGCTCAACAGCAGCAGGGTAATCTTAATGATCTTCCTTTAGATGATAAAGGGACTTAGAAATAAACATCTCAAAATAACCATGACCTAGCCCCAGGTGCAAGGTCACACAGCCACCCTAGAAACATATTTAAGGATTCCCTTACTAACTTTGCTCAGACTGAAGAAGTTCCTTGGATAAGGAGTGAAACTTTCTACTGAGAAAATAGAAATCCAGTTGACATGATTCAAGCCACAGACTGTTCCACCTGGATGACTGAGAACCTTCATCGACATATTCCACAGCCATACTATTCAGGACTCCCAAGCAACAGTCTGTGATTTCACTTGCCACCTCTCAGAAAGGGATGATATTCCCTGAACAGCAATATCTCTGCAAGTTCAGCCACTCTCCATTTTATTTCCTCAGAGCTGCTTCTGTTGCAGGTGGTCAGTCAGTCCCTAAAAACGATGTGTTGACCTTACAACCTGGGCTGCCTGTGAAGGAGACAACAGTCTTACTTCAATAATGAAAATAATTCTCACTTGTCAAAAAGTATTCCATGTCCATACAGAAATGAAGTGACAGAAAATGAGCACTGGCAATTGAGGCATATGCTGTTCAATGCATCTTCTCACCACCAGCAAGGCAACACTGAAGGCACACAATAGCCAGTGTACAGAGAGAGATTAATCATGAACAGAGTGGGTAGAGTGCATTGTTTGCTGCTTGATTAGAAATAGCTAATAGCTAGACATTTCCCCTTTCTCTATCTCATCACATTATAGAGCTGACAGGATGAGCCTCCTTGTCATTTTGGAACAGAATCTGGGCATGCAAAGCAATTACATCCGAGTGTGCAACCTTCCTAATTATAATTCCCACACTACTAGTGGACACAGGGCCTTGGCTAGCTCTTATATCTTTCCAGGCTAGCAGTGTGTAGAGTTCTAAACAACTTAAAATTTAATCGGAAACATTAAGAAATTGGAGTGGCTGCATTTAGCCTTTCCTTTATTCCACTTTTACAACAATACTTATCAGAAGAAAGAACAAGCTGGACAGCTCTGCCTGATGAAATTGAAAAGGTTAGGTGGTAGCCATGCAACTGGGCAGATAACATTTAAAAAAAATGACAATTCTGCTAGTAGCCATGACAAAAGCCAACAAAGAAGTGGAACAGGAGAAAGGTAATTCTATCTAGTGATTTTTGTGGAGGAGAGGTATGGCAACAGCCCCTTTCGTTGGGAGCCAAGAGTGGCTAGAGCAACATCTCCCCCTCTCCCAAGGATTCCACTGCTGCCTGCGCAGGACACATAGGCACGTCTAAAAAAAATCTTTTTAGGTAACAGAAGGAACTTTTGGACAGAAGGAAAAGAAAAACTGAGTTTGCCCTTGCCCAGGTATTGCCACAGGAACCAAAAAGGTAATCAAGTAAATTTTCCTTCATGTTTTGTTTAATAAAAGTTACCCATGTTAAATCTTCATATTGGAGAATATTTTGTATGAAATCAAGACTTCCCTTAAAGCTCAGAGATTCAAACCCTTTCTCACATTGTTAAAATAATTAACAATGGTTAATTTCTTATCAACAATATACTGGGCACTAACTGTAAAATTCAGTAATTCCTATGTCCATTTACAGATATCATATTTCTGTATTAATTCTTATTCTCCCTCTCCCCTTCCTTGACTTCCCTTCTGCCTCTTCAATGCCATGAGGAAAACAAAAATGCTCACTCCAAGCCTGGCTGGCAGCTCGACAAGTCAGAGTTTCTCAGAGCTCTGAGACCTGGCTGACTTTCTACCTTGTTTGCAGGAGTCTACAGAATTTGTAAGACCACTGAAGCTTCCCCCTGAAGAGGGGGGAACCAGAAGATTGCTCACAGAGCCATTGGAATTGCCCACTCCTGTTTTTCTTTGTAGTTTCCACCGCGGAGAAGAACGGGGGTGAATGCAGTGGAATGGCCGAAGGAGGATCCTAGCTCTGCAGGGAACGTAAGTCTCTTTGGGAGACACAAGAGTGACAGCCAGCTTTTAGATCACTTTATATTAGTTTTCTTTTTTAGATTAGAACATTTTTATTATCTAAAATTTATCTTTGGACTTTGCTTAAAATGTTGGCTAATTTTGTGTTTTCTTTGCTATAATTAATTTTGGTGGAAGTTTGATAGATTTTATTTTGGCAACATAATGAACAAGTTTGTATTTTTTTTGCCTTTCTTTTGTATCAGAGAAATTGGGACTTAAGAGACTTTGTTGGTATTTTTCACTCGACAAACTAATTGACTTTTGAGAAATTGTTTGTTTGGGTTAAGCAGCTTGCAGCCTGAAGAATAAAGAAGAATAAAGAATAAAGTATAGAGAATGTGTGCCTCTTTTCCTTCTTATTTTTCTACTTTTTTTTAGAACGGACTTCGTCTCACTTGGAATTTATCTTTATTTTTCCTTTTACAAACTGTTTGAAATACTGCTCTGTGGAATTTTTCATCTTTTATTTTAAAAGTTTTCTTCACTTAAAGAAACAGACATCGCTGATAAGAATAGAACAGCTGTTCCCTGCTCCCTGGGAAAATTCTTGTTTTGACTACAACAGCTAACTACGGCCTGAAAAGGGGGGGTAGGTGAGAATGGCATTTCTTACAGCACTTCAGGATTTTAAGAAAGAAATCAGCAAAGCTTTTTCGCAAATTAAGAAATCCATAGAACGTATATTTATAGTTTTGGTGGCTCAGGAACAGAAGATACAAGGGACAGATTTAGAAACAGAGGGAAGATCTCTCAAACCAGTAGAGAAACAGGGAAAGAGGATTTTGAATGTATTGGTACAGAAGAAGATTATGATATTTTACAGGAAGTGGTCTATTAAACGTTTGGGCATAAACACATTGTGGCAGCTGAGACAGGAAGATTTTAACATGCAAATTGATAGAAATGGTAAAATAAACATTTTGACATCCCACATGAGTTACAGAATAAAACAAGTTGCATATTGTGATCTTGGCATAACCTAAACAGGAGATTTATTGATGTTGATCTGGGACACAAGGTTAATGAAAACGCGGATCTGGATTGTACACAGAGTGAGAGCAGATATGAGAAACTGTATGGATGCATAAAAATATGATACTCTAAGTGTAAGATACAAGATTATAAATATAAATATAAGTTGATATTATAGATTACTCTTTCTGGAGATACATTTATGAGAAGACAATGAGATGATGAGATGGAATTAGAATGAAGGTTATTACAGGATGATATTATGTATGAATATGTTGTATGATTATTATAAGAATTGGTATATTATGTATTAGGTTATATGTTATGTTAGGCTTTGTATTCAGTTCAGATGGACATTGTCCCTAGGAGTGGAAATTGAAGATGGATGGTGGAGATATAGGATTATAAATATAAATGGAGGTTGATGTTATGGCTTATTTTTCCTTTTTGGAGATATATATATAAGAAGATAATGGGATGATGAGGTGGAATTAGAATTAGAATTAATGTTATTATAAGATGACATATTCTTACAATATTATGTATGAATATGTACGTATGAATATTATAAGAATTATAAGAATGAGAAGATAATGAGATGATGAGATGGAATTAGAATGAAGGTTACTACAGGATGATATTATGTATGAATATGTTGTATGATTATTATAAGAATTGGTATAATATGTATTAGGTTATATGTTATGTTAAGTTTTGTATTCTTGCTATATTATGTATTATGTTATGTAATATGTTAGGTTATGTATTAATGGAATATATAGTCATAATATGAACAGAATATATTGTATTTTATTAGAAGTAGATAAGGCCTTTATTTGTTACACTAATTGGATTTTATTGAAGATATAAATATAGATGTAAAAATGGAAAGAGCAAATGGAAAACATTTAATTGATGCAGCAATGAACATTTGATTACTATTCCAAGGAGTAGAAACCAGAGATGGATTGTTGGAAGATATCAAGAAAGGTGAAACCTATATGAAGAACAGAAGATTGGATTATAGAAATCATAGGGTATATGACAAAGAAAAGTTCCTGTGTATTGTATGAAGGACTAACATTTAAAGTTAACTATTGTACTTAAAGTTCAAGGATAAATTGGAGGACATCTATTTTCTATATTTTCTTTGTTTGTTATTTTTTGACTTCACTTTTTCTTTCCTTTTTTCTTACTTTGTATTTCTATTTCTTTCTTTGTATTAACTTTAATATGTATTTTAAAATTCAATAAAACTTATGGAAAAAAAGAATAAATTAAGCCTAAGGTGAGGAAAACAAAAAGGAAAACAAAAATGCTCTTGGCACAGCATACCTCACCCCATAGCAGAAGTGCCCACTAAATCTCAAAATAATCATTTCTGCCCCTGGCACTCAGAAACCTCAAACCATGCCTTTCCCACATTTTGTGTGTTTGATATATCTGCATATTAAACAATTGATTTCTTTAGCTGTGGCAATAGCATGATGAAAAGTGCTGGATCAGCAAACTGGCTGCAAACCTTTATCAGTATTTGGAACTGTTTGGGTAATCTCTAGATGTGCCTGCTGTGAATGACCAAATTGTCAGATACCTGCCTTACTAGTATCCAGATTAAGGCACCAAGTTAGTTTGCCCCACAATGCTATCATCAAGGAATAGAGCTTCAGCCCTTGATAATTAAAATGCTAATATTTAACTAGACAACCCATGACCAGTTGGGTCATCATTTCACAGATACTTCCTTACCAGATTCCTCAATGCCTTCAACAATGGCAGAGCTTCTAACGTACTGTAAAAGTTCTTAAAAATTCAGGGAGAGATGTATCTTCCTTGAAAGTAGCCAATGTTGAACTGTATAGCACAGTCAAACATCAGTAAATGAACCACAGGAAATGTTTTATGACATTTTGTATTATGCCATAAAATGTTTTATGATGATTTTTATGTCATAAATTTTTTTATAAAATTTGCCAAATTTCAATCCCATGGGAGTCATGGGTCCCAGATTTTGGACACATTCTGTAAATTAGCCCATTTGAGGTGCCTTGGTTCACAAATTGTTGCCTTATGATGCACAGTTTTGCCCAGTTAAAGGTTACAAAGTATCAAACAGACACAAGAGTTTTAGTAGTATATACTACTAAAGATTTATTGTGTTTTTATGGTTTTTAATTCTGTAAGCCACCTAGAGTCACCGTGTGTGAGTTGGCAGCCTTATAAATCAATCTATCTATCTATCTATCTATCTATCTATCTATCTATCTATCTATCTATCTATCTATCTATCTATCTATCTATCTATCCAGTCAGTCAGTCAGTCAGTCAGTCAGTCAGTCAGTCAGTCAGTCAGTCAGTCAGTCAGTCAGTCAGTCAGTCAGTCATGTCTAGATTTTAAAGGTACCACCAAGTCAATCAGTCCAATCCACTAAGGATGCAAGAAATCCCTGCAATAATAACCTCCATATTTTCTTCATACCTCCATATTTTCTTCATAATGAAGGAGAACTTCTTGTTTTTGGCAGCCTGTTCTACCATCAACCAGCTCAAACCATGAAGGAGTGCCATAGCTACTTTTAAGCAATTCAGGAGATGAGGATGTCACTGCCCCACAACAACCTGCAATAGCTTGGCATCTGCCCCAGGGGTTCTTCATGGCTACTCACAGGGTCAGCTCTGCAGAAGATGGGTTCCCCAGTAGCCCAGACCTTCTTGTCACCATAGACATGTGGGGGCTGACATATCAGGGAGTTTCCTCATTCTTTGTTTGCTGCATGCTGGGAATATATGGAGCAAGGTAAAATTAATATTCAGATGAAAACAGAATTTTTCTTACTAGGACTTATGGATAGTCAATTAGAAAAGACTTATGGACAATTGATTTTATATATGGTAATGGCAGCAAGGTTACTATATGCACAAAGATAGAAGAATATAGAAATACCTATAAAGGGGGAATGGATTGTGGAGATGGAAGAGCTTGCAGAAATGGCTAAATTGACTTGTTTGATCAAGGAGGGAACAGTAACTTATAAAAGACTGGAAACCCTTTATGGACTTTTTGCTGAGAATAGATAAAAATAAACTGATGATTTCTGGATTTATTAATTAAAAAGGGATGTATATGGGAAGAAGAGAATTATGTTATGTAATTTGGGAGGGTGGAAATAATGTTTGTAACTGCTGCAAAGATTGGAAGCCACTTCTTTAAATATTATTTCTTTCTTCTTTTTCTTTGTTCACTTTCTCTTCTACTTTTTTAAATTACAGAGTGCAGATATTAAAAAGCAGAATAATTCAATAAAATTACTATTGGTTTTGTAAAGAATAAATGCTATAAAGTACTAAGATGGCTAACTATAAAGGGACATAAGTATCACTAGAATTTATAGAGCACTATGAGAATGTAAGGGGGCATGGTGGCTCACCGGGTAAGATGCCAGGCTTGTCGATCGGAAGATCGCAAGTTCGGAGGTTCAAATCCCTAGCCCTGCGTGTGGAGTGAGCTTCCGCACTAGCTCCAGCTCTTGCCAATCTAGCAATTCGAAAGCATGCAAATGCAAGTAGATTAATAGGTACCACTTCGGTGGGAAGGTAACAGCGTTCCGCGCACGTCATGCGGCCACATGACCGCGGAAGCGTCTTTGGACAACACAGGCTCTTCGGCTAACAAATGGAGATGAGCACTGGCCCCTAGAGTCGGACATGACTGTGCAGGGGAAACCTTTTACCTTTATGTATATTTGGAGTATTTATGGAACAAGGTGATGAGTGATGGCAGAAAGGGCCTTAACTCACAGCCTCTGCTCATGGTAGCAAAGGGAAGTGGAGGGTTGTTTCCAAATGCAGCTTGGCTGGGCAAGCTTGGTTGGTGCCAGCAGCTCCACCCAGATTCTCGTCCCGTTTTGGGTGGAAGCAAAGCCTCACTCATCTTGGGCAGAAAGGAGGTTTTCTTGACATTCTTTGGTCATTTTATTTACTTTTAACAGAAATGACAAGAACATCCACTAAAACTATGGCTGGGTTGCCACACCACACTAAGCTATAGCTTCTTATTGAATAAGCTACAGTTAGCTGGGATTGCACAAATATTAAGCCATAAACCACAAAACATGGCTTATTGCAAACTGGAGCAGAACAACACACATTTGAATCTCCCTCAAGGTTCCAAGTTGAATTAGCCCTCTGTTTTGGAGCTCAGCTTTAAAAAGCCAGAATGGAAGAGAGGCTGCTTGGCCCAGTAGCAATTGTAAGAAGTACAGTTTGCGCGTAGTATCAGACAATGGCATTCACTCTCCCTATGCATGACATCTCAGTACAAAATTATACTGAAGGCATTGTGTGCAAGAAGTGGGTCAGCATGCTATGAGGCTCTTATGTCCATTCATTTCCACTTCAGAGATATCCACATGATGCTGACTGAGATTGTTTTCCTTAGAGAAGAAGGATGAGATAGTGGAAACAAGAGCTCTGAAAGTTTAAATGGAGAAGCTCTTGTCTAAATAGTATAGTATAGTATAGTATAGTATAGTATAGTATAGTATAGTATAGTATAGTATAGTACAGTACAGTACAGTACAGTACAGTACAGTACAGTACAGTAATCGATAAGAAGCTATTGAGGAACCATGCTTAGGTATGATATGTGAAGTTGCTAAAAATTACACAACTGTAGCATTTTCTAGACCAGATCTTAGCAGCTCTGTAAGAAGAATATTATGATGGCCCATGCTGAAAGTCTTGCTGAAATAAAGTTATACAATATCCACAATTGTTTTTCCCCCAGAGGTGCAGGGACTGAAAGAGAAATGTTAACTAAGGTCAAAACCAGTAAATCAATCCTACAGAGACATGAAAGCCAAAAAATTATTCAAGGCAATCCAAGTTCCAAAGGAAAGATCCAGTATACTGTACTGTTCTAGAAACAAGAGGAATCAGCCTAAAGGTGATTGATATCCAGACAAGGGTCAATATAGTATATTAAAGAAAAAAATCACTCAACCAGGCAATCTGACATTCTTCCACCATCCAACCATCTGTTCCTCCACTCAGCAATGGTGACACTGCTAAACATTCAAAAGTGTGGATCAGGGATCTGAGCTGCAGAGTGACAATATGGCTTCTGTTTCAGCCTGACCTGACCCCTAGGTCACAAGAGGTAACCAAGCTTCCTCCATCTCATTATGTGACCTTCCTGGCCAGTCATTATAACAATACCCTTTTGATTTACTGAGGGAGTAAATCTATACACAATGGAAATAAACAGGTATTCTGTTCTTTGAAATGAGAAAGACATAGCAATATATTGCTTAAATATCTAGAACTTTTTCCTGCATCAAGCTGAGCAGTAAGTAATTCTTTGGATCTCTTGTACTTAGTCTTCTACTGATATACTTATTTATTTTATTTATGCTTCAATTTGTATACCGCTCCATCTCCCCACAAGGGAACTCTGGGCGGTTTACAGGATACAGCAATTAAAATTTAACAGTTAAAACAGCATAATAAAATACTCTCATATAATAAAATTAAATATAAAATCCAAGATGTGATGGTTTGATGTTTAGATGTTTAAAAGGGCCCTATGGCACCAGCCATCCCCAAGAGGAACTATTCCCCCCCCCCCACGCAAGGCGGCAGAACCAGGTCTTTAAGTTCTTTCTGAAGGCCGGGAGCGATGAGGCCTGCCTCACCTCCGGGGGTAGCATATTCCAAAGGGTGGGCGCTACTATCGAGAAGGCACGCCTCCTAGACCCCGGCAGGTGACATTCCTTTACAGACGGGATCCGCAGCATGCCCTCTCTGAATGACCGAGTGGGACGGTTTGACGTTATGGGGATGAGATGGTCCCTCAGGTAACCTGGCCCCATGCCATGTAGGGCTTTAAAGGTGATAACCAACACCTTGAATTGGACCCGGAAGCACACAGGCACCCAGTGCAGCTGTCGCAGCAGAGGTGTCACGTGCGCTGATCTTGGCGCACCAATAACTGCGCAAGCAGCCGCATTCTGGACCAATTGAAGCTTCCGGATACTCTTCAAGGGTAGCCCCATGTAGAGCGCATTGCAATAGTCTATATGGGAGATGACCAGGGCATGAGTGACTGTACGGAGGGCTTCCCGATCCAGGAAAGGGCGTAACTGACGCACAACGCGAAGTTGTGCAAAAGCCCTTCTGGCCACGGCTACCACCTGCTGTTCGAGCAGGAGCCGTGAGTCCAGAAGAACCCCCAGATTACGCACTTGGTCTGAATGGGGTAGTGCCACCCCATCCAGAACTAAAGATGATAACTTCCTGGATCCACAGGAGCCATCTATCCACAGCCACTCCGTCTTACCAGGGTTCAGCTGAAGCCTGTTGTTCCCCATCCAGGCCCCCACAGCCTCCAGGCACTGAGAAAGGGTAGCCACTGCATCACTTACCTCACCAGGGATGGAGATATATAATTGAGTATCGTCTGCATATTGATGGTACCTCATCCCATGGTGACGGATGATCTCACCCAGCGGTTTCATGTGGATGTTAAATAGGAGAGGGGAGAGAACCGAACCCTGCGGTACCCACAGACAAGGGGGCAAGGGTCGGATCTCTCATCTCCTATTACCACCGATTGGGAACGGCCCCGGAGGAAGGAGGTGAACCAGAGCAGAACTACACCTCCCACCCCCAACTCCCTGAGCTGTCCAAAAAGGATACCATGGTCGATGGTATCGAATGCCGCTGAGAGGTCAAGAAGAGCTAGGATGGATGCACTCCCTCCATCCCGCTCCCGCCAGAGATCATCTGTAAGCGCGACCAATGCAGTTTCCACCCCATATCCCGGCCTGAAACCTGACTGAAAGGGGTCCAGATAATCCGTATCATCCAGGATCCTCTGGAGTTGCAACGCCACCGCTTTCTCAACCACCTTCCCTAAAAAGGGGAGGTGGGAGACAGGACGAAAATTGTCCAATATAGTAGGGTCCAGTGATGTTTCTTGAGGAGGGGGTGCACCAGAGCCTCTTTAAAAGCAGCTGGGAACACCCCCTCCCCCAGAGATGTATTAACCATCACCTGGACCCAACCACATGTCACCTCCCGGGCTGCCTGTACCAGCCAGGAAGGGCATGGGTCCAGATGACATGTGGTGGCCCTTACAACCTGAAGGATCCTGTCCACTTCCTTAGGTCCAACAGGATCGAACCGTTCCCAGATAACCGGGCAAAGACGTTCCCTTGGCATCTCCCCAGACTGTGCTACATGCTTAGAGTCCAACTTAGACCGAATCTGGGTGACTTTATCCTGCAGATGCTCAGAAAATTCTTCCGCACGGCCCTGTAGGTGGGTCACGGGCTCCACCTTACCCAAAAGAGATCTTGTTATCTTAAACAGGGCCGTCGGGCGGCATTCTGCGGACGCAATAAGAGCGGAGAAATATTGACGTTTCGCCGCTCTTACCGCCACAAGGTAGGTCTTAACAGCGACTCTAGCTTGTGTTCGGTCAGATTCAGTCTTTGTCTTTCTCCAGCGGCGCTCTAGGCGTCTCTTAACCCTCTTCAAGACCCTCAACTCCTCTGTATACCAAGGGGAGTATCGGGTCAAGTGTGGCAAGAGAGGCCGCATAGGCGCGATCCTGTCCAAGGCCCCGGCCGCCTCCCTATTCCAGGCTGTGGCCAGGACCTCCGCTGGAGCGTGCAGTAGATCCTGAGGTACAGCCCCCAGCTCCCTCTGAAACCCTATTGGGTCCACTTACTTTGCAGCTAGGTTCATTAATAAGATTTCCAAATCAATTTTAATTGCAGCTTAAGAAAGGATATATTAAAACAACAACCTTCATTTTTTTATTAGCAGTGCAGGAAAAGACGCTGTGTATTACTGCAACAATCCTGGAAACAGAATAGAATTATAGGAAATTGTCATGTGCATCCAATGCTAATAAAAGCATAATATACTGTATGGAAAAAAAAATGAGCTCATCTGAGTTCAGTTAGACTCAGTGTCAGGGTTCAAATTTGAATCCTGCCATTAATCTTTGTAGTGTTAGTGTTAGCTTGTGGAATGTGTGGAGGGGGTGAGCTGTGCCAAGCGCTGGGTTGTGGTTACCATCAGAGACTGTGGAATGCAGCGCCAAGGTCGTCCACCTGCAGAAGTCGGAGAGGCCTGGGAATGGAGAGTGAAAGTAATGGACATTGACATCATAGGTGCGAAGAAATTGGCGCGCAGGGGGGAGAGTTAAGTTAGGGCTGTTTGGCACGAATCCGGCATTCGGATCTTTGGGAGTGCTTTGATTTACATGTATCCTTAATAAAGCTTATTCTGCATTTCAATGAAGTGCATTGAGAAGTGTTTATTGGGGCATTGAAGTCAGAGTCATTACACTTAGTCTCAAATTAATGTACAGAACTGCAGATTTAATTACATAGTAGTCAAGTTACTGGGGAAGTGGTACTCCCTTATACTAGTTATACAATCATGCACTGTGTTTATTTTTCGTATCTAGAAAAGCCTAGTTAAAAACCTGCTGAAACATGGTAGAAGCCTAGTTAAAAGCGTATTTAAAAGCCTAGTTAAAAACCAGCTGAACATTGCAGAAAGGATGATCTAGCATTTACCAGTCTGAAGTTCTTGGATGGCATCCATTAACCTCCATGATTACGTGAAGAAGAACACGGAAAGCTGAGGAGAATATCAACATACTTAAATAATGATGCCAAAAAAAATCCCATAAAACTTTTTTTTGGAAAAGGATCAAGATTTGATTTAACTAAAATCCATGACTAAAAATTATGAGAAAGACTATGCTACAGGTCTGGAAAGGAAATGATAATGGTCCTCTGCCTAAGAATTTCAGAAAAGCAAATTCAGTCATTGAAGTTGGAATTCACCCAGGATATCCAAGCAAACACTCTTTGTGTTGTGAAATCTCTGATGAGATGTTTAACAGCACATTGATTTTTATCTCTCCTTTTATAGATCCTTGTTGTTTATAGTTTGGTTCATCATCCAAGCTTTGTAGCTCTCAGCAATATGTGGCAAATAATTTCAGGCATAGGAACTTTTATCTTAAAAATTGTGGAGGCATGCTACATGGATATAAATGTGAATTAAAAGTCTGTTTGTTTCCACATGTGTGGAAATTTTAATTTTAATTATAAAATACAGTGCTTGCTGTTCAGATAAACAGGATGACTTTTATGCTGTGGAAGAGAGATATTATGAGTGAAAACTTTGATGGCTGGGCTGTCAGGAATGATGTGTTGTTCATTCTGACAAATATAAGTGCAGGCAATACATCCAAACCAGGGGCGTGGTGGCTCAGTGGGTAAGACGCCAGGCTTGTCGATCGGAAGATCGCAAGTTCAGAGGTTCGAATTCCTAGCCCTGCGTGCGGAGTGAGCACCCGCACTAGCTCCAGCTCTTGCCAACCTAGCAATTCGAAAGCATGCAAATGCAAGTAGATGAATAGGTACCACTTCGGTGGGATGGTAACAGCGTTCTGCGTGCATCATGCGGCCACATGACCGTGGAAGCGTCTTCGGACAACGCTGGCTCTTCGGCTAACAAACGGAGATGAGCACCGGCCCCTAGAGTCGGACACGACTGCACAACTGTGCGGGGGGAACCTTTACTTTTAATACATCCAATGTTGGTTTTTTATGCCTCTAGGAGGAACAGTGAGGTGATTTGATCATCCAAACAACCTTTTGGTCACCTGCTTTGAATCCAGCCATATGGATATCATATAGTAAATTACTTATGTGATATAAATAGTCCATTTTGAAGGTCTGATCCAGAGTACAATAAATCTACCGATTTGGATTTGGAAAAAGGTAACCCAAATGGATATAATTGCTGTTTTCCATTAGAATGACATGAGATATGTAAAAAAAACATATTACTGTGAGTGGGTGAAGCATGTCTTCCAAAATAAAAAAGCTGCTTATTTTGAATCATGTGTTGTTCAAGAAGAGGCATATTGATAAAATAATCTATAAAACATTCAATTTTATGCCACCCCACAATCCTTCTTCAATGAAAAAATAAAAAACATGACATAGAAAACGAGCAACTTAAAAAATGTTCTGAAGCTGCAATAATAAATATTTATGCTTCAAATTTTACAGTCAAATAATTCTAACACAAAATAAAAAAATGCATCTGAAGAAAAACAGGACAATATCATGTAAATCACTTGTATAAATACATTTCAGTTCACTTTATTTGCTTTGGGCAAAATCCCGTCAAAATTATGAATGTATGCATGCTAAATTTCAAGAATATAAAGACATATACAACTGTATGCTACATGTACTTAGGTTAAACAAATGGCATTATAATTGCTTAATTTTGATTGGAACCTTTCCTGAACCTTAATGATTCACCATAGCAGTCAAATGCAATAAATAGAGTGTAAGTACAGCCGAACACTATGCAAACCACTGTTCAGAAATTTTTTAAAAGTAGAGCGAGTGTACTCGATTTCTAGGATTACTGTTAGTTAAAAAAACAAACCAACAAACTCAGAATCCCTGCTGAAAAGGCAAAGCTCTAGCAATAGAAAATTGGCTGTGTTTGAGTGAATGTTTGGGCTTCGGGGTTGTTATTGTTGGTTTTTTTGCCCTTAGTCTCTCACAGAACCTCAGCAAGGGTGCCATGGAATGCTGTTTGAACAACCCTGCCATTTAGGAAGACTGGCTCACCATAATTCAGTATAACTCACAGCATGAAGAATCTAAAAATGTTCAGTGAAACAGGGATAAGTCTCCATTTCTTCAAAATGGAATGGAGTATGGAATCCAGTCCAATCCCCAATGGGTTTTGTGCATTAGGTCTGCAAAGTTTTTGAAGCAGCCTTTATTTCATAAACTCATGGAAAAGAATAACTGAATTGGAAGGAATCAAAAGGCTCTCTAGTTCACCTCTCCAATGCAGGAAGCAAGCTGTTCCATCACCCATGAAATACCTTTAATAAATGAGAATTCAGTAATTTCAGAGGCAGCCAGTTCAGCTAGCAAATAACCCATTTTGTTTTTGTTGTTCAGTCGTTTAGTCGTGTCCGACTCTTCGTGACCTCATGGACCATAGCACGCCAGGCCTTCCTTTCCTCCACTGTCTCCCGGAGTTTACTCAAATTCATGTTCATTACATCAGTGATGCTATCTAACCATCTCATCCTCTGCCGTCCCCTTCTCCTTTTGCCTTCAGTCTTTCCCAGCATCAGGGTCTTTTCCAGTGAGTCCTCTCTTCGCATTAGGTGGCCAAAGCATTTGAGCTTCAGCTTCGGTATCTGTCCTTCCAATGAGCACTCAGGGTTGATTTCCTTTAGGATTGACTCATTTGACCTCCTTGCAGTCCAAGGGACTCTCAAGAGTCTTCTCCAGCACCACAGTTCGAAAGCGTCAATTCTTCGACGCTCAGCCTTCCTTATGGTCCAACTCTCACAGCCATACATTACTACTGGGGAAACCATAGCTTTAACTATACGGACCTTTGTCGGCAAGGTGATGTCTCTGCTTTTTAATATGCTGTCTAGGTTTGCCATAGCTTTCCTCCCAAGGAGCAAGCGTCTTTTAATTTCATGGCTGCAGTCACCATCTGCGGTGATCTTGGAGCCCAAGAAAATAAAATCTGTCACGGCTTCCATTTCTTCCCCTTCTATTTGCCAGGAAGTGATGGGACCAGATGCCATGATATGGGTTTTTTTAATGTTGAGTTTCAAGCCAGCTTTTGCACTCTCCTCTTTCACCCTCATCAAGAGGCTCTTTAGTTCCTCTTCACTTTCTGCCATTAGGGTGGTATCGTCTGCATATCTGAGGTTGTTGATATTTCTCCCGGCAATCTTAACTCCGGCTTGTGATTCATCCAGACCGGCATTTCTCATGATGTACTCTGCATATAAGTTAAATAAGCAGGGTGATAATATACAGCCTTGTTGAACTTCTTTCCCAATTTTGAACCAAGCAGTTGTTCCATGTCCGGTACTAACTGTTGCTTCTTGACCCGCATACATTTTGTATGTATTGTATGACCCATTTTGTTAGGAAGATCCTAATATTGTACTAAAATCTCCTTCATTGTAATTTGAACTTTTTGGTGCATGTCTCACAAACCTGCTTCATCACTTAAGTTATCATCCTTCAACTATTTGAAAATGGCTATAATTGCAACTCTTAAGGATCTTCTCTCAAGGCTAAACATACTTTCCATGTATCCTCATATGACTTGACACATACAGTTTCTCACTATTTTTGCCTCTTTCCTCCAGATATATTGTATCTTGTCAATATTCATAAATAATGGATAAGTTATTCTAGAGAAACTCTGGCCAGAACAAAGTGTTACAATTAATCCTTATATCTATGTATTAAACTTCTACTGACACAGCACCACCAGTGCATCACACTGCTGACTGATGTTTAGCTTGCAGTACACTAAAGCCGTTAGATTGTTTTTATATCTGTTGAAAATCATTTTGTTAGTTCAAAGGCAGTTTTAAATCATGTCAAGATCCTCTTGAATACCATTTTTGTCTTTTAAGATATTAGTTGTCCGTCCTCATTCTTAGCAGAGATTCATTTTTACTATGTATCAGGCTATTTGAAGTTTGTAGCTACTTCGATGTCTGTCCTCTTTGAAAGTTTGGTAATTTGATGCAGCAAGTCTTAACTGGAGAGTTATGTTGCAACCATAGAGTAAGAGGTAGATTTATAATTGTACTTAAAACCGCTGAAAAGAAGATTGGAAGCCATTTCTTTGTATCTTTTTTCTTTTTTAAATTTTATTAAAGATTATATAATACAGATAAAACTACCGTATTTTCCGGCGTATAAGACGATTGGGCGTATAAGACGACCCCCAACTTTTCCAGTTAAAATATAGAGTTTGGGATATACTCGCCGTATAAGACTACCCCTCTTCAAAACCTGCAGCTTGGTCCGCCCCGGGTGGAAAATATCCACGCCAATCAGCTGTGTGGTGGGGAAGCGGAGTAGAAAGTAAAAAACTGCAGGGAGAAAACAGGGAAGCGGAGTAGAAAGCGAATACCATAGTAATGCGAAGTGCAGCAGCGCGGGGTCTGTGTGTGAAGGAGAATATTGGGGTGAGCGGTGAGAAAGCTTTAACGATTTAAAGAAAGCTTTAATTACCTGGGCAAGGCAGAGGGGTGAAGAATACATTTCCAAGCTTTAGCGGAACAAACCATGAAGGAGGAGGAGGAGGAGAAGGAGGAGGAGGAGGGTGATGGGGGTAAGTTTGAAAAAGCAGATCCAAGCGCGAAAGTTACTGAGTCATTTCAGCCTCCCTCCCTCTCGCTCTCTTTCCCTGGTGATGGATCAGTGCGGGGGGGGGGGCACCCTCCGTTCCCTCCCTCCCTTGCCGTTTCCTCCCTTCCCTCCAGACCCCCCCCCGGCACTGATCCATCACCAGGGAAAGAGAGCAAGAGGGAGGGAGGCTGAAATGACTCACTAACTTTTGTGCTTGGATCTGCTTTTTCAAACCTCCCCCCATCATCACCACCACCCTCTTCCTCCTCCTCCTTCATGGTTTGTTCTGCTAAAGCTTGGAGATGTATTGGGGGGGAGGGCCCGGGTGGAAAATCTCGGCGCCGATCAGCTGTGCGCCGGGGATCAGCTGTGCGGTGGGGAAGTGGAGTTGCACCCGCCCTATAAGACGACACCCGGCGTATAAGACGACCCCCGACTTTTGAGAAGATTTTCCTGGGTTAAAAAGTCGTCTTATATGCCGGAAAATGCGGTAATGCAATCTATATAATATT
Source organism: Charina bottae (assembly GCA_023362775.1). Taxonomy (NCBI): domain Eukaryota; kingdom Metazoa; phylum Chordata; class Lepidosauria; order Squamata; family Charinaidae; genus Charina; species Charina bottae. The sequence goes on from JALMGJ010000002.1 coordinate 109,460,806, forward strand.
ATTACATAATAATAATACTACATAATATTTTATATTTTTTTAAAATTAAAAATAAAAAAGTGCAGAAAAAGAGAGTAATTTATTTATTTATGTATCATATTTATATATCTATAAATTTATCTATCATATTTATATAGCTGCCCATCTCACATAAAAGTGACTCTGGGTGGCATACAACATTAATTAAAAACAATAAATACATAAAGCAGTCACAATTTGAAAAAATAACCATAAAAAGGCTCTTTAAACAAGAGGGGATGATATTAACCACAGTAAGGGAGCCATTGCAAAATTTCCCTGGTCCCCTGGGACCCCCAGGCCTGATCACATAGCCAGTTCTTGAGGGAATGTTGAGAGCGATGGAGTGAATCTCACTTCCGGGGGGGGGGAGGGGATTGGAGAAGATTACACAAGGTGGGCGTCACGGCAGAAAAGGCCCACCTCCTGGAACCCTAATTCCCTGGCAGACAGGACCTGCAGCATGCCTTCTCTGCCAATTATTTTTTATTCTTTATTACACAATATTTTTTTATTCTTTATTATTACACAAAGAACTTCACATAAACCATTTCCTCCTACCACATCCAAGACTTGACTGAAGCTTTTAAAGCGTTGGGTACCAGCTTTCCTACAAGGCTCCACATCTCCTTGAGAAGTAAAAGACTTAAAGAACAAATGTCCCTTCTGTAAATCTTCATCAGGTTTATTCATAAGCCAGGTGTGTTAGGCAACAACTGGTTCCAAAAAATAATTAATTATGATAGCTCTTTGAAATGAAAAATATCAAATTTTTTAGCCATTAGGACAGTGTTTCTCAGCCTTGGCAACTTTAAGATGTGTGGACTTCAACTCCCAGAATTCCCCAGCCAGTTGCCAAGGTTGAGAAACACTGCATTAGGACTTGCCAACAAAGTTCCATGAAGCTGTATAATACCAACAAAGATAAAAACTACTGTACAATGGTACAGTAATACTAATAAAATTCAGGTTCTCAAACTTTGCAGTACAATGAACCACTAACATTTCAAGTAGGACTGACTTTTCTTACTTCTGATATCACAACTTTGGGAACCTGTTCTAAATAATACAATTTAACTAAGGTTAATTGAAGCCCTTGAAAAATGCAGTGGTTTTGTAATGCAAGATTGATATAAAAAAGGCTTTCATTAAAGAATGCTCTTGGAGTTGGATGGCATTTCATGATAATAAAAAGGTTAGAAAATTTGGTCCCAGCTGGTTTACCGAGAGAACTGAAGATAAATGGAGAAATGGCTTTATGCCTCCCTTTTTTGAAAATGGTGAAAATAAAAGTGATTAGAGACAATATTGGGAATGCAGCAGAATACAAATGAAACAAATAAATAAATAAATAAATAAATAAATAAATAAATAAATAAATAATATTTTCACACAGATAATTAAAATAATTTTAAAGGCTTCAGTTGTTAAGATGTGTCAGCTGAAATCCTAAACTCATTGGCCCTACTTTTGATTAGAAGGGGTTGATCTAATAGAATTTTGGTGCCCAGAGTCCTAGTGAACTAGATATGCATACAAGTATATATGTCTGGTAGAAATTTTAAGCCATAAACCACAATTATGCACATTACATTCTATTAAAATGAATCAATAGTAGTTACAATTTTCATTAAGTGCTTAAGTCCCAATATTTTCAATACAATTTAAGTTAAGATATAAACTCACTTATTTCCTTGCTCTGCCTGGACAAGCTAGTCACCCAGAAAACCTGTAGTATGGTTCCCTGGGAGATCAGGATTTATTTTAAAAATTATTTCAAATTTGGGCAACTTCACATTAAAGAGGTACGTTTCATTCTTTATTTTTAGTTTAAGAACACTGTTAATGCATATATACCGGCCTACTCATGAAACGAATATAATAATTTTGTACCTTCTGGCCTATATTTGAACCTGAATGTGCAGGGGTTCCCTAAGGCCTGAAAAATATTTCAAGGGTTCCTCCAGGGTCAAAAAGTTGAGAAAGGCTGCTCTAAAGGTATTGAGTCTAAAAGTTGTACTTCACAAAATCTGAATCCACCATCCCTGGTTTGAAGGCTCAAGCTGGGTCACAATACCAGGACTGGATATCAGTACTTCAGCCTCTGGTACTCAATATGTACTATGGATACAGCTACTGTAAACTTCCTTTGAATCAACCTGTGAGCTTCGATAGCTGCTCTGGATGACAGTTGTGTGTGCATGGAAGTCTCATGCTTTCCCTTTCACTCCTGCTGTTCCTTTAGATCTTCTTTCACGTCTTACCTTGCTTTGTAGGTTTACTCCCTGTTTGACTCTCAGTTCAGTTAAATGAAGCTTTGCTTGGCTGTTAAGCTCTTGTGAGTTCACTTTAATGCTAATACCTTTCTTCTTTCTGTCTAATGGTGTCTGTGTCCTGATTTATTATTAGAATCACTGTTCTTATCTTTATAGTTTGAAATAATATGTATCTCCTTTAACTATATTTCTTAAAGACTGAGATTCAGTGCTTGGAAGATTATAATTAAGAAAGCTTTTGAATATCCTGTTTAATTTAGAGGCTAGCCATTCCCAGTTAGCCTCCAGTTTATATTCTGCAAAAATAATATACTAATTAACTAGCTTTGCTATGACACAAAACTTATTCTTGCAACTTTTAAAGTATTCATGTAAGCTGTTTTTACTACCATCCACAAATCTTTATTTATAATAAAAAATAAATAAATCAAGAAGGAAGACAAGGCTAATGTATCCTAGAACCCATTGTTGGGCATATAACATTTGGGTTGCAAAGATTTAGAAGTAGCAAAGATATATACTAGATAACTTTGTATTGCCTTCTAGGAATTTCTGTTGCTAAACCCAGATGACAACTTGTTGAGAGTTATTTTGTATCTCTTTGCTGCCATGTAATGTCTGGATTTTTATATCCCAGGTCCAACACTCCTAGATATGCATAACCCTTGAAATCTAAAGCTTTTAAAGATTGCCCTGATGTCCAATCAAAATTTGTTTCATTATAATTTAAACCCATTGGTTTTTGTATTTTGGAACAACATGGAAGAAGTTTACCTAGATGATAGACCTTCAGATGCTTGAAGATAGCTCTCATTTCTCCCTGCAGTCTTCTCCAGGCTAAACAAACCCAATATCTTCAACCTTTGGAGTTTTTTTTCCCTTTCAGGTTCATTATCAGCTTCATTGCTCTACTTTGAACATGCTCTAGTTTGTCAATGTCCTTCCCAAAATCTGGTGCCCGGAACGGAATGCAATATTAAAATGCAGAATAGTGAGAAACAATGATTTCCTTCCATAATGTAATTTGCTTAGTGTCTTTTGTGAACCTAGCCACTGTGGCTATTAAGTTATATTTTATGGCAGGGATTGGCAGGTTTTTGATGGCCAAGAGCTAGACTTAACAGTTTTGGGTAAGAAGGCTGTAGTGAGTGATGCTACAATGCAAAGTAGATTGAGGGTTTTGTTTTTTTTTTGCATTTTCTTGCAGTGTTAGATTTTGGGTGTGGTTCCTATTAATAGCAGTTAAACCTATTTTAGGATTTAATGTGTTTCCATGAGTGGCTGAAAACTGGGCTGGGGGTATACTGGGGCCATTCACATGGGATTGGGAGTGCATGGGGATGGAGAATGGAAAGCAAAAGGTTAAATCCTGTGTCTAAGAGCTTGTTAAGTATGTCAGAAACAGGAACATTCCACTTCAGCATTTTGTTTGGTTTAGTGGAAGCACCAAACTCAGTTTCCTGAAGTTGGTTTTAAAAAAGTCAATTCTATTTTTAAAAGGTCAATTATCAAAATAATGAGAAAAGGTAGTGTGGTGTCAGGGAGATAACTGGTGAAGAAGGAGGGGGCTCCCTCCAGGGGGATAAACGCATGCGCAGTACTGAATCACTTTGCTTTCCTCCCAAGAGGCTAAAGAAGGCCCCGCCCTAGTTTCTTGGGCCTTTTCTCTGAGCATCACTCATTCATTTTAGTTTAGCTGGATTCTGTCTAGTAGAGTAGGACAATAAAGCACTAGAACCTCAACACCAAGTCTCAGCGTGTTTTCCTTCACTCGAAGTCAGGACAGGTGCCCTCTCTAACCACAACAAAGGAGTCAGGAGTCCAGGGGCTGCTTGTGGCTTTGGGGGCTTTAATTGCCCAGCCTTGCTTTATGCCTTAGTGTTGTGTGAAGTCACTCAATTGTGAGCTCTTTAGTAAACCATTGCTTAGCATAATGTGGGAACCTGGTTAGGGTTTGGAAGTATGTGTGATCTGTACCTGCAACATGCATACATAACTTATAAATAGCTAAGTTCTATGCTTATCAGTAAATGGATGTTAGAGGAGAGAACCAGTAATATGGCAAAATACTGTATGCTTCTTTCTCTGTACTTGGATTAACATCTATGTGTTGTCTTAATTTCTACATAACATTACTGAATTGCTACTGCAAATTACAGTAGACTTTTAAGGTACAGAAAGTAAGTGTACATAGGATTGTGTTGAGAGGCATTTTATAGCAGGATTTAGGAATGGGGGAATGGTACATGATTTTTTAAAATCTAGGTCTATTAGCCTTGCTATATGTGTCTCCATTAGGAAAAACAACCTATAACTCCAGTTATTCCATAACCCAGGATTTGTAATATATCATCTTACAAGTTTAATAGAGGGGAAACTATTTTTAAAAGAGAGCAATACACTGCATACCCAATCAGGAGAGAGAAACAGAACAAAACTTGCCCCCAATGTGCTTTACTCATTCTACCTTAATAGCTCTCTGCTTGGCTATTTGCTGTGCTCAGCTTGGATAATGCTGCAGCTGAAGAAAAAGGCCAAGGGAAGAGGAATCAACTAGTGTAAGCTTGTGAAAGCACAGCTCCTTTAAAAAAAAATCCACTGCAGGAGATATGAAATGCACTGCTGTATGGATTGAACTGACAAATTTAATTTCATATTCTCAGATGCATTCTTATGTTTCTCAAGATCTCAATTATTGCATGGCCGCTTCGTCCATTTTTTGTATAGCTATCTCTCGGATGTGTGTATAATAAAAATGTATCTTTTTCTTTTCTTTTCCTATTCCATTTTGGCATCGGAGCCCAAAAGAACATGGCAGGGAGACAGCAAGTGAAGTAAAGACAAGGTCGGAATTGTTATAACGTTATTAGGATTTAAGACATCACCCCAAATCAGCTGATATAATTTAAATTGGAATTAATGCTTTGAAATGAATGAACAGTGGATGTCCATATGTAGTTCCCACCGAGCCTGTCTTACTTCTAGGTAAGTTGAAAAAACGGAGTATTACAGTCCAAGATGCTTATTCAGGGCATGGGCATCTAAATGCTGTTAAGGTTCAAGCCACAGCATTTCTTTCTTGAAGAACCACGGAGTAAAGTCACCAGATGTTGGTGTCACTCAGTAGTGAAAACTGGTAGGTTATAGCACGGGCCATTTCTGTTGATATCACAAATAACGACCTTCTGAACCAAATGGTGTCATATTTTTGAGGTAAGCAGCCCAAGTGTTTTGCACTTCAAATCTCATCTACACCAAACAGCATGGACAAGAGCAAGGAATGATGAGAGTTGCAATCCAAAATATTAAGAGGAGGGTGACAGTAGATTTTCTATTCTTAGACACTAGTGCGTTTGTTTTTATTTTTAACTTTTCACAAATTAGTATTTTAAATTACTACTTTCAGGTTATGCCGTTTTACTAGTGCTTTGTCATTTTTTGCAAGTGAGTCATTTCTCACATGAGCTCCCTAATGAGTTTTTATTGACCTCTTTGTTCATCAAGCAATCCAAAACTTTATTCTGCTGCTACAGATCCGTCTAATGGATGGGGCTCATCCTAGTGCTTTGAAGTAGAGAGCCCAGTGTGTTTTGGTTTATCACAGTGACTGCAAGGTAATCTTGGTGGTTATGGAAGATAAAATTCCAGCCTCTGTTAGGCTTTCTCACTTTGGAGGGAACGGCAGTGACCTGAAACAGGGCCAGGAGAGGCAGGGTAGGGATAACCATTGAGGACAGCAGGTTGGTGGAAAGGTGGAAAGCACTTCAGGTCAGTAACAGGGAAAGATCCAAAGATCTGGAAATACTGTATGTTGGTTCTAATCTGAAAGAAATTCACTTGCAGAAATGCTGGTATCACTGCTACTTTCCTCTTAATGAATCTTGCTAAAGACTCTGTGAGAATCATGCTGGGGAAAGCTCATTTTCAGTTTAGGCAGCTAGGAAAGGCCTGATAACCGTTGTGCTTGGTTGTGTATTCAACTGAGATATGAATAAATGACTGGTGAAGAGATGCAGCGTAGAACTTGTTGGCAGAGAATGTGTACCCAGTGTGAGCTCCATGTTCTTAAATGACTAAAGTGCCTGTACGACCATTATTATAAATTATAGTTGAGTTGAGACTAAGAGACAGTGATGAGTTGTACGTACTGTGCCAAGCTATAATGTGGCTCATTGGTTTTTGGCCCAGCCCAGCCCAGCCCAGCCAGTGGTGTCTTATTGAACAATGGCTGAGCTCATATGGTGGCCACCCCATGACTTCCTCCTAAATATGCCGTCCCTTTTTATGATTGACAAAAGGTGTTTGTTTACCTGAAGCCATTCTTATACCAATTATCCTACTCAAGTGCTCCCAGGTAAGCTAATGAAATAAACATAATGATGAACAGGGCAGACAGACCATTTCAGTGCCAGATCTAGAGTTCAGTTCTGAAAACTGTAACTAAGATGATACATGAATCCATTCATTAATAACTCTCTCTCCACCACCCTCACTCTCTCAAAAAACAAAACAATCAAAAATGAAACCAGCACCTTGTTTTCTTTAACTCAAGGAAGCCAACTTAGGGCAGTTCTATATTTTCTGTATTTTTCTGCATCTTCTGTTTAGTCCATCCATCACTGGTACAGGCCACTCACAGATTCTTGAGTGCAGGAACAGATGACATTGTCCTCCGCCCACTCCCAGCCCATTGTCAATGCATCTAAACCCAGATTTTCCAGCTTCAATTCAAAGTTGCTATTTTCTGAATGGAGCAATCTTGCACTCTTAGATGGTCTTCAGCACATTGTTCCATTCTAGTAGCAGCTCCAACTCTGATGTACTGCAGTGCCTGGCATGCTGTTTCCCCTCCAGCATCTGGGTGCTGCTCTGTGCTGTCATTTAATTCTGGACTGCCATTCTGATATGTTCTCTGCATTTTTAAAAAATACTCCTCTGATTGATCCAACAATGGCCTCTAATAAACTATTGTCAACCGTAGAAGTTCACGCTCCATTCAACCCTTACATTTCCCAGTGGGCACCCTTTCAGGTTGGGTGAAGCATGCTCCCTTGCTTTTCCAACCCCTACCTGCAGTACTGTAAAGCTTCTCTTCCTCTTCCTTTATTTTTTAAAACCATATTTAATTTGCTACGTTGTTTCTATGAAGCTGAACTATCAATTCTTTCTTACCACAAAGTTTCTATGAACCTACTTAGGAATGCAGGAATGAAAGAACAATCTGTTCACTATTGCTTTGATAATTGTAGCGTCAGAGCTGTGATAGAGGAAGGAGGGGAGGAAGGGAGGAAGGGGCTGTGTTAGTGTCAAGATAACCTGGGACGGGTGTGTGAAGGCATCCATGTGTACAAACATCTGGGAAAGCAAAGGAAAAGATTTGGGAGGAGGGAACAATCCCCAAAAGGAAAAAGCAGGTACAGGCAGACCAGTCTATGCAGGAGCTAGCCAACAAGTTTACCACGGATGTGAAGGGCAAGAGGTAGGGGAATAGCCAGTCTAGTCTGTTGGTGGCCACAGTGCAGACTGAGCACAAGCCTGGCACATTTGCCAATCCACTGTAATCCAGAGTGGAATTTCTAAAGCTGGTTTAAGAAAAGGTGGAAGCTCATATGGGACAATTAGGCTGCAGTGTGAATTTGCCCTTAGGGCAAGCAAGCCATTTTGAGAAGAATGTTGCATGGCCTGTATGCTACAGGTAGTAGAAACCTATTTGGCAGGAATCTAAACCTTCTGAATCCTTTCTGAAACCTAAAATTCCTCCTGATTGGGAAAGTGGAAATCTATGGAACGATCTGATCTCATCTTTCAGAATAGAGGTGAATTATATTCTCTGACCAGGAAAGTATTAAAGGGGGTGCTAACTTGGGCTTTATCACAAGCTGCATCATGAGAACTACAGAGCATAGGTAATCCAAGCCTGGATAGAGAAAAGCACTCTATGAACTAGACTCCAGATAATTTTTTTAGTATGAGTGATGGATATTCAATTCATTTTTTTAAACCTAGAAGTTTAGGTTAGCCTCTTTCCATATTATTTCACTTTAAAAAAAAAAAAAAAAAAAGTCCATGAAAATAGAGATTTTTGTGCCCATTTTTCCCAGTATCCGCATTTGTAGGCAGTATTCCTATTGGGGAAAGAGCATTGGTTTTTCAAGCTGTGTCTTAATGTATTTAATATTTTATATAGTTTAATTTTATATAGTTTAATTTTATATAGTTTAATATTTAATATAGTTTTCCCATAATATATAAACCTTTGTAGGCATTCCAAGGATTTCACTGTAGTGTGTTGCATGGACATGTATAGTATGACAGATGGCAAAAAAAAACCACACCACCCCACTTTAAATTCAATTAATTAATTAAAAATATTTTTCTTTTTTTTTAATTCTGTGGTTGCTGCTTTTGGATGCAGGTGCTATCTTATTGTTTGTACGGAAAATGCCTTATGATGAACAGTATATGATGTAAGCACAGAATCAATGTTCAAGATATCATGCTACGTTTTACTAGCTTGAACCTTGTTTCCCAAGATGGCAGGATAAACATGGGAGAGTTATATACAAAAATTTGCTACGCCTTTGAGCTATTGTTATAGTTGATGTAGTGGGCATAGCAACAGGTTTGCCAGAGTATAGGTAAGGAGGGAATAGACAAATAGATAGCCGAGAAATTTGACCACGGGTTGGTGTGTGAACTATGACTGGTTAAAGTCAGTCTCTAATTTGTTCTTTGGTATTAACATAATAATTTCAAAGTGATGTCCAAATGATAAAGGATACACATAACAGCCCTGGAGGAGATGCAGCTACAGATACTGTAACTATAGTTACAGTAATTGCAAAAATAGTTGTTTAGACATTCGGAACATAATTTCTAGAAAAATAATTGGACAAAAAATAACTGACACAAACAGATGATAGCAATAGCCTTCAGGGTTCAATGTAAAGTAGAAATATTTAGGTAAGCACTTGGGGAAACAAATTGAAGGAAAGGGGAGAATACATCACAAAAAAGTTATTTTTATTTTTTTTAAATATATGCTTTAATAGTAATTTTTCTTACCTTGTGTTTTGCATCTTTAACTTTCTAAAATCTGTTAAAAGCTTAAATAAATAAATAAATGGAAATATTTGTAAATTATACCACCAACATTCTTTACAAAAATAAGAACAGATGAACAGAAAAATAGCACAGTGTTACTTGAAGAAAGAATAAGTGCTACTTAAGGTGAACATTCCACCTCAGAAAAATAACCTTGATGTTTATAGATTTTTCTCCATTCAGTGATTTAAAATAGGTATAGAATTTCTGAGATCTAACCTGGGTGCCTTTGCTTTGTGATGATATTCCATGGACTGATGCTTCATTTCTCTGCCTGTGAAATGCCATGCTTGACAGCAATCCTTTGAATGATCTGCTAATTGTTCTCAAACAGTTCATCAACTTTTCTCATATGAAACTTGTTGGTTGCTGTGAAAAGTTATCCACTTCAGTCTTGTTCACAAGAATCAGCTCTTCCTTCTGAAAGAATCATCATATTTACATTTTTGGCCCAGCAATGCACAGTACTGACACTCATCAGCACACTCATCACCACAAACAAGCTGCATTCCATGGTGAATCCTTCAGCAGTCAAAAATGTTATCACAGTGTATTGCTTAAATTGCACCGCAGGCTTTGATTTCATGAACAATAATGACACAACCTTTTTTCAAAGCTAATTACCACCAATTGAAGTGAAAGGACAGATGCTAAAGGACATACCAGAGCTTTTAGCATGCCAGTACTGTCATCTGTTGGTGACTTATAACATTGGAGGCATTGCTTTTCATTCAACCCTTGTAGTTAAGAGAAGGATTCAAGGTAGTGGATCATGGAAGAAATTAGTCAGTATATCCTGCTTTAAGAATACATTCTGTCCTCTGCAATGATTGTTACTTCTGGTCTGCAGGAAATAATTTTCTGCCAGAACATTCCATCTAATGGTGAAATTTAGCAGAATTTATCATGCATGTAGGTACCTTAAATTGTTGCATATACGGTCAAAGTCTCACTGCATCTTGGAATCTATAGTGTTTAAGTTGTGTATGCCTATATTTATAAAAAGAAATCACACATTAATGATTAATTTATATAGTGTTCATGTGGAATTTTGGTGAGGAGGTGTAGTGGTATGATCAACTTTCCTCCAGTATCTTATATAAACTCCATATTATCCTATATCACCTAATATTGTATTACTTGCTTGTCTTTGTACTCTGTATTACTTCTGCTTACCCTCTAATAACCATACCTTTTGCTGACATTGATGCACATGCACCTGCTGTCCTAGACTTATGCTATTTATCTCAAATTTATCACTGTAATGAACAGATGTACACCCACTCCTCATTTAGTAACCATCTTTGTTAGTGACCATTCGCAAATACGATGGTAATGAAAAATTCATTTTCCAACCAGTGAGCGCATTTCTGACCAATTTTCGTGGGCCTAACAACAATGCACACCAGAGTGAGAGTAACGCTGGTGTAGCTGTATGAAAGAACTTTATCTGAATGAGACGGCAGCAGCCAATGGTCATCACAGCATCTCTGTCTCTCTCAGTCATGTGTTCACTAGCAACCATTTCACTAACCATTTCTTTTAATGTCCAAATTGTTCTACCACCTAATGTCCAGTTGGGTGCCAGTAGGTTCTTTTAGGATTCCTGACAATAAACACACTAAGCTCAAAAGTTTATTGAAGTAATATAAATGACAAGAGAACATATATCTAAATATCCTTTATGCAGACAGAAACTGGCATAAACAAGATTTTGAAAAGCACAGTGAGAAATTACACAAGAAATACTGCTGAATTGAAAGAAAAAAGCTCATTGAAACTAAGAATGAAAATGTAGAGATGATTTGATGTAAGTATTTCAAATTTCCATAGTCTGCTTTGACAAACCATTTTCAGAATTGGAGAAGAATCAGGGTTTGTTCTAAGGGCTGGTGAAGGTTACATCTTCTACAGTATCTTTGTCATTGAATATTTCTACTTAATGCACAGTGTAAAATCTTTGCCATACTACTTATGGATGGAGTTTTTGCCACCTCTTTGCATCCTCCAACTTTTTTTTTCAACTTGTCTCTGAGGACATGAGAAGAAAGGACAGGAATGAGGAAAATAAAATTCTGCAGTTACTTCAGGTGATGCATACTTGCAAGGTAAATATCTCTGTTTCAAAGTTATTCAGGCCACCTTGAAATTTTAGATTAATTTGAATTGGAAGGGGTCATTTAGGCCAAGGGTCGGAAATGGCGGCTCGCGAGCCAAATGCGGCTCTTTGGCCCCTTGAGTGTGGCTCTTCCGCAGGCAGGCGTGGCGGGCGTGGCGCGGCGGGCGTGGCGCGGCAGCGAGTGTGGCGGGGCAGGCGCGGCAGCGGGCATGGTGTGCGTTGCTGTGGGCATACCCCTGGCAACCTGGCAGCCGTCTCCGGCAGCCATCTTGACGACGGGCAGGGCTTTCCAAACTGTGTGTCACGTGACAAGCCGGAAGCGCTGAAGGGAGTGGAAATTCTCCGCGCCAATCAGCTGTGCATCGGGAAGCCCGGCAGCCTGCACGCGCGATTTTTGCCTCCCTGCCGGAACCGAGGGCATTTTCGGGGTCCCCGGAGCCTGCCCTTTCGAAGGGGCAGCGGCAGCAGCAGCTGCAGTGCTGCCCCTTCGAAAGGGCAGGCTCCGGGGACCCCGAAAATGCCCTCAGTTTAGGCAGGGAGGCTGCGCGCAAGCTGCCTCAGCTGTTCTGCGGGGAGAATTGCCACCCCAGGGCAGCGTGTGCATGTGGAGAGGGGAGGTTTCTGCCTCCCTGCCGGAACCGAGGGCATTTTCGGGGTCCCCGGAGCCTGCCCTTTCGAAGGGGCAGCGGCAGCAGCAGCTGCAGTGCTGCCCCTTCGAAAGGGCAGGCTCCGGGGACCCCGAAAATGCCCTCAGTTTAGGCAGGAAGGCTGTGCGCAAGCTGCCTCAGCTGTTCTGCGGGGAGAATTTCCACCCCAGGGCAGCGTGTGCATGTGGAGAGGGGAGGTTTCTGCCTCCCTGCCGGAACCGAGGGCATTTTCGGGGTCCCCGGAGCCTGCCCTTTCGAAGGGGCAGCGGCAGCAGCAGCTGCAGTGCTGCCCCTTCGAAAGGGCAGGCTCCGGGGACCCCGAAAATGCCCTCAGTTTAGGCAGGGAGGCTGCGCGCAAGCTGCCTCAGCTGTTCTGCGGGGAGAATTGCCACCCCAGGGCAGCGTGTGCATGTGGAGAGGGGAGGTTTCTGCCTCCCTGCCGGAACCGAGGGCATTTTTGGGGTCCCAGGAGCCTGCCCTTTCGAAGGGGCAGCGGCAGCAGCAGCTGCAGTGCTGCCCCTTCGAAAGGGCAGGCTCCGGGGACCCCGAAAATGCCCTCAATTTAGGCAGGGAGGCTGCGTGCAAGCTGCCTCAGCTGTTCTGCGGGGAGAATTGCCACCCCAGGGCAGCGTGTGCATGTGGAGAGGGGAGGTTTCTGCCTCCCTGCCAGAACTGAGGGCATTTTCGGGGTCCCCGGAGCCTGCCCTTTCGAAGGGGCAGCACTGCAGCTGCGCGCAGCCTCCCTGCCTAAACTGAGGGCATTTTCGGGGTCCCCGGAGCCTGCCCTTTCGAAGGGGCAGCACTGCAGCTGCGCGCAGCCTCCCTGCCTAAACTGAGGGCATTTTCGGGGTCCCCGGAGCCTGCCCTTTCGAAGGGGCAGCACTGCAGCTGCTGCTGCCGCTGCCCCTTCGAAAGGGCAGGCTCCGGGGACCCCGAAAATGCCCTCGGTTCCGGCAGGGAGGCAGAAACCTCCCCTCTCCACATGCACACGCTGCCCTGGGGTGGAAATTCTCCCCGCAGAACAGCTGAGGCAGCTTGGCGCAGCCTCCCTGCCTAAACTGAGGGCATTTTCGGGGTCCCCGGAGCCTGCCCTTTCGAAGGGGCAGCCGTTGCCGCCGCCGAAGCAGTCGAGCCTCTCTTTCCCTTCTTCTTCCAAACCTCCCCCGCCCCCTTCCACGCGATTGGCTCCCGCCCGCAAAACCCGCCCCCTTCCACGCGATTGGCACCCGCCCCCTTCCACGCAATTGGCCCGCGCCCGCAAACCCCGCCCCCTGGCTCTCGAGCACTTCAAAATGTGCACGAGCATGTCAAAATGGCTCCCGGCAAAAAAAGTTTGCCGACCCCTGATTTAGGCCATTCAGTAAAAACCCCTATTAAATGCAGGAATCCACATTAAACATTCCCAGAGAGATGGGAGCCCACCACTTCTCTGGTATTTGGTTTCACTGTCCAACCCCTCTTAGGGTTAAAAAAAAAAGGCAGAATTTGCTTTCCTATAACTTAAAACCATTACTTTATCTCCTGCACTCCAGAAAAAAGGAGAACAGGTTTTCACCTCCTTCTATAAACATATTTTCAGATATTGGGTGTTATCATATCCCCTGAATCATCTTTTCTCATAATATCCAGCTCCTTCAATCTCTATTCATAGGACTTAGTGTCTAGTCCCCTGATCATTCTTGTTGCCATTCTCTGAACCTATTCCAAGTTTGGAGTCTGACCAAAGCAGAGAAGAATGATTGCTTCTTGTGAAATTATGGAAATTATACTTATGTTGATGCAGTCTATAATTCCATTTGCATTCTTTGCAAGCATATCATATCACTGCAGCATATCACTACAGTGCCTCCAGAAAATCAAAGACCTAAAAATAGATGAAGATGAAATTATGGTTTCATTCGAAGTCACAGCACTCTTTACATCTATAGACCCAGAACTAGCAAAAGAATCCATGGCAGAAGTACTACACAACACACCCGACCTAATCAAATACGATAAGATTGAAATACCCAGAATCATGGACCTCATCAACCTCTGCCTCACTACCTACTTTCAGTTTGATGGACAAATATACCAACAAATCAGAGGAACACCCAAGGGATCACCACTCTCAGGACTCAAAGCAGAGACCGTAATGCAGCATCTAGAAACTACAGCATTCCTACACATACAACCAAAAGTATGGATCTGGTATGGATCCCACCTGCAAACCCCCCCCCCCGGTGCATGTGATTGGCTCCCACCTGCAACCCCCCCCCCAGGTCTGTGAAAAAAAATTCTACATACAGTGTAAGGACTGTAACAGCCACTATGTAGGGCAGACAGGCAGAAGACTAGCAGAGTGCATCCATGAACACCAGCTAGCAGTCAGAAGACACAATGAAAACTTAATTTCACAACACATGGACAGACTCAACCATACTTTCAACTGGGAAACTGTGAGCATGCCAGACCAAGCTAAATCTAAAACAACTAGGGAATTTATTTATTTATTTATCAAATTTCATCACCACCCATCTCCTTCGAAAGAGGGACTCTGGACGGTTTACAGTAAAACTAAAAAAGATTAAAATATGATAAAAACAAGATATATCTCCATCCATCCATCCATCCATCCATCCATCCATCCATCCATCCAAGATGGCAATATTAAAAGTTCTGATTTAAATTCATAAGTACACGGGAACCACTTTAAGGTGCTAGCCACCCCCAGGATTGACTACCCCCCTTCCCGCCCCAAGTGAGATAGCAGAGCCAGGTCTTTAACCCTTTCTGGAAGGCCAGGAGAGAGGGGGCCTGCCTCACATCTGGGGGAAGAGGGTTCCACAGGGCGGGGGCCATGGCAGAGAAGGCCTGCTTCCTGGACCCCGCCAATTGACAATCTCTCATGGACGGGGTCCATAACATGCCCTCTCTGCCTGACCGGGTGGGACAGGTCGATGTAATGGGGATGAGACGGTCCCTCAGGTAACCTGGACCCATGCCATGTAGGGCTTTAAAGTTGATCACCAACACCTTGAATTGGACCTGGAAGCAAACTGGCACCCAATGCAGCTCCCGCAGCAAAGGTGTCATGTGTTATGTGTACCCAAGACTGCTCACACGGCTGCATTCTGAACCAGCTGTAGCTTCCAGATACTCTTCAAAGGTAGCCCCATGTAGAGCGCATTGAAATAGTCTATACGGGAGATGACTAGAGCATGAGTGACTGACCTGGGAGCTTGGCACTCAGACACATTAGCTATCTGTAGACACATAGAGATAAACCACATTTATACACCATTCAAAAGAGACAATAGAAAAGCTAAGAAGGAAACAAAAAGAGCCGAACACATCCTCCCCAGCAGCCTACACCCAGATAAGCAGGGATTAACTCCAGACAAACAGTCAAGCAGAAAACAATACCCTAATCAACGTATTGATCAAGGAGAAAATCACACCCCACCAACACTGGTAGGGCAACCTACTGTATATAAACAGGGAGCATGCCCCACACTCACTAGCACTGATGATGTTACATAGTTGGGTAATGAAATGTCTGCAAGCAAACAACCAAGCTCAGAGAACACCAAGGTGAGTAGATGGCCTATTTATCTTGGTCTGGGATGCTCACTCCACAAAGTATATCATAGTCTGATTCATATTCAGTTTTTAAACAACTACTATTTCAAGATTTTTTTCACAGTACTATTACCTAACCAAGTATTTTGTTTCTTTGCAATTTTTATGCCATCTACTCACCTAATGCTACACTACCCTAGACACTTTGGGAGGAGAACCATGTTCATCTATGGTGACAAAAAATCAGGAGTCTAGTAGCACCTTTTCCAACTAACAAATATTATTAAAAGGCATAAAGTAGCCCCCTACACTTGTATATTTGTAAAAAAGAATATAAGGCAACCTTGTTCCAGAAAGTGAAGTCACTGAGAGAACAAACATGGAACACTAACAGGAGTTGGCTGGGGTAATATAAGGGGAATCTCTAAATAATTTTTTTCTCTAAGTCAAGAGTTTGTAGTTGGCTAGCATAACAGCTGAAGAAAAGAACAACAAGAAGGGGAGAAAAAACATTTTCTATAGTTCTGCTCTACAAAGAAGAAGTGAGATGAAGGGACAAGTGTTTGCAACTGTGACCTGCAATGCTTATGGCATATTTGTCTTCCTGCTGAAAAACAACCTGGGATAGAAAGCTCATAATAGTCCTCAAAGGAAAAGGGATGGGCACAGCAAGTGGGAGAAAGGATGTGAATTTATCAGTTCAAAGAAAATTGTACAACCGAAATAGAAAAGTCTCATTTTTTAAAAAAACAACCAACTTCCTTAAATGGTAGCCAGTTTGGTGTAGTGGTTAAGGCACCAGGCAAGAAACCAGGAGACTGTGAGTTCTAGTCCCGCCGTAGGCACAAAGCCAGCTGGGTAACCTTGGACCAGTCCCTCTCTCTCAGCCCTAGGAAGGAGGCAATGGCAAACCACTTCCATAAAACCTTGCCAAGAAAACTGCAGGGACTAGTTTAGGCAGTCACCAGGAGTTAACACTGACTCAAAGGCGCATGCACACACACACGTGCACACACACACATACACAGAAGAGATGGAGAACTACTGATTCTCTCAATATTGCTGAAATACAATTCTCAGTATCTCTTTTACTGTACATATAGTACAGCCTTGTACTATATTAATCTATTCAGAGTTCTAGTCCCACCTGAGGCATGAAACCAGCTGGGTGACTTTGGGTCAGTCATTCTCTCTCAGCCCTAAGAAGGAGGCAATGGCAAACTAATTCCAAAACCTTGCCTAGAAAACTGCAGGGATCTGTCCAGGCAGTTGCCAGGAGTCAACACTGACTCAAAGGCACCCCCCCCCAAAAAAAACCCTTAAAAGATTTTAGGAATGTGGTAGATATAGTAGACCATAACTTCAAAAAAGCATTTCACAAAGTATCTTAAGATATGCTGATTAGCAAGCTACTGAAGTATGAATTGTATGGCACAATAATTTAGTGGATAGCTGCCTCAAAAAAATGTGCTTAAAGAATTATCATGAATGGTCTCTAGCAAACTGGGGAGAGTTATCCAGTGGAGTACCATAAACATCATTAATGTCATTAATGGTTTGGATAAAGAGCTGGGGGGAATGTAGATTACAAGAGATAGAGGTGAGATACACTAGCTCATACAGTAGAATATAGAAATCAGTTCAAATGATCTTGATAGTGAGCCAAAAGTAATAGAATGAAACTGAACAAGAGACAAATACAAAATCTTCACCTAGAAAACAAAAATCAGATGCATATGTATAAGATGCAGAATATACAGTATAGCTTGATACCAGTACTTGCAAACAGACAAACAAACAAACAACTGGAAACTTCAGCATACCAGCAGAAGCACTGCAATAGCACTTCCAGCCATGAGATCACTTGGGCCATCACTGACAATGATGACTCTAGGAACACCCCAAAATTACATTCCTGTTCTTGCTAAGGAAATGCTACCCATTTAGAACAGGTAAGCTCTCCAGTTCCTGTACCTAAGAATCACCTATCCTCAGTCCCTCTATCTTTTCATGATTCGGTCTCAGTTTATTGGCCCTCATCCATCTCGGCACTGCAGTACTACTTCAGAACATTCACAGCCTCTCCTGATTCACTAGCTATAGTGAAATAAAGTGTCATATGCATATTGGTTAAACTCTTCCTCAAACCCCTTGATGACTGCCTCCACTAGTTTCATATAGAAGTTGAATAGAACTGGGGAGAAGAGTCATCTCCCAACATAGCTGTCAAGTGCAGAGGCATGACAAGACTGAACAAAGTCAAGATCATTGGGATCCTCCAAGAAGCTCTGCAGCAACACAACCACCACACTTTCAAGCACTTTGCCCAATGAAGGTATTTGTACCTGGACAATAATTAGCAGTATCTTCTGGATCCAAGGATATTTTCTTCAGGAACGGGTGATCCACTGCCACTGTCAATGCCAGCAGTACCACTTCTTTCCTCAAAGTTGTATTCATCAGTCCTTGAATCCTAGTTCATTCAGCTTCATATTAAGAGTGACAGTCAAGTTATTTTGGTGGGAATGTAACAAACAGTTCGGAACTTCCACAAAACCCCTGAAATAGTAGTTGATTGAATATATTTGGATGATTCCCATATATTGCTCTAAAGATTACATAGCTTTTTTGTTATTCTTTTGGAAATAAATATAGCTTTTTCAGGCTATAGTTAGAAATGTTCTCAATAGCATTAGTCAGACAGTATCAAAACTCCCATTTTAAGGAATAGAACTGGATGTTCATTTTTTGACAGTTCATTAGCTTAAAATGTGGAACTAAAAAAACTTACTCGTCAGGCCTTATCTTAAAGTCATAATTTGAAATGCCATTTTAGTTAAAAAAAAAACTTCTGGGACAATTAGAGCTTTTTTGAAAGGTAGTATCCAGTTTGACAAGTACAGGGAGCAATAAAAAGGATGATTTTATAAACACTTGCTGCTCATGTATTATAAAACATCTCCATTATCATCTCTTATCAGATACTTTTTTCCTCTTGAAAGAGTATAAATACTAGTTAAAAAAAAAGTCTTCTGGGAAACAGAACTTCAAAGTAAGGGAGTATATTTAATATCATTTTCAACCTCTGATATTTGAAGTTCACACGTTTGGAAGGAGCCCAGGTTGGAACAGGGTGATCTAGTCCTGTCTGCCTTCTGTTTCGAAACATTACTCACATAATCTCTACCCACTAGCCATGATGCAAAGCACTGGGACAGCTGCTGCCCATATTGAAATGCAGGATTGAAACTATTTTGTGGTGATGATGTATGAGGAAATGCAACCTCTGATAAAATAAGCTGGACTGGCTTAATTTCATACAATAACTGGAGAAGGGTAAGTGTTTCCACTTACCTGACTGAGTTACTCAGATTGTAAGGGTACATATGTGACTTTAATTTGTTTGATTCATTGCTGAAGCTCTAGGGAAGGCAAAACAGAGGGTAGCTAGTAGATTGGAACGCAGAAGGGAAAGTCAGAATTTATGTAGAATAGAGCAACAAATACAATGGCTAGAAAGGAAGTGTTATCCCACAAGAGGAGCTGTGTAAGAACACTATTCAGACGAGCACACAGGCACTGCAGCAACCCAGAACACCAGAAAAGGAAATAGACCACTTATATAGCATCTTCCAGCAAAATGGATACCCATACAACTTTAGCAAAAAGTGCCTGACCACTCAACCCACCACAGCAAAACCAACAGAAGCTATGAAAAGGATTACACTGCCATACATCAGAAACATCTCAGAAACTACTAATAGACTGTTACAACCACATGGCATCACCGTAGCACACAAACCAACCAAAACGCTTCAGAACATCGTAAGTAACCCAAAAGACCCAGTAGCCCAAGAAGAAAAAACTGGAGTTATCTACAACATACAGTGTAAGGACTGTAACAGCCACTATGTAGGACAGACTGGCAGAAGACTAGCAGAACGCATCCACGAACACCAACTAGCAGTCGGAAGACATGATGAAAACTCCTTAATCTCACAACATATGGACAGACTTAACCATACTTTCAACTTGGAAACTGTGAGCATCTTAAACAAAGCCAAATCCAAAAATGCTAGAGAATTCCTGGAAGCTTGGCACTCAGACAAAGCAGCCATCAACAAACACATAGAATCAAACAACATTTTCATACAATTCATAAGAGACAATAGAAAAGCCAGAAGACCAGAACACCTCCTTGCCAGCAATCAACACCCAGATAGGCAAGGATTAACACCAAGATTAGCATCAGGGAGCAATCAAACAACACAATAGACCCTAATCAAAGAACTATTATCTCAGTCAATCAACCAAGCAGCAAACAACAACCCAATCAAGGAACTACCAAGGATAGTACAACACCCCCACCAACACAGGCAGGACAAGCCAGGGTATATAAACAGAGAACAACTCCCACTCCCTTTTCTCACTGAAGATGTTGCATAGCCTGGCAATGAAACGTCTGCAAGAAAACAACAAGGGTCAGAGAGCACCAAGGACTCCACAGAAGTGTTATTTGCACACTTCTTTCATTATAAGAGCTAAATGATCAGGATTCAGGATGTTTCCCTCAGTAATCCTTAGTTTTTCTATTTCATGCACTAATATTGAACTAACATGCTCTTTTCATCTGAAAAAAATGTATACATTTCCATGAGCTATTCTTGCTGTTCTCCTTATAGCACAACAGCAAATGAATAGGACAGTGTTTCTCAATCTTAAAAACTTTAAGATGTGTGGACTTCAACTCCCAGAATTAGTAATTCCCAATGCTGGCTGGGGAATTCTGGGAGTTGAAGTCCACACAGCTTAAAGTTGCCAAGATTGAGAAACACTGGAATAGGAGGATACTTGTGTTATGGTTGTTGTGGGTCTTCCGGGCTGTGTGGCCGTGTTCTGGAAGTTGTGGTTCCTAATGCTTCGCCAGCATCTGTGGCCAGCATCTTCAGAGGGCAGGAGCACAGAGTTGTGTTAGGAACCACAACTTCCAGAACACGGCCACACAGCCCGGAAGACCCACAAGAACCATTGAACTCTGGCCGTGAAAGCCTTTGACAATACATACTTGTGTTACTTTCTTATTAAACCATAATGTGATCTTTAAGTAGGTGTTTAAGATTATATTCAGGCATACTTAAAGTAAATCCACTGAAATTGTTGGATTTTGGTAGGTCTTATATAAATAAGCTTATATTTGGATAGAACCAAATAAGATAGACTTTTCTTTTCATATCTGCTCTATTATGTGGTACTTTCCAGGTCACAATGCAGGATTATATTACTGCTATCTCATTTTATTCCCAAACATGCCCTGTATACATAGGTTTAACAACATCCAAGATATGTGTGTATGTTGTTGTCACATAAATAAACAGGTATCCATCAGAAGAAGTTAAATTCTTGCTGTCTTCCTGGTGATTACGAATGTGACTTCTACATCTCTCCCATATCGTGAGAAACAGAAACTTGAAATACTACTTAGATTCTCTCCATCGTCAAAGAAGCACAAGCAAAAACTATTTTGCTTGTTTGGAAACATTTTAATGTTTTTAAGGAGTTTCAGTGACCTGAACATTTGAAGCTATCCATGACCAGATATTAAAATGTTGGGATTCTGTTACTTTGCTTTGCTTTAACATTTAGGTACTAAGATGAGAGAGAGAAATATGCCTCTGAGATTCATGGTGAAGCTGAAGTAGAGTCTCCCAGCCAAGCTGTGTTCACCACTGCCCTCATGTCTGATCTGTAGGAAGTCTCTACTACAGGGCTTTCCAAAGTGCCGCCGCTGGCGACACACCTGGCGTCGGCGACATGCGCGCGCACAGCGGCGCGCGTGCGCACGGCGGCAGCGCGGGGGGGCGTGCAGTGGCGTGGGGCGGCGCACGCGTGCATGGCGGCCGCCGTGCACGCGGGGGGCGCGCCGCCGCTTCCGGGTGGTGTGGCGACACACCACGCTGTGTGTGGCGACACACTTTTGTGTCGCGACACACAGTTTGGAAAGCTGTGCTCTACTATAAGCAAGTATATAATGCTTTTCAGAACATTCACAGTGACCCCTGATCTGTGCTAAAAGGTCTGGTGGCTTATGAAAGGAACAAACCTTCAGCAGAAGCTACAAAAGAGTGGAAGAATTCACAATTTTATGCCCCAGGGTATAATTATGGAGGCAGAGAATGTAACTCTCTGTCTGTGTAATACTGCTGCTCCTCAGTAATTGGTATTCAAGGCATAATTCTACAAGTAGCAAACAAACATCAAAAAGAGTAACTACTGATAGCCCAATCCTTTACAAATGTGTTATTTTACAATCATCTGAATTAGTGACCATTACTACATCTGATGACATCAAATTCCAGCCTGAGTTGTTATGGTTACCAGATCTGGGCAGCAAAAATCTTGATGACTGCTAGATGACAGCAAAGTCTTAGGCTTGCTACCATCTTGAGATCATCCAGATTTTTGCATCCCTGATCCAGTACCTCAGTAGCTCTGCATTAAAATATTACTTGAACTGTTATCTACTTCATAAGAACATAAGCAGTGCCCTTCTGGATTGGACCACAGGTCCATCTAGTCCAGCAATCTCTTCTCCCAGGGGCCAACCAACCTCACCAGGAAGCTAACTGGTCTCCCCACAGATGGCCTTCAGAAGCAATCACACTGCCATCAAGGCATTCATCCCCATACTTGATTAATTTCAACAAGACAGCAGTTTAGGTTGTAGCCACTATAGTTTTTATAATATTTCTCCAAATACTTGCCATCTGGCTGAATCAATATTCCTGTCTTTTTACTGTGGAAAATTTTGTTGTTACTCTGTTTGCAGGACATCAAAAAATAGACAAAGATTTTGTTTTATTTGATGTTAGAATGTTAATGCAATTGTGTTTGCCATTTTTGCTAGAACAAAACCAGTCATTTAGTGATGGATTAATCTGTCAAGTGTCTGAAGAAGCTGAAATGCTACTATGCATTTACTTTATTAGAAAAATAGAAAATTCTAGTAGAAACAATATGTTTATGTTTATTGTTCATAATAAACAAATCTTTCCAATTATTGTTATAATACAATTTATCTTTGCCTATTTGGAAAGAACTGTATTTTTTGTTTATATTTTTCAGAGTGATTAAAATCAGGGTAAAAGTCAGTGAAGTCCTGATGTGACCGTGTGAGCATACACATTTCCACTCCTGTTAATCTGCAATATGAATATAGTGTGTTCTATCAAGTAAGTATGAACTATAATTTTGGAAAACCTAAAGAGCAAGGTCAGATAATCCTGAAGGCATTTTTAAATTTCTCCTGTCTAATACAAATACAGACTCCAGGGCATCAGAGATTCAAGAATGCATTTCCAAGGCAGAATCCTCATACTTTCTACATAAGATTGAAGGAAGTAGTGAGGAGCTCTACATTTAGGTTGGAAGCCCATGGAAGTGAAAGCAGCTGGGGGGGCACTTAAAGGGAGAAGCCAAAGTATTAAAAGGTGTTCCCCATTATTTCTCTCTTTTCATACTCACCTCTCCTTAAAATGGAATTGCCTGAAACAGGTTTCTTGGGGTGTGTGTGTGGAAGTTCAAGGTGTTCTGGAGTTAGTTGCTCAATTTACAAGTGGTATAATCTTGTCAGTTCTGGGAGATCAGCTAGGCTGTAATCTTTCCTACAGTTACCTGGTGTAATCCACGGAGCTCAGAGAGAATTATTTCTGAGTAGACCAGAGCTCTCCAAACTGTGTGTCGGGACACGTTAGTGTGTCAGCTGCAGTGTCTGGGTGTGTCGCGGCTGCTGCTGCCTCCTGGCTTCCACGCAGGTTCTAGTGCCTGCCTTGTGCCTTGCTGCCTCCAAACCTGCCCTGCCAGGATTCCGCGCAGGTCCTAGTGCCTGCCTTGTGCCTTGCTGCCTCCAAACCTGCCCTGCCAGGATTCTGCGCAGGTCCTAGTGCCTGCCTTGTGCCTTGCTGCCTCCAAACCTGCCCTGCCAGGATTCTGCGCAGGTCCTAGTGCCTGCCTTGTGCCTTGCTGCCTCCAAACTTGCTGTGATTCCGCGCAGGTCCTAGTGCCTGCCTTGTGCCTTGCTGCCTCCAAACCTGCCCTGCCAGGATTCCGCGCAGGTCCTAGTGCCTGCCTTGTGCCTTGCTGCCTCCAAACCTGCCCTGCCAGGATTCTGTGCAGGTCCTAGTGCCTGCCTTGTGCCTTGCTGCCTCCAAACCTGCCCTGCCAGGATTCTGCGCAGGTCCTAGTGCCTGCCTTGTGCCTTGCTGCCTCCAAACTTGCTGTGATTCCGCGCAGGTCCTAGTGCCTGCCTTGTGCCTTGCTGCCTCCAAACCTGCTGTGATTCCACGCAGGTCCTAGTGCCTGCCTTGTGCCCTGCTGTAAGAGTGTGTCGCGAAATGATGCCCTGCTGTAAGAGTGTGTTGCGAAATGATGCATGTCTAAAAAGTGTGTCACCAACATGAAAAGTTTGGAAAGCTCTGGAGTAGACAATTGCATTAGTGAGTCAGTATGTGAGTGAAGCCTAAACATTTACTTACAGTACTTCTATTGAGTCTAAATGAAAGAATGCAAATCAAAATGCTACAAATCATTATTTCAATAGCCTACTTCAGCCATCCAGAAACTTGGCCTACAAATGTTTTAGTATTGCAATATCCAGAATTCCTAGATTTAACCATACTGGATGGGAATTCTGGGAGTTATAGTCTTAGTATATTGAGAAGACAAGAGGACACCAGACTGGAGAAGGAAGGCTAAGTCTTTGCCTTAGTTAATACATAAATTTACTTTACTTTTAAAATGATTTCCCAGGCTTCAGATTTAGAGCAAAACCAACATCCATAACATAGACAGTCTTGGTTATTAGATGAAATGCCATTTTAAGGTTATTAATTCTGACAAATGATATATCACCGATTAATTCTCTGTATCTTACTATTTATTTAGAATTAATGTATAATAGGAAGGCAGTGAAATCTCACATTCTGAAAAGTTGCATACCGAACCATTCATATAACCAAGAGTTATATATCACTTCTTATAAACATTGTCTATTCCTTAAACATTTCTATACATACTAATAGCATTATAGTATTAATATAGTATTAATAGCATTTCAACATTACAAGCTCATCATTTTTGGTCCTCTTAATGCCACATCCTCTTAATTCCATTCATTTAGCAAAATGAAGAAAAATGCCACTCTCAAGTCATACCCAACTGCTAGGAAGTTTCATTCAGAAGCATGAGCTAAAACCATCAACATGCCTCCTACATGGTGTACTTTTCATTACGTTTTTGCACAATTGTTTATATACTATTTTCTGGGTTAGGATTAGGAAAAAAACATGAATTTTTTGCTTGTATAACAATCAGGCACAGCCAAAGCAAGGTCACTGCTGCATCTTTTAGGATATTTGGCCAAACTGGAACGTCCAACTTTCATTTCAACTGTATATCAATACATTTCAGCAGAAAGGAAGAAAGGAAGCTGTCACTTTCCAGAGATAACAATAACTTTGAGAAGAAATTGCATCTTGAAAGGAGAGCAACAGCTGCTATTTTATTTAGATGAATAAGATCTCCAACTTAAGAGGCTGTACTTCTGTGAGTACCAGATCTTAGGGAGGAACAGGATATATGACATTGTTATTTTGCCTTGCTTATAAACTAGAAATAGCTAGTCATCTCTGGATATGTAGCACGGTGGTGATGATGATGATGTCTTAACATGGGCTTTTTACATGCAAGGCATGTTCTCTATAGCTGAGAATGTGTTTAAAGAAAGATGCAGTATAGCTTAACCTTCAGTCAGAAATCTACTGAAACAGAGATTTCTGTTTTGGTTTACATTAGGATATTATGGTCCAAATAATAGAATATAGAATATTTCTATGCCATAAGGATTTATCTTATAAGCATGATCTGCTATGCAATAACTGCTATACATATTATATAACAGCTGACCTAGTAGGGATGGTATAATAAAAATGTTAGCAGAATATATCAATATGTCACTAAAACTATATGCACAATAACATTTCAGGCAACAGAAAAAGGAACACAATAAATAAATTTTGAACAGACTTTCTTTGATATATAATGAGGCTAGTTTACTCCATGCCATATTAGTGGATAAAACAGAGGATTGTTAGTAGGCAGGTGGTAGATGGATTGATTTTTCTTTCTGAGCAGGTTCCAATTTTTCAGAAGCTAGAATAGGAATTAATAGTTAGCTCCATTCCCAATGGTTGTTGCCATGGCAATGCTCAGCTCTGGTTAAAAGAGAAAGAGAGAGAGAGACACCATCAGGCTTTACTTTATAAAAAAGGGGGTAAAGGTGATGAGCTGAGGAGAAGGCTTTATTTTAAAGCAATAAAGAAATCACTATACATTATTTATTTGAAAACAAGGATTGTTTGGAACAAAGTCAAAGTTCCCCATCCCCACCCCCACTGCTCAATAATTCCATCTTCAATGGTGGTGAATACATAATATATAATAGTCTTCTACAACTTGGTCTGCAGTGTGTTTCCTGAGAAAGAAAATTAATTAATTAATTAATTAATTAATTAATTAATTTATTTATTTATTTTGTATCCCGCCTTTATTCCTACCCCTCCCTCCCTCATACACATAAACACACATGCACTGTTGTAAATGTGTGCGTGCCTGCGTGCGTGTGTGTGAATCTACCTTGAAAATTGATTGCTCAAGGTAGACAGCAGTACAAAGACTCTTTCTCTTCAGTAAAAGCTATTTCAAATAAACAAATGATTCAGAATCTACATACTGTAAACCCTAGATATATAAATTCTATCTTCCCTACTTCTTGACTAGCAATTCTAATTCGATAGAAACTGTTTCAGCACGACTCTGATTGTGTTGAGAATTCAAATCTGACCTTCTGTGAATAGGAATGGCCCATTATCCCAGGCCTGAGCAAAACAGAGTTTTCTGTGTAAATTCATTCCCTCAAACCCAAGTCTTGCTTTGCCTTGTTTAATCCTAGCACTAGCCCTTAATTATGTGTCTTTTTTCTACTCTTCTGAAGCAAATAAGCTTTGATGACATAAAGGGCCCATTAATAATAGGAGACAAAGTAATGCATGCATTCTTCAACAAAAACATATTTCTCTTAAATTAACCCCCCACACCCAATCCCTCAGACTCTAAATCTCATATGCACCAATATTTCCTTGATGCAAACTGCAACTTTTCCCCTCTCTGCACCTCATTTATAATGTTAATTTATTTTTAATTGAAATTTCTTTGTTACGTTACAGTGTAAATGACTGGAGAGTCCCAGGTTGATTTGTGATCAACATGGAAACACCATGAGAATTGCTGGTGTCCTCACGCTACTATCTATCCATTCGGTATGGCAGCATTAAAACATGTCACTGAGCCAGGCAGCAGTAATCTAGATGGTAATGAAGCTGGGTAGGTTAGTGACATTGCTTGAGAAAAGAAAGAGGACTTGAAGCTCTTCAAGGAGTGAACTATGCTTTGAAACATGCAGCACATTGCCTTCATTTGTATTCCTTGACCTGGTTACTCTCTCTACTCTCCGCTTAATATTTCTAGATATTTTTGTAAGCCAAATTCTTTGTTGACTCTTTGCTAATGAAACATTTCATATATTTTCATCTTTTTTTTTTACCTTTGCAGAGTTCTCTTACATTGACACAAATTCTTTTTTTCTTTTATGAACTTAACTGATTATAATATGGGAAAAGAGAGGAACTGCAGAAGAATTCCCTTTGGTTATCACTCCCCCTGCACATTAGCAGTATCAAGGCCAACTGCAATGCAAACAAAGAACCACCATGTTTTTTTAAAGCACCCTCAAGCAAATTGACGTATCTCCCAGAGATTTTAGTAGCCAAAATGGAGCACTCAAAACATAAAAAATAAAAATAGCTGTATTAGTTTAGGGTTTGTGTGCTTTTCAAGCATAATAGTGGGATAAACATATTTCAGATAAAATATATATGTATAAAAGATTCAAGGTAGCATTCTGTTTGCAAAAGGAGACAACGATCTCCTACTATCTGAACCAATAGCAGGTACTTAGGACTCAACCATACTGGCACATGAATAGGCTTCCCTCCTGTCCTTGAGATAGGGAAAATAGCATACCCATAGAAAAACTGCTGCCCCCATAGCATACCTTTTACCATGCCTCAACAGCACCAATTGGAAGTACCACAACTTATGTTCAAAAGTGTGATTGAGTCTCCTCTTCAAAGCCTAGGCTGGAAAACAACAGCAACAGTTGTTTGTGTGCAGAGTTCCCGTCCTACCAGCCAATCCAATAACATGAGGCTCTGCTGTTGGAGTAATAGCCACTTCTTTTCTTCCAGAGCTGGAATTCATATCATGTTTTCCTTAAAGGTTCTACCCATAGGAATGGAGGTGGGGACAGCCTTGCAGGTGTCTCCATGACTTTCTTCTGGCTGTCAACACTGCATAATGTTTGCTACCACAAGGTTGATATTCCCATGTTCAAATGAAGTATACTATGCAGTATACTTTGTCCACAATGACAAATAGGAAGAAACAGACTCTGCCAGTGAGGTAGCAATTGCTCTTTGAACCATGGCTCTTTGAATTGTGAGACTGTCCTGGGCAGAATCTACAGTACAGTCCTTTTTCCTACCAAGGCATCACCATGCTACCACGCAGCTGCGACTGTGTAATCCTACATTAACTAATACTGCATAGTATACTTTGTTTTTATAATGTTATTCTGTATTACTCATCTATATTTAGTTTTGCAAAAGTGATCTGTATCTGGAAAGTAGGCCATTTCTGGATTTTTTTTAAAAAATAAACTAGATAAATACTTGTTTGCATAGACAGCTACCTAACTTTACTGAATTCAGTGGAGTTGGGTATCTAACTTACAAGTAAAGCATGGATACTTCTCTGCATTTGCCTTCCATTCCTGGATCCTCCTTTCAAACCTCCTTTACTTCAGTTTCTGTTGTATCTTGGGAGCAACAGAAACTTATTTCTGGCTATTAATCTGGAGAAGACTTCCAAGAGTAGTAGATGTTTTTCCTTTTGTTCCCTCATCCACCTGAGTGGACATGAACATCAATGTGTCAGACAATGCAACTATAGATTATAATACATTACAATTTCATCAATTGCTTTAATTATCTTTAAAGAAATCCCTCTGTTTTTAAAGAAGCCTCATTCACTCTTCTGTACCCTAGACTAAATTGCAGCCAGATAATGAGATTTCTTTGTGCTTCAAGAAGCTAGGTCAACTCCTTAGCTGCCTTCCCTTGACAGGAACTGGGCTGGGTTAAGATCATGCCCCTTGCCCGTTTCAGTTGCTGTAGCAGTGGTGCTACGTTTACCCCACATTCTCCTGTTATACAATCTGGGACAGGAATAGAAAGTCAGGCTGAACTGGCAGGTTTTGACTAACCAAGAAAGTGGAAAAGAAAGTTAGAATAGGTTGACATTATCAAACAAATAATTACCATTATGGAGCTTATATAATATAGAAATCCCTCAAAGGGGAGGATATACAATAATTCAGTATTCAACAAAAGGTTTATTTCAGAAAAACAAACAAACAAACAAACAGTAAGACAGTGTTGAGGGGATCTGCATGACAGATAACTGGTTAAGGGATTTGGCTTTTATGGAAATTGGGGGGGAAATGTCAAAGTCTCTTGATTTGAACAAAGTTGTAGATAGATTTGCTTCTCATACAACAGGCACATACCTCTTAGCAGTTAAGGAAAATAAAATACTAACACCTTACAGCTGTACATTTAGTTAGATGCCATTGAATTAAATCTGACTGGTACTGATTGTATAGACCAGAGCTTTCCAAACTGTGTGTCGGGACACATTAGTGTGTCGGCTGCAGTGTCTGGGTGTGTCGCGGCTGTTGCTGCCTCTGAGCCCTGCCAGGATTCCACGCAGGTCCTAGTGCCTGCCTTGTGCCCTGCTGTAAGAGTGTGTCGCGAAATGATGCCCTGCTGTAAGAGTGTGTCGTGAAATGATGCATGTCTAAAAAGTGTGTCACCAACATGAAAAGTTTGGAAAGCTCTGGTATAGACAATGCTCACCATCTTAACTTCTCTTTAGCAATAATCCATTGCTCGTCCAAGGATATTCCAGTAATCTCTTTGATCCCATCCATCTCCTTCCTTCCCTTCCTTCCTTCCTTCCTTCCTTCCTTCCTTCCTTCCTTCCTTCCTCTTTGCCATACATAATAATTTTTCTATCCATCATCCACTCACATCACATGCCCCCAAAATGTCTAAAAATTATTGCTCACCTAATCATGTTCCAGTGCTTTGCTCTCCATAATTAATTGTTGCCACCACTTCCCTCTTTTCTCAGAGTCCAATATATTTTCCTTTCCCCCCACTCCCTAAGTCCCTCTTGGATCAAAAAACTTTCTAGATTCCCTCCAAACCATTTAGGCATCAGATTTATGCACAATTTTGGGATTGTATGAATAGAAAATGCTTTCTTGTTTAATTCAATTTGAAAAGCTGTCAGATTAAATTTGTTATATTTATTTCATTTTGGTTCTGTTAGGGAATAACAAAAATAACATGGAATGAAAAAGAAAGGAGTAACTGTATGTATTCAAAACTGTATTTGCTTTGAAAGAAATGTGGTTTAACCCTTCATTTTATTTTTCATACCATTAATTTTATTGGTATTGCATCAGTTGTGCAGAATTATCCATCTATATTTGTCTGTATGTAACACTATGAGCTCTAGGGCATGCAAGAAATCAGTTTGCAAACTAAACCTTGTAATCATTATTTCTACTTTGCTTTTTCCCTACTTTGTTTGCAAAAGAGAACATAACCTTTACATGCAACAGGCATAACATAACTTCACATTTTCCAATCAGTCAAGAAAAGCCTTTCTTTTCTGACAGCAATGAAAATCCCCTGTTCTTCAGATGAACAGGATTCTTCACTGTTTCACTGGTAGTTTGTTTAAGCCAAGAAATGTCACTCCAGTAACACCCTTAACAAGCCATTAAGGCTAACAAAATATTGGTTCTCCCCACATCTACAGTCTAACATCATTCTTCCATTAATCAGGCTGAGAGTTACATTTTTCTGTAAGAAAACAATACTGTATTTGGGCCACACTCTTGTACTAAACTAACCAACGATAACTTGAAGGAGTTACATGTTACATCTACACATGCAAACGGGGGTGGTGGGGAGGTATGCCATCTAAACAGCTTCAATTATCAAATAGTGGAATCAGTGGAAGGAAAAGAAAAGACGGACTAAGTATGCAGGATGAAGTTATTCCCACCTCTTCTGTGCTGAAGTATTGGAGTGGGTCTGTAAAATGCAAAGCAGAAATTTGTAGTGATGGTTGAACATGCAAGTGCCAGACATTGCACTAATTTGGAGTGGGGGGATGGCAATATAATATATAATCCTCAGATATTTACGGCTATAAATTCCTGTACTGTATATTATGGTTATACAAACCTAGGAATTAACAGTCCATTATGAATATGTATTTTATTCTTGTTTGCATTCTGTTCTCCTTCTTTGACTCAAGTTTGGATACCTCTTACTAGACTAATTTTCTCTTCCCATTCTACTATACTGTCTGTCATCTATTTTAAATCTCAAATAATTCTATGTATCTTCCATTTGTGTTTACTTTGAGCCTGGGCATGGATGCCTACTTTCTATACAAGCTTAACTTCACTGTCACAGTTTAATCTAAACATGTAAACACATTATCTTTGAATATATGCGAACACAAGCATACACAGAAATAATTACATTAATGTTGTACATATATATATATATGTATACATAGTTTAACAATGGATATTAGGAACTTGCCAATTTTGGTTTTCCTCTATGTAAAACATCAAGAAATATTGGCTTGTTCCAC
Organism: Charina bottae; assembly: GCA_023362775.1. Classification (NCBI taxonomy): domain Eukaryota; kingdom Metazoa; phylum Chordata; class Lepidosauria; order Squamata; family Charinaidae; genus Charina; species Charina bottae. The sequence continues at coordinate 109,492,440 of JALMGJ010000002.1, forward strand.
AGATACGTTGCAAACATTCAAAATCAGAAAATTAAGTTTTTATTGTTGGAATCTTCTGGCACTCCTTGAGATTTAAGCACTTGGTAGCACAAATTTTGAAAAAGGAGCACAAAGTGAAGATTCTCAGTGACTTGAGCCCATAAGCACTCCCAGCTTGCCAGTGTTGTCCCCAATCTGCAACCTATCTAAGGTAATTATAAATGTCACCCTGTTTTCTTGACAATTTTGTTTATTACTCCACTTCTCCAACCTTATTTGGATGTTCTGCTCTATCCAATTAGTATTACAAGGAGCATGTACTTCCAGTGATCTTGAACTCTGCAACCTTCCATTCCACCCACCCACCCACCTTTCCCAACCAGAAGATATGAAATGAAGACCCTAATCTCCATGCTCAGATTCTACTCCTTCCAACTTTAGGGGCTCATATGAGGATTTTAAACAACAGGAATGAGCCTATTTGTGTAAAGCAAGTCCCCTTCTTCAGACCTTCTCCCAGTGGATGGACATAGGGGGACGAGAATGCAGGGGCAACAGGACAATAATCCCCTAGCACAGAATTTCAGAATGTGTGTAAATCCTCTGTGATATAGCATTTCTCCCACACTGGTTTACTTGCTCTCATTTTCTTTTTCTGACATAAGACTTTATTTTAAAAACCATTTGAAATATATCCGAGTCTCAGTTATCTTTGCCCTTCAGCATTGTCTCTCTCTGCCTATATTTAATAATAACTTTTCTTCCAGGGAATGCAATAATTTGATTTTGTGACCATATCCATTTTCTCTAGGAGCAGACATTACATAAGATGGGTGCATCATGCATAAGACAGAATAGGGAACTAATGTAACTTCAGCTACATCTCTGTCATATTTGTCAGACAGCTGACATGAAGCTTTCCCAGTATCAGTTGCCACACATGAAGATGTCTTCATATTAAGATTGCACAATAGTAAACGCAAGTGATAAAAATAGCCATAAATCTGGATTTGCCCCATAAAAGCAAACATTTTATGAGGCCTTAGCAGAGAAACATATCAAAGCCTATCTTAGGTGACAGAATTTCATATAGTGAATTTCATATAGTTAACAGTTGCTGCACAGAATCCATCAGCCTTGTTCATATACTCCCTGAGCTTCACACAGAGACAAACTCAATGTGTAAGCCCACTTCTCTGCCATGTACATGACTTAAACTGCCAGTTGGTCTTCCATGTAAAAATTAATGGAGTAAAATCTTTCACCTCAAAAACATAAAAGAAAGTACAGAATTGGAAGATGATCTTTAAGTCTTGAAGTCCAACCCCTGACTTAGATTGAAATATAATTAAATCTAATTAAAAATTCTCTAGCAATGGCTAGGGAGCCTCGGCTTGAATATGTCTAGTAACAAGAAGTGTAGGATCTGTCTAAGCCAACAGCTATGTGGCTGAATGGCTCTCCTTCATAGGTTTTCCTGATCCTCAACCGAGACCAATGTAGCCTACCACATTTGGTCCCTATGCAGTACATTAAGGCAAGAGAAGCAGCCTGATGTTATCTTTCATCTACTACCATTTCAGATACATGAAGAATGTTTATGACACTCCTCTGAATCAGTTCCAATTTATCTGAAGCCTTCTTAAAGGGTGATGATCAGAACTGGCCACAATACTCAAGGTGGCATCTGACCTATGCAGAGTTAAATATAACACTACTTTCTGCTCCTGTAACTATGCAGTAGAACTAGAGAGGTATTGAACTAACCTAAAATCACATTGGCCTCTTTTTCAGCCACATTATGCTGCTGACTCATGCTCAGCATTTGATCAAAGCCACATTTTTTTTCCAGATATGAACTAATGTGCCCCCTTGTCCACCAAACTTGCCTTTTAATTGTGTAAGTCAGCCATTTGGCAATGTTTTCCAAAAGCTGATGTAGAGGGAGAGACAGCAAAAAAAAAAAAAAAAAGACCAAGAATGCTGATGTTTCCAAATTGACTAGATTACAGCACCAAAACTGGGACATTTCTGCTCTGTTGCAGAAGAGAAGGGAGCTCGGTTACCACTTTGTTGTGACCTTGAAACCTGAGTAGTAGACTAGATTTAAATAATTTAGCTATTCATAGCAACCAAATTATGGTATTACCGTGTTACAGTTTTGAAATGCTGAAGTCATGTAAATACTGATGAGATTTCAAACTAAGCAAATCCTATCTCCTGTACTTCTAGATGCTAATCTGTTGACAGAAGTTGCTCAGACCTCTACATTTATAGCTACCATGTTAGTGCTGCTAAAAATTCAAATATATGCACAAACTATGAATATATTTTGCACACAAGGTGTCATGCCAAATATGTCCCTTTAACAGAAGCTGGATATTTTAAACATTTGTGGCAGAAACCAATTACATTGCCAAATGATAACAGTGCACTCTCTTATTGCAATGCTTACAAAACATTTAATAGAGAAGAAAAGAAGTGCAGGCTATGAAACTTTAGCCACAACAGCAGTTGCAACTTAAGAAGCTTCTAACTCCTTTAACTCCATCCCTCTTATTTGCCCTGAGGTTAACACTATACCAAAATCTATCTGCTAATTTCTCAAAAGCTTTCTTCCTCTGAGATTTCTTCTTTTCTACATCATGGTAGCACTTAGCTTAATTTATTGCTGTGAGGTGATGGTGACCTCTCCTTTTTTTCAATCCATCCCTCTTTCCCTCTGCAGCCTCCCCCCCTGTTCTGACTGCCTGGTTTTAAAAAGGAATTCTTTGGGAAAATGGAAGGGAGGAAAGCCAAGGACACTGTAGACTCTACAGAGAAACAAAATGAAAGTTGGGTTGCTCATGTACATAGCATTTAACCACCTTGTAACTAAGGTAAAGGCAAGAACATTGTACCTGATACATCAGTTTTCTTTTCTTTTGGAATATAAATAAATGAAGGTCCTTTATTTTCCTTGAAACTGAGATAGAATGGTTAAGAATGTTTTTGGGGGGCCACAGATTAACTTAAACTGCTCCATTTTGGCATCACTGATAGGTATGTGTTTGTATTAAGAAGTATCACCAGAAAGATCAAGGATGGGGAAGGTGGGGACAGAATTCATTCCACTTGCACAGACTGTGGGTTACTGGAAAGTCTGAGAACACAAACTATGTAAATTGAAAAGCCCTCTATAGAAATCTTCAGAAACTGATAAGCTTAATCAGCTCTTAATGCTCATCCTGTCTCTATGTCATTTTCCATTGTTAGATAATGAGAAGGCAGCACTCCTTTTTTCTCAGTGTATATGCCAGAATTGTGAATGCGTTGGGAAGACGGGAAGAGCTATTTTCAGAGCTGAGGTACTGGCTACAAAGCAGGGCAGATAGGTGGTCCTACTGTGTCTGCCAAGGTCAGAATGTGACCTCTCACTGCAGTTAGAGCCTTACGGCTTACTGACTGGACTTTTCTGTCTTCAGTGTCTGGACATCCTGGCAAAGCTGAGTGAGAAAATAACAAACAAGCAAGTGTGTGTGTGTCTGTGTGTGTGTGTGTGTGTATGTGTATATCCATCCATCCAAATGTGGAGTCCTTGGTGCTGTCTGAGCTTGGTTGTTTGCTTGCAGATGTTTTGTTGCCCCACTAGGTAACATCTTCAGTGCTAGAAGGGAGTGGGGTTTGCTCTCTGTTTATATACAGTAGCTTGTCCTGACAGTGCTGGTGGGGGTGTTGTTCTCTCCTTGGTAGCTCATAAACAAACAGAGGTAGTTAATAAACAAACAGGTAGTTCATAAGTAAACAGAGAGCAAACCCCACTCCCTTCTAGTACTGAAGATGTTGCCTAGTTGGGCAATGAAACGTCTGCAAGTCAGAGAGCACCAAGGACTCCACAGTTCAACCCTGAGTTACAGATATTCTCTTCTATTGATATCTCCAAATGCTTGCTATATCAGAATGTTTCCCCATTAAGTAATATCCAGATGCCTGGAGCATCAAATGAGGTCTTTGAGTGCTTGATCTGGAAATTCTGGAACAGAAATTCACAAGGACACATTGGTGTTACTTCTAAAGCCTTACTTCCATGGCATGTTTGAACTATCACTCATTTCATGCCCAACTTTAAGAACCTGAGAAAGCCAGTTAAGATCAATGGAGCTAATCACATACTATAATTAAAGCAGAAAGTGGTGGGGCACAATCAGCTTTCTGCACATTTAAGCCTTTAATGATTAATAGATTAGTTCTGTCTCTAAGATTCTATTGCATGGCTATTCAGTTTAAGAAAAATATAGTTGCTTACTGTATGTCTTGCTATTAAAACAAAAACACTTTTATTTTCCCCAATATAAAACCTATGAACCCCCACCTAGGTGGAGTTACAGCTTTGTTCATTCCTAGTGCTTTTTATCTGTAAACCCAGTGCTGTCCAGGAAAAGGTGTGCATGCCTGGATTCAGTTCTTAGCAAGTAGTTTTTAACATTCCACTGTGCTCCTTGACTTCATTTGGTTGGATCACAAATCGCATTGCACTACATTCTATTTTATCCATGTCCTCTTTCTCTCTCTCATGCTTAGACCACTTTTTAAAATCACAATGCATCTGCTGAAAGCTGATCCTGAAATAAATTACAAAGCAATCTTATGTCACCTTGATAACCATGCTAAGAGGATTAGAATGAGGGGAAGGAACTTTTCAGAGGCACCCTAGAAGCTCCCAATATGCCTGCACAAAGCTGTGTAGTTTTATATCTCCCCATGGTAGATTTCAAAGCATGGTATTCAGGGGACAGGACTAGGCCCCTTTCTTTATTGGCAAAGGCCCAAACTCTTCCCCTTCTAGATCTGTCAGAATTTGAGAAGTCCAAATGCATCCTCCATCAAAATGCTTCTCTCTCAATAAGGAAACCAGTAAGACATGGGAAATAATAAGTATCTTCTATCTTCATATATTCCTTGGTCTATGTAAGTTGGCAGGGCTTAGGAACTGGTGGTCAATTTACTACTTTGTACCCCTCTGCCAACCACATTCAGGATTATATTGTGGAGTCCTTGGTGCTCTCTGAGCCTTGTTTTTTTTTTGCAGACGTTTCATTGTCAGATTAGGCAACATCTTCAGTGGGAAAAGGGAGTGCGACACTCTCTGTTTATATACCATGGCTTGTCCTGCTTGTGTTGGTGGAGGTGTTGTTCTCTCCTTAGGAGTTCCTGGATTGGGCTGTTGTTTGCTGCTTGGTTGATTGACTGAGTTAATATTTCCTTGATTAGGGTATATGGTGCTGTTTGATTGTTCCTCTGGTGCTAATCCTGGTGTTAATCTTTGCATATTTGGGTGTTGATTGATGGCAAGGAGGTGTTCTGGTCTTCTGGCTTTTCTATTGTCTCTTATGAATGGTATGTAAATGTTGTTTACCTCTATGTGTCTGTTGATGGCTGCTTTGTCTGAGTGCCAGGCTTCCAGGAATTCTCTAGCATTTTTGGATTTTGCTTGGTTTAAGGTGTTCACAGTTTCCCAGTTGAAAGTATGGTTGAGTCTGTCCATGTGTTGTGAGATTAAGGAGTTTTCATCCTGTCTTCTGACAGCTAGTTGGTGTTTGTGGATGCACTCTGCTAGTCTTCTGCCCATCTGTCCTACATAGTGGCTGTTACAGTCCTTACACTGTATGTTGTAGATAACTCCAGTTTTTTCTTCTTGGGCTACTGGGTCTTTTGCGTTACTTAAGATGTTCTGAAGGGTTTTGGTTGGTTTATGTGCTACGGTGATGCCATGTGGTTGTAACAGTCTATTGGTAGTTTCTGAGATGTTTCTGATGTATGGCAGTGTTATCCTTTTCATAGCTTCTGTTGGTTGTGTTGTAGTGGGTTGGGTGGTCAGGCACATTTTGATAAAGTTGCATGGGTATCCATTTTGCTGGAAGATGCTGTATAGATTATCTGTTTCCTTTTTCTGCTGTTCTGGGTTGATGCAGTACGTTAGTGCTCGTCTGAATAGTGCTCTTACACAGCTCCTCTTGTGAGAGGTAGGGTTATTGCTTTGGTAGTGGAGCACTTGGTTAGTGTGGGTAGATTTCCGGTAGACTTGTTTATTTATATTTATTTATTTATTTATAATTCAAATTTTGCCACCACCCATCTCCCCCAGAAAAGGGGAAATCTGGGTGGCTTACAATAAGAACCATATTAAAACGATAGGTATAAAAACAACTAAAATATAAAAATACAATTTACCAATATAAGTATAAAATAAGTATAAAATCCAGTGGCCATAAAAGATCTAATTCAGTGAGGAGAGCTCTAAGGCACCAGCCACCCCCAAGAACAACTACTCCCCTTCCCACCCCAAGCGAGACGGCAGAGCCAAATCTTCAGGTTCTTCTGGAAGGCCAGGAGCGATAGGGCTTGTCTCACCTCTGGGGGCAGAGTGTTCCATAGTGTGGGGGCCACTGCAGAGAACAAGCTGTAATAAGCTATTAGAGTTGGTCTTCTAGGACAAGAGTTTGATGCCACCTAAAGACACATTTAAGATGGCATATATTTTTAGAGGCTAAGCTCCATTTCAATAGGTGTGCTTTGTCTTATACAAGTTGAAAACATGTTAGAAGATTGTAAACCATGAAGTCATGTTTCAAGACAAATCCTTCCCATAAATGAATACTAATTTGAAATGTAATTTTCCTTTGTCTACATTGAAATGACACAAGATTGCATGTGCAGATGCTTTTTAGAATTGGATGTTTGTATGTAACACTCAGACATTAGTTCAGAATATTTTAATTTACAAATTTTCTTGTTAACAAGTCTACAAAACTATAGTCATTTTAAAGTTTCCATAATGTCAAATGAATCACCAAACCACACAGTTCACTGCAGAAATAAGCTCCATTCAGGTATGTGTATGAGGGTTCAAATCTAGGTAGAGAATGGGGCTGAATAAAATGGCCATGCTTTTGATCTCCCTAGTTTCATCACATTAAGCAGTTAGGAGGAGAACTACAGTATACTCACTTTGTTTGAATCTGACTACAAGATCAGGGACCCCTAGAGGAGGTTCAAGATCTCATGAAGAACCATAGTCAAGTGGACATGATTACTTCTTCTGATCTACCAGCTGAATTCATGGAAGAGCCAGTGTGGTCAAGTGGTTAAGGCATTGTTCTAGGACAGGGGACAATCAGATTTACATCTACTTGGTGGCTTTGGACCAGTCACTTTTATTTCAGCTCAACCCATGCCACAGAGTTGTGTGCATAAAATGAAGGGGTATCCCCATGTAAGCCATCCTGAGTTCTTGGAGGAAAGGCAAGATATAAATCTACTAAATAATTAAGGGAATCAAAAGGGATAGTATGGACATGATGCAAAACATACTGTAGAGTCTGGGTAGGCATGCATAGCCCCATCCTCTATCTGGTTTTAAGCCTTCACTTGTTTAGACAAATGCCTGAACAGGGCTGGGTTATCTTTCAGATCCATGGAATATGAATGCTTGGTAAACTAATGGAGCTAATCCCTCATCATGTTCTGTCCAGGATTTTTGATTCTCAGGCAAGTAGGACTCAAAGCTGGGCCCCGTGAAAGACACCACCTTTAACCTTAACTTCTTTTGCATTCACTTCAATTGAATGAGAATGTAAGATGAGATGAACTAGGATATTTTCAATTGGGAGGTCGCATTTTTTAAAAATTAAGTACTAGGAAATGAGAAGTAGAAAATGTCAATTGCTTCTTTCAAGTCATTCTTTGTGTCAATTAAGCAGTAGAGACATCTTTTACAAGTAGGTGAAGGGGCTTAACATCAGCTTCAAAAAGGCCAGTATGTTCCCCATTTACTTCCTATTCTCAGGGAGTCATTCTTCAGGTGAGTTCTTCCCATTACCTTCAGATGATTAGTAGCCACTTCCGTTGTTATAGCTGAAGTATCAAGTGATGACACTAAGGTTATAAACAATCCTGCCTTGGATGTGCCTAGAATGACAAATTCTCTCTCTGGTTTAATTAAAGCATAGGGGGAGAAGAGGTGTTAGAAAGGAAATTTTAACAGAAGAGCTTTTCTTCTTTTTTAGCAACATGCCAATTATCGAGCAGGCATAGCTATGCTAAAAAGGACTCTAGGTGATAAGATCATTTCTCAGCTAAGCAAAATTGATGTCTACAAAAGAGAAATGTGCTATAGAAATGCAGTTTCCCCTTTGGGGTGTAAAAACATTGCTTGTATGCTAGGTTTAATTAAAAGTTTTTCTTACTGGCCTACCCATGTCTTAAATTATGATCATTCCAGTGTAAAGATTTAGGGTTGTGCAGCACATTGGATTCAAGGGCAGAAAGAAGCATTGGCATGTGGTTGTGACATTCGTCTGCAACTCCTTAAATCAAACATGTCTCTTTCTTGGGACTGCACAGGTGGCAGCTGTGCAATCCCAAGAAACATCATGGCTGATTTAAGGCATTACAGTTATTTATTAATTAATTTTATTTATTTATTAAATTTATATTACCACCCATCTCCCCCATCGGGGACTCTGTTAAGTGTTATATTGTGCACCCTGTGTACTCTGAAGCGTCTTTTTGCCTTCAAATCTGAAGCTCTGCATAGCCCTATCATGGATAAGGTCTGTTCTGGCTTCAGCCAAAATATTCAGCATGATAACATTTGGGGAAATGAGCTGAAAGATACATCCCAAACAAAGTATTTTCCCCCTTTCATTTCTGTACCATTGTCCAAATTTGACCAGCATTACTGATGCATGTTTGAGTCATTTGTCGAGATGGTCGGTGAAGAAATGTGATAAATAAATAAAATAAATAAATGTTAGAGTACTTTCTGAAATGCATACACTGTGCTGGTGCATGATGCCATTTGATCTTTACAAAATCCTAGGCCCTTATCCATTTAACACATCTCCATGCAACAAAGAAGTCCAAAACAAAATTGTAAAATTGTTTGGAGATGTAAGTTCAGAAAGCTTCATGCTGGGGCTGTGTAGTGTTTTTGATTAAATCTCTGAAAGATGCTTCGGAGTATGCAAGAACACTAATGTAGCACCTGCCTCTAACACCTTAAGGCAGTGTGTAATCCCAGAGAAAGGTGTAACTGCTGTAAAGTGTTGCAGACAGGTGTTACATTTGTCTTCTTACACACTCTGAAGCACCTATCAGAGGCTGAATCCAAAGTATTGCCCAGTCGTCCTTCATACAGACAGTACATACACTAATCCATCTTTTATTTTATGTCCCCAGTGGACAAAAGTTTTTTTTTTTAATTTTATCCTTCCAAAGAAGTGATGGTACAATTTTTACTTTTGGTTAAAATTAAAGCAATTCTAAAGAGAGGTTTCTAAAATTATAAACTGAGTAGGGGAAGTAAATTGATTGTTACTCTTACTCTCAAAGAGTGTAGGTCATTCATCTGCATAAATTCACTGGTTCAAAATGCACAAAAGGGTATTTCTTCCTATAGCACAAAATTAACAAGAGTCATTGTTACAAGAGAGAAAACAGACCCTTGCAAGAAGCCTAATTAAGATGGATCAACAAGTTCATAGTCTGGACTATATTTATTTATTTTGTTTATTTATAATTTGATTTATATCACCGCCCCATCTCCCCCAAAGGGGACTCTGGGCGGTTTACAAAAAACAGAATTATAGAATCAACTTTCCTCTTCCGTAGTAAGAATCCTATAGGCAGTTATATGACTGTGCTGGTCTAAAAGACAAAAATAGATGGTTATTTTGATATTTAAAGTTTATGATAGCCTCTAACATGTTTATCCAGTATGATAATTCTTGTTTATAAAGTACAAATGAGCCACATGCTCAGATAAATATATGTATTATGGTCTTTGCCAAGAAAAAAAATGACAAGTGTGATCCTGGTGTTACTCTGGGACTCTTTTAGTAAAAAAGTAAAGGTAAAGGTTCCCCCCGCACATTTGTGCAGTCGTGTCCGACTCTAGGGGCCGGTGCTCATGTCCATTTGTTAGCCGAAGAGCCAGCGTTGTCCGAAGATGCTTCCACGGTCATGTGGCTGCATGACGCGCGCAGAACACTGTTACCTACCCACCGAAGTGGTACCTATTCATCTACTTGCATTTGCATGCTTTCGAATTGCTAGGTTGGCAAGAGCTGGAGCTAGTGCAGGAGCTCACTCCGCACGCAGGGCTAGGGATTCGAACCTCCGAACTTGCGAACTTGCGAAGAGAGTACTCTTTTAGTACTCTCAGTCATTATATGCTACTAGACAGGTTGTTGGATTATGGATGAGACACTCTTTTTTTGTGCCTTTGAGTCAGTGTTGTCTCCTGGAGACAGCCTAGACAAGACCCTGCAGTTTTCTTGGCAAGATTTTGGAAGTGGTATGCTTCCTAGGGCTAAGAGAGAGTAACTGGCCCAAGGTCACCCAGCTGTGCCTAAAATGGGACTAGAACTCACAATATCCCAGTTTCTAGCCTGGTACACCAAACTGGCTCATAAGACACTGTGGTTGGGGTTAATTCTTCTATTTCAATAACTGCTACCAAAAATTGTGGCTGGGGGCCCCTTGCTTAACTCTAGTGGTTATGATTTGGGACTTGCAAGATGTGTTTATTATGTATATGCAATATTGATCATCCAGAAATTTGGTTTGAGGCATAACTAGGACATGATATGATATGATTAGGACATGACATGACTAGGACATGATTATGAGTGATGCCCAAGTTGTCACCTAAAAAGTACAATTTGTCTTGTTGATACTTAATCTGCCCTTCCAGATTAAATATAGGGCCCCTGGACACCACATCAATAAATGAGAAAATAGTAGCCATCCACACCTTGATCCTGAATCATTATGTGGTTTGCATCACAGTGAACTGACTGGATATGTTGAGGAGGGAGACAATCTGGGTGTCACTCATTAAATGGATCCTTTGCTCTTGTGAAGAAGAAATTAGAAACTGTATTAGCAATGTATGTTTTAATTTTGTATAACCGATATGATATATTTCTGATCAAATGTATGATGTGTATCAAATGTTTTGTTATGTGTTGCCTTTGCTTCTTTTAACATTATATATTACATTATTTTGACATCCTATTGAATGTATGCTTCTCACAGAACTGCAACATGCTCAAGAATACTGATTAACAATATTCTAACCATTTCCTCTGTAGTCAAATTCAAAGTCAACTTATTAGAATAACAATTAAAGCTTTGGCATCTTTGTATATCAAAGCAACAGCAGTTCATTTCAAAGAATAAGTCTGTAGTGTTTTCCCCTAAGGATTATACCGCTGTCTCCTTATTGTTATCTCCTGTACTTTTGAGTTGTAAAACAATTCTTGCACATTTGAGTATGTTAAGTATGTGCACATGTTTGATTTGCCTTTGATCAACATTCAATATAAGAATTATGTGTACCTTTCGGTCTTTGCTTTTGGCTCTTCTGGGTTCAAGAGACCAGTAACTCACTGTAACCTGCTAGCTTTGGAAATAATAAAACAATTGTTGGATACACTCTAGTTGTTGGAATTCCTTGGATGAGTTCTCTACTACCAGGCCCGAATGTTGTCCTTTTTGGCTCATAAAAATAGAGCTTATCAAGGCACTGCCTTGCTTCTATACACCTCCCACCATAAATACATTTAGATCATTCATGATAAAGTGTCACCATATATCTTCTGCTGCTTGTAGAGAAAAAAAGATCCTTTTAACACAGTACATATAGTATTACCCAATCTGTCCTATAGTTCTTCCACGTTGTAAGTGGTTTTCTGATCCTTGGGAGGAGAAAAAGTGAGAGAAGAGCGAGGTGAGACCTCAGTTTTATTTATTAATGCTTCATTTTATAATTAGGAATCTTTGCAATGAGCGTTTTGGCAGCCTGTTGCTGCAGAAGTTTGGAGATTATCTTTAATTTTCTTTAAAAATCAAAGTATTAGTCAGTTGTATAACTTTCATCAAAAGGTCAGTGCCCAGAGAACATAGGATTTAAAAAAACCCATCTTTCACAATACAATGCTCTATGTACAAAAAAAGAGAAAAAAAGTCTATTACTTGTTAAACTTAATTTAAGTCCAGTTAACAGCCTTCATGCTGGAGTTCCATAAATCGGGAAATCAGTCACACACAATAGGACACCAGTTAATATTCATTAGCAGTTCAAATAACAAATAGAATTGTCCTTTATTAAACTTTAAAGCAAAAAAGAAAAGAAAATCCTCACATTATCCTATTGATAAGTCCAGTACTCACTGAGATAGATTCTCCTATATGGCTCCTTTGTTGTATTTCAAGCTCTAATAAATGGGCAATAGTGCCAGGAATACAAAGTGAGTGGTTATCTTATTCAGTAAAGCTCATAAGCTATTTTTTTTAGCCAGAACTAACGAAACAAATGTGAGCATCCGATGCTTGGCAATAAAGCAGCTCTCTGTCATCCTTAATATTTTAATGGAGGTGAAGGAAGGTCAAAAATAATGAAAGAGTCAAATAGCAATTAAAATATTAGGAATTGTAGCAAGTAGGGGCATACCAAAACTTAGTCCATCATCAGAATTACTTATGGAAGATAATGTTATAGATGATGACTAGTCATACCGGTTATATATGACTTTAGAGTGGGAGTAGAGACAGTAGGCCTCTGAATAGCAATAGCAGGAACTACTACAGCTGCCTCCATGATCTACCAATGACAAACAGGGTACTGAATTCAACTAGGGGTGAGGAACAACTCACAAATAAGGGAGAAGGTGGACTTTAGGTGGTGTTGGTGGTAATATAATCTTATTATTTTATATTTTTTCTGGGAGCTCAAGGTAGCTCAACAAAAAATCTCCCTTCATTTCAATCCCACATTAACCTTGTAAAGTATGCTGACCAAATATGAATAGATAGTAAGGTAACTATCTTGTAGACTTCAGATAAATGTCACATCACCTGCTAATTAAACACTAATTAAACTGGTCCAGAATGCAGAATCATGGGCAGTGACGAGCATGGCTCTGTATGATTATGTGCCACTCTTGCTTCATGAGCCTTCCTGGTTGCTACTTTGCTTCTGGGTACAATTCAAGGTGCTGGTTATGACCTATAAAGCCCCATGTGGCATCAGGTCTAGTTACTTGCAGGACTGTCTCCTGTACTGTCTGGCTGGCCAGTTTGATCCAACAGGGTTGATGCACTATGGGTTCCTTTGATTTAGCAATGCCATCTATCAGGACACTGGAACCATATGTCAGGCCCAGCCCAAGAACTGCAAAGAATCAATCCAGCCAAACTTCAGTTCTTTATTTGCTCATACCGTATAGACAGAATCTTGCCAGACTAAAGCTACTCTACCTAACCCAAGGGGAAATAACCTGGGAAGCCCTGTTGTTGTTGTTGTTGTTCAGTCGTTTAGTCATGTCCGACTCTTCGTGACCTCATGGACCATCGCATGCCAGGCCTTTCTGTCCTCCACTGTCTCCCGGAGTTTACTCAAATTCATGTTCATTACATCGGTGATGCTATCTAACCATCTCATCCTCTGCCATCCCCTTCTCCTTTTGCCTTCAGTCTTTCCCAGCATCAGGGTCTTTTCCAGTGAGTCCTCTCTTTGCATTAGGTGGCCAAAGGATTTGAGCTTCTGCTTCAGTATCTGTCCTTCCAATGAGCAGTCAGGGTTGATTTCCTTTAGGATTGACTGATTTGACCTCCTTGCAGTCCATGGGACTCTCAAGAGTCTTCTCCAGCACCACAGCTCGAAAGCATCAATTCTTCGGCGCTCAGCCTTCCTTATGGTCCAACTCTCACAGCCATACATTACTACTGGGAAAACCATAGCTTTAACTATACGGACCTTTGTCGGCAAGGTGATGTCTCTGCTTTTTAATATGCTGTCTAGGTTTGCCATAGCTTTCCTCCCCAGGAGCAAGCGTCTTTTAATTTCATGGCTGCAATCACCGTCTGCGGTGATCTTGGAGCCGAAGAAAATAAAATCTGTCACTGCTTCCATTTCTTCCCCTTCTATTTGCAAGGAAGTGATGGGACCAGATGCCATGATCTGAGTTTTTTTAATGTTGAGTTTCAAGCCAGCTTTTTTCAAGCCCTAGGGCGAGGCTAGTCTGAACCTCTTAGTTTTCCTACATTCCAGCTCTGGACTGTGTTTTCTCTTATCTTGCTCCCCTCCTTGGAATGTGCTCCCTCCTTCCTGAGAACCAGCAGTGTTACTGAAGTCCATCACATCACCTCCCCCTTCAGAGACACATTCCATCACATCATGCCTTCTCTGTGGTGATGCTGCCCTCTGAAATGAGGTCCCTCTGAAATCCAAGTGGCTCCCACCTTGAGGGCATTCTGGAGGGTCTTAAAGACCTGGATCTTCTCCCAGGCAATGGACTAGGCTAGTTGGAACTCCTTGCAGGGTGTGTTACACATGTTTTGTTGTTGCTGGCCAGATTTACCAGCTTGTTTAATGTTTACTGTTTTCTATTCCTATTTGTTAGTTTCTTTTTATGTTGTGAGTTAATCTGGAGTTGGGCAGTGGCTAAATTGAATAAACATATTAATAAATAACTTTTTCACTGGACTACTCAATTTCCTGGCAACAGGATTTGTCCAGCTAGTGCCTCCAATTGACAGAGTAAAAGACTGTATTGTACTACTGTTTTCTCACAGAGAAGACATCCTGTAGAGACTTTGGGAAGCAATTACCTATCGTGACAAAAATAGCATGTTCAGGCCCTTAAGAGTTTTTACAGCCCATTAAATCCTGTTATGTTGAAGAAGAGGAAGATACTGTAAGTTTGCTAATTCAGTTATAAAACACAGCCCATATATTCACAGCATTCCTCAATCATGACATAAAATATAAGAGGCTCTTAAATTAAAGGCATGTTAAGTTCCAGCTTTTTTACTATTATCTGTTGAGAATTTCAGATTTTTGTAAAGTCATTCTCAATCACTGAAAGTTCTATAGATTTTAATGATAGCCTATACAGCTCAGATGCAGTTTAGACTTTGCATGGAAATAAGCCTTCCAATGTTTTTGATGACAATGTTGTGCTGGAAATATAAATGTGATCATTATAACTAACTCTTCTAGTCTGTAGATAAAGCTAAAGCCTGGCGAAAGGAGACAAATAAAGATTTTGGAAATTGTTATCATAAAGCGCATAGTTCATGTTACATGTTATAGTGATAACTAAACGATGATAATATTGGTAAGGGCAAAATAATACATAATCACAGAGTACATAATTGAGTTTATGGGGGAAATCAACTGATTCTCTCAGCAGTATACTGTATATCAATGTATTTAAAGGGAAAAAGTGACAGAGCAATCATACACACAAATGCTCAGAAGACTTGTTGAGTGGTGCGTGATTTTCCCCATGTCAGTAGGTACTGAATTGCAGCCTCACTTGTCAGTTTAAGCTATGTATTTACCTTGAACAAACCTCCATTTCTTTATCATTAAGAATTAAACGTACCCCAGTTGAGTAGAAGAGCTATGCAACCTGACTCCCATGATCCCATGTGGTCCACTGACTTGTGTGTTTGTATGGCCCTCAACCACAATTACCTGTCATCAGTAACATTCTTTCCTGCCATTGTGAGGGAAAGAGAGACTTGAACACTGATAAGAACAAACATTTCAAACTAACTCCTGGTGGCTTAATGGATATGGGCATTTTCCTGGAAGTAATATGATAGTGATTTGCCATTGCCTTCTTCCAGAGTGTTACTGACTTCCCAATCAAGCATATAGCCCTAGGATTTTCTGATGATCTGCCGTCCAAGTAATAACCAGCTCCCATCCTGATTAGCTTTTTGAGATCCTCCATATATTGTCACCTAGCTGGAAGAAAGCTGGTAACTGAATAGACTTGTTCAAATGAACCTTCCCCAAGCTTTCTTGCCTACAAACTCATGCCAAAAACAAAAACAGAAAACTCATGTGGATGATATGGCTCTCCCTATTTTGCTTTATCCTGCCCAGTGCAGCCCTTAACCTCCACAAAATACTAGTGTGCTTCCTGGCTTCATGAAGATTGCCCATCTCTGACATAAAGCTGACATCTATAGCTGGGAAGATTTCTTGACTGACATATTAAATTGGCATCTCAGGGATCAAGTTAAGTTTAATGTCGCCAAGGGAAAAATATACATAGTATATATGTATTGGCAAACTACTCATTGAATGAGTGAACAGGGAGATCTAACAGGATTTTGGCAGGGAAGATTATCTGAGGAAAGAAAAGAGAGAGAGAAAGAGCCAGTGAGCAGGAAAGACTGCCAACGAATACGTAGAAGAACTAGAAGACTAAATGCAAAAAGGATAGAGGGTCATCTGTTGGTGATGTTGTGGATTCTTTCGTTGGATTGAGATTGGACTAAATAATCTTCATGGTTCCTTCCAACCCTCATATCATAATATCCTATACTATGGTACGATACTATTATAAGAATTTATGAATTTATGGATTTAAATTAAGAACTTTTAATATCGCCATCTTGGATTTTATATTTTATATTATTTTATATTTTATAAGTATGGTTTTTTAGTGTAGTTTAATCTGTATTTGTTTTTAGCTTTGTTGTAAACCACCCAGAGTCGCTTCGTGTGAGATGGGCGGTGACAAAATTTGAAATATAAATAAATAAGTCAACAGATGTGCATACTGTATTCTTTATTTTCAATGAAAACAAATAGTTATCCAAATAATATTCTTCAAATAAGTACATTCACCACAGATTTTTTACAAAATGGTAACAAATTATGTCCAAATCAGATCTGAGATCAAACTAACAAATAAGGGAAAGATTTTGAAATTATTTTTAAACCCTGAATAATAGCTCTGCTTTGGGTTGCATGTCCAAGACAGAAGGAGACATGGAATGAAGGACTTGGAAACACTTCAAGTCACTGCCCAACTGAGATACATTGGGGAATGTTTTTCTGAAATGTGTTTCTCTGCAACCTTTGGTGGGATCCAGCCTATTTTCAAACTCAGTTTTTCTTTTGTCAGCTTCAAATTTCATCCCACTTGGTTCATTTTTGGAAGATGTACCATGCTAATGAATAGACAGAATTCTGAACTTTTTAAAACAATTTATTTACAACATTCATTGAGTTGGAAATAATTCTTTAAAATACCCTCATCTTTACAGTAGATGCCAATGAATGAACGCTTTCATCAGTGTCATTTTGAAACTATTTTTCTTTCTTTCCCAGCTTCTCTTCCCACTCCTAGCACCAAATTTTGTCCAGTTTGTTAAGTTTTCAGAGATGATATACAGTGTCCCAAAACCCTTTACATATTTTTTCAACTTTTTTATTGAGATAGAATAAAAAGAGAAGCATATTGACCCGATTTCTATGTCTTCCCCATAGAAGACATAGTTTCTACAGTATATGTTCCCCATTTATTTTCTTTTTCTGAATGTCCTGAAAACAGTGACATGAGAAATTCTATCCCTAGCCATAGTAATTAAACAAGAATAGTTATGTGGTCACAAAACTCACTTTCTTTTCTGACATACTGCTAATCTGTGACATCAAAAGCTGGTGGTTTAGTATAACTGTCCAGAAAGTTTTCTGGGAGCCACAGTGTACTGATAATACATCAGTGTAAGGCATAGCTTTCCAAACTGTGTGTCGCGACACAGTACAGTGTTGCCTGCGGTGTGCAGGTGTGTCATGCGAAAACCCGGAAGTGCTGATGGTGCGCTGCTGCCGCCACACACATTAGCGTGCGCAGCAGCGGGGGTGGTGGGGGATCAGTGCTTCCGGGTTTCGCGCAACACACCTGCACACCGCCGCTGTGCATGCCACTGCCGCTGCACTGCCACCGCCGCCATTGGTGTGTGTCACCAACAGGAAAAGTTTGGAAAGCTCTGGTGTAAGGTATGCAGTAGTCAGCCAAAATTCCTCTTTCATGATGGCAGAAAGTCCTTCAACTAAGAGATAAGTACAAGTATTTATTCCTTACTTTTTGCCCACAATGGACTTCGACTTGGTGAACTTTTTTTATGATAGGATGTACGCTGGCTTATAGGGAAAAAATCAAGGCTTGAGAATAAACCAGACAAAGTGCAGCGTTTAGGGCTAAAAGTGTTTACTTGTAGCATAAGGCAATAAATGCATATATAGCTAAGGCAATAAATGCAAATGTTACATTATTGCAATAAGGAAAAACAAAAACAAACTTATAAGCAGAGATCCGTGTATTGATCCCAGGGCCAGAGCTCATGCCACGGCCTATACCCAAAGCCAGGCATAACTACGCACTGCCCAGTCCGCAGAAGTAGAATACACGTGAAGAACTACATGGCTAAAGACACAAAACTTCAAGAAGCATAGAACACCATTTTGCATGGTTAGATATTCAGTTCTTCCAGCTTTCTGATTGGCTGGAAGTTAGGTGTGACACACACCAGGCCTTTGTGTAGGCCATAGCACAAGGTGGCAGTGCTGCATCTAAGCAAGCACGTGATCTCCCCCTTCCCTTGCAAGGCATCTCACAGAGGGAATCAGGGGGACTTGTTCTCATGGGAAGTTCCCATTGCTTGTGTGGGCACTAGCCATAACAAGACAGCACATGGTACCTTCTCGCTTCATATCTAATGAAGAGATGTAAACAAAGCCATTCAAAGTTATGGGAAGGCCTTTTTGTTATCTAGCCACCTGGCATTACGTCATCATGAGAAGCTTTTCTCCGTACAGAAAATATTTGCCAATTTCATACGGGAAATCT
Source organism: Charina bottae (assembly GCA_023362775.1). NCBI lineage: Eukaryota > Metazoa > Chordata > Lepidosauria > Squamata > Charinaidae > Charina > Charina bottae. The sequence continues at coordinate 109,511,120 of JALMGJ010000002.1, forward strand.
GACATTTTAATGCTTGGAAGAACAATGAGAGATAAGTGGTAGCAGAAGTAAGCAGATCCTGAGAATGGTGACTTCATGTACAGCAGTTTGTTTCTTTGTTGTTTGTTCTATGCCCCAACTTTCTGTTCTGGTGAACACTCAAGACAGATAACAAAACAGAAAATAAAAAGTTAAAAATACAAATTACAATTAACTATAAACTAAGTGCTGGAATCATCTACAGTTAAAAGCCTGGTGAAAGATCTGCATCTTTACCATTTTGCTAAGCATTAAGAGGGTGGGGGCCAAATGCAGCTTCCAAGGGAGTGGCCTTCACAGCTTAGGTGCCATACAGGAGAAGACCCTCTCCTCCAATCCAGAAGAAATAGCCTCTGACAGTATCATCTTCAAGAGGGTCTCTCTTGCCAATCTTAACAATCCAGTAAGTTCATAATGGGAAAGGCAGTCCTTTAGTTTGCCTTAATTCATTTAGGTCAAAACCAAAACCATTTGCCCAGTAAGCAGTTGGGAACCAATGCTGAGCTTCCAAAATAGGTTTCATATGATCCCTGACTCTTGCAGCAGACAGCAGCCTGGTGGCTACATTTTGCATCAATTGAAACTTCTGCACACTCTTTCTATGGTAGTCCAATGTAACGAAGATACCCAATTAGAGGCTCAGTAAAGTATGTATGTGAATATATGACTCTATATTTCAGAAATAATTTTCCTGTGGATTGTAGTCATCCATCTAATACTTGGCTATTAAATTATGCTGAAAGATAAAACATAATTATTTCAGTTCTGCAGTATATTATAACCTACTATTCTCTTACCTCAGAATCCAACTCACACTATGTGAGAACTGTGTTTTGGTTGTCTAATTCATAACAAATTTAAAAACATCACTGATGGAATGGGTACTCTTTATAGCCATTGCTGCTGCAGAAAATCCAATGCTGTGATTCAGAGCTCCTGTTCTAGCAACGAACAAATCCTAAAAAATGTCTACCACCAGGTTTGGCTAGCATCACACTTTGGATCAAAATTCGTTATTGTTGTTTTATATCATTAGATATAAGATCCAGAGTTTGGTTTTACACCTCTGTTCAGTTCTATGTATTGTTGTACAATACAAGAAAGCCTTGGTGTGTTATGGCTACCTAGAATTGCTGGAGGGAATGCACAGTTCTTCTGGTGGGATAGCCTGTCCCAACTTCCAAACCAACTGCACTGTAATGACAGAAGCATTTGCCCAGTTATCCCAGTAAATTGTTTTACCCTTCTCTGCAGCTATCATTTTAAATTCTAGTAGTTCTATGCAGAACTACTGTACATATTCCTCTCACTAAGAATGCTAGACAATGTATCATAAATAACATATGGAAGGGAGAGGTAAGTTATGTGCCTATCATTTCCAAGTCATTTTAGAAGCTGCCTTCAAAGTAATATCCCCTACAATAAATTCAAGGACAAACTAAAGTTTCTATTTCCTTGGCCAAGAGCAAAATGTTATACTTGACCAGTACCAGTCAATTCACTGTGTAAAGCAAAGTTGTTCCTAAGTTTAAAAGCTATATTGGTTCTAAATGTTTACTGTCAGTTAGATAATAAGACGCCAGGCTTGTCGATCAGAAGATCGCAAGTTTGGAGGTTCGAATCCCTAGTCCCATGTGACGGAGTGAGCTCCCGCACTAGCTCCAGCTCTTGCCAACCTAGCAATTCGAAAGCATGCAAATGCAAGTAGATAAATAGGTACCACTTCGGTGGGAAGGTAACAGCGTTCTGCATCATGCTGGCCACATGACTGTGGAAGGGTCTTCGGACAACGCTGGCTCTTCGGCTAACAAACGGAGATGAGCACCGGCCCCTAGAGTCGGACACGACTGCACAAATGTGCGGGGGGAACCTTTACCTTATGCACTTCTATTTTTCTTACACGGAATTTATCTTTTAAATGAAACCTCCTGAGCATCTTGTTTGGACTCCAATTATAAATTGCATACTCATAGGAGAAAAAAGTCTTTGAATATTCATGGAACCAAATACTAAAAATGCATATCATATTCATTCCTGAATACAAATCAGCATAGAGCAAATATAAATCTGGATGCTTTCATTTCTTCATTCACTGTTTGGGAGGTTAATATGACATTGAAATATTTTTGCCATGCAAATATTTAGCACTGGCTGTTTCATCCTGTTCAATATGGTCCATTAATTAAATGCCACAACAGTTTAATAGTATACAGTGATAACACAAATAGGGAATGCTATTACTATTTAATATTGTCAAGCCCCTTAACAATTTGCTATGATATAATTTTACATACATTGGCCCTGACATCATTTATAATTAAAAGATCAACCACCAAAAATGTGTACAGCTGAGAAATATGTTGAAAGGCTATCATAAGAAGAGAGCTGTGTTAGTTGCCCAAAGCCCAAAGTCAGAAAGAGTCTGGAAGCATTTTCTAAGACTAACAAATTTTATTACAGGGCATAAGCTTTTGTGAGCTGCAGCTCACTGCATCAAATGCATGGAATAGCTTCACCGATATTAACTCTTTCTGATTTTCGGAAGGCGATGAATGTAAGGATAAGCTATAAGTACCAAAACAAAACAAAAAATGTAGACTCTGGAAATCAACAAAAGATTCAAACAACATGGATATGAAAATAGGGAGGAAATGGTCTTGAGGGACTGATTTGTATAATAACTTTAGCCCTGTGGTTAGACACGAATTCCTACATTTATTTATTTATTTATTTATTTATTTATTTATTTATGAAATTTATAAACTGTCTCAAACTCAGAGACTCTAGATGGTGTATAAGAACAACAGTGACATTGCCAGTGCAACATTTAACTTTGGCCTAGTGGGAACTGTTGGACAGTAGCAATCATCATCATCATCATCATCATCATCATCATCATCCTCATAAATTCATTATGGCCACCCACTCCCATAGACTCTAGTTGATCACATAAGTCAGTTAACTTTTTCAAGGCATTTCAGATGTTCCCAGATGCATAGTCAAATCAACTAGCTTGAAACAGAGATATCACTGAAATATGAAATTCCAATATGTTCATTCCCTCCCAACCTGCTATCATTGGACGAAATAAAACAAGTTCTAGAGGAATAATTCAGTTACAAAATGACAAGCTCCACCTCTTCCCTCTTATCTATCTGGCATTATGGGCAGTTTGAGTGGAAGGTTTATCCATTTGGGCTAACAAAATAGCATTCTTCTGTGAGATCAAGATAGATCTGAAGCTTCAACACCAGTGTGCTTTGGTTCAAACTAGAAAGGGAGGAAGAATTGCACCAGATGCTAAAAATATCCATTTCTGTTCAGAAATTCAAATGAATGTATATAACAACACTGTAGAAAGGTTCTGGATTAAAATAAGTTGAGGAACAAATAAAAGCAATGCCACTGTTTTTGTCCACTATTGTCTACCCAACCAAGGAGAAGATATCGATAATTACTTCCAAAAGTAAATTGCAAATCCTTCAAACAGGCATGAAGTCATAATCATGGGAGACTTTAATTACTCCAATATTTGTTGGAAGACAAGCTCTGCCAAGCATGGTTCTTCCAAAAAATCCTGACCTGTCTTGTTGACAACTTCTATGAAAGGCACAAAAGGATCAGCTGTCTTCACTTACAATAATACTAATCAGTAGAGAAAACTTAGTTGAGTGGGTGGAATAGTAGGGATATCAGGGTAAAGTGATGATTAACAATGTGCAAAATTAGTTGATATAGAAATGGATCATTCAGGAAAACTGAATGGTTTCTGTTAGTAAAGCCTCTGAGCCACACATGGAAAATGATAGCAGATAACAAAGAAAAGAGAAAATTACTCAACTTCTATTTTGATTCAATCTTCTATAATAAAAACAACAAAACGTCTTTCACAACAAAATTGTGAAGAACAGAATGAAGGAGCTGGACTGACAATTGGGACTGATACAAAGGTCATCAGGGAATGGTTCTTTACTTTGAGTTTAAATCTCCAGGACCAGATAAATGCCATCCTAGGTACGGAAGGGATGGATGGAGGGATGGATGGACCCTTATGGATTATTTTTGAGAAATCCAGAAAACTAGTGAATGACTGGAGGAGAGTGAATGACTCCATCTTCAAAAGAAGAAATATAAAAGATACAGCAAACTATAGAACAGTCATTCTGACATGGCTACCTAAAAATCCTACAACAGATCATATAGAGAACATTCTTAAGCACCTTGAAAATGATGCAGTAATTATCAGGATGCTGCATAGATTTGTCAAAAACAAATGTTGCTAAACTAAATAAACATTTTTATCAGCTAATTTGCTTCATAGATTATGGGAATGCTATAGACATAATATACTTTCACTTCAGTAATACATTTGACCAAGTACTCTCTATCATGCAGACTAGCAAGCTAGTTACTGTAAGTGTGGTCTGAATGATAGGACAATTCAATGGATTATCCTGAAAATAATTGTTCTCAAAGTGTGCTCAACAATGGTTCCTCATCAAAATGGAGAGAGGTATAAAATGAGAGAGCACAAAGAACAGGACTCATCAATGTTTTTATTAATGATATAGATAAAGGGCAGGAGGGAATGCTTATCAGGTTTGCAGATGACACACAATTAGATGGGATAGCTAATATCTTAGAAGACAGCACTAAAATTCAAAGCAACCTTTATAGGCTTAAGAAATCCATTGAAATGAAATGTAACAGGGACAAGTACAAAATTCTTCACTTGGGGGAAAAAGATCAAATATACAGGTGTATATTATTACAGTCTCTGCTTGACAGGAAGCAGTCATCAAGTCCCTCAGAATGGACAATCAGCAGCATAAGAATCAGCAACCATAAAAAAGGAGTTATATAATAAAAGAGCCATAAATAAATACATAAATAAATGACAGGAACCAAATTACACCATGTTGAAACCCAAACTAGCCTAGGAAGTTGACCACATAGCCAGCATTAAATAATCTGATAGGAGCTCTCAAAACAGCCTCTCTTATGGTCTCAGTAGGATTTAGATTTAGCACAGATTCAGTCAGGTTGACAGATGCTCACCAGGCCTCCGCCAGTGTAGCTACTGATGACTGAGGAATTTTTTATCCTTGTTTCCTGTTCACTCACCTGGAGGAGCTCCCACACTGTTAGAGCAAATTTCCAGATGATTGCATGTGGCAAGAGAATCTGATCAATTTTACTAATGTTTGTTCTGGTGCCAGAAGAACAGTATTTGATGCAACCATACTGTCAAAAAAGGATATCAGTGAGAAATGCTCTGAGTCTTCCAGCCCGTGCTGTATTTTTTCCTAACAATTCTCATCATGCCTGATGAAAGAGAAATTGTTTTCACAGTTTTTTCAAAGGAAATCTCCATTTGCACTTCTTCAAGTATAAGGTGATGAAGGTGTGTGTGTGAATGTCTTCTCTTTCATCACACAATCATGTTTTCAGTGGTGTGCTGGCTCTCTGGCTTTAATAGAAGCCTCCTCTTCACAGGGAGAGTTTGACATCTCATTGCTCCTACAGTATCTACAGTACAGTACAGCTTTCATTCTTATTAAATAATCTGTGTAAATATTGTCTCCTGATGCAAGAAGCAAGTTGCTGATTTGTCATCAAACATATTTATCTTTCAGTTTCAGCTAAAAACTACTTACACTCAATAACATTTCATTTCAATATTACTAAATGATTTATTGGAAAACTCCTGTAGTATTGCAAATGTCGGGTAAAGGTTAATTTCAAAATACAGTGTAATGTGACATAAAACACTTTAGTGTGGCATGATGATTATTAAAGTGATTTTTCTAGGGAAGCAAATTGAATTAGTTATAATTTAGCATGTTAAATGTAAAAGTTGATCTCAGCTATATTCATGTTATAATGTGGTTAAAGGAGAAATTGGCTTTGTAGATTTCTTTATTTGACAGGAAAAGCATGTGATATGTACAAGCCTTAATTTGTACAAGCACATGTGAACAGTATAGAAAACAAATCAGGACATGTTTGGAATAAATTTATGAATTGCTGAAAACATTTACAAACTGGCTGCATCTTTTCTGACTCATCCCAAGCCAAAGAATAATTGTGTAATAAAAATCATCAGTACAGTAAAAAGGCCAAAGAACACAAAAAAGGAAGTATACTGTATATGCACAAACACTAAAAACTACTAAAGTACACTAGAAAAAAACATGAGAATTCTAGAAACACTAAGATCCTAGAAGATATATCTATATCTACATACATGCACACGCACACGCACAGAAACATACACACACACAGAAACATAAACACACACACAGAGACACACAGGTCCATACAGTGCAAAAGGGGCAATCCTCTTTCATAATTCCCCCAAAGACCATTGGAGAGTGGGCCAAATACCACAACAACTGTGCTAGTTAGAAGGGCATTTTGAATACCGTTTAAACTGCTGTTTTTTAAGTTTGAAACTTAGAGTCGGGAGACTGGGCTTTTTTTAGCACTGAATTACAATTGCCAGCATTTTCAATATTATACATGCTGGCAGTGAGTACTCCTACAGACAAGGAGTACAGAAATAGAGGTCACTCTCTCCTAATTTCAAATTTACAAATTAAGCATGATCCTTTCAATTGGACTCAGAAAACACCAATAGCTAATGGTATGGGAACAAACTTTTACTGAATTCTTCGATCCTCAGTTTCTTGTGGATGTATCAGCATTGCTCTACATTTCATAGACACACACCTAAGAAAGTGGATCTATGGAGTGTAAAACCATAAGGACTCATCCTTGGGTTCCAGGAGAAAATTATGAATATGCAGTCAGTGTGGAATGAACATATTTCCTCCTACATCAATTTACATGCCACTCTGTACTCCCCTCCTGAAGTTAATCTTTGTGCAGGTGAAAAGGATACAACATGCATAATACCTAAATGGTTCCCTTTACCGTCACCTACAAGTGGTCTCCCACAGGGCCCCCATCTGAAATGTTTTAACATTCTAAATATAGTTCTAATTTGCATCCAAATGAAGATCTTTGGCACTGAGAATAAATAAATCAAGAGTGTCCTTTTTTAAAAAAAATATTACTTTTGATTTTGAGCTGATTACTGATTAGTCAATTAGCCAGATTTTTTGATCTTTCATGATAAGACTTTGCATAAAAGAATATGCCCATTTTGGCCAATTTCCACTTAGCTGCACTGTTTGCAGGTAGCTGATATGATGATCTTTATCTCTTTATCTCTTTTAAATGAACTGTGAACATCCCAAAATGAGCAATAATGGCACAATACATTATTATTAGTTTAAAATAGAAACAGTGCTGTAGATTTCATTCTTTGCAGAGCAACAATCTGTGTAATGTCCTATACTATGAAACTAAAACTTTATAATGTTGCAAATGAACTGTGCATTGTAGGATCATCATGACTTGAGAAAAGGAACTGATAATAAGAATAGTTTGGGATTTATTATTACTTTACTAACATTTCATTCATATTCTGCCTTTCCCCTCAAGGAAGTGTTCCAACTAGAAAAACAATAAAATGAAACATTAGAGTTAATGAAGTAAAATAGAACAGTAGGAAAGGAAACAGCACCCACCATATTAAAACTACTTCAGTAGTAAATACGTTTAGGACTAAACTGGATCACAGATACATTGTTTGCCATTCTGCGGTAGCATCTCATTTTATTGTGGCCTAATCTAGATCAGAAATCACTGCATTTACGGAGCAGAACATGTAACAGGTTAAAAAAAATCATTCATGTCAGAGGAATTTACTTGTTCTTTTTCTTTTGAAAAAAGGGAAGGTAGGGCTATTACATTCTCTTTCTCTTTCTCTCTCTGTGCCTGATGATCTCGGTTCAGATTAGGCAACCACATGCTTACCATGAGGTAAACAAACTTACTTAAAAACAGCTAAGACACGGGACCATTTAAAATTAAAATTAAGTTTACCAGGAAATCCTTGGGGGGAAAGTTCTATCTTAACATATTAAGAAGGGATTGGTTTGAAAAAAAATCAGTGAGTGAACAGAAAGATGGGTAAATATTACTTCTTTACATGAAAATATTGCACCCTCAACAGGCCTGGAGGGTGGTTGTCAATAAAAAAAAAACACCAGTGCCATATTAGACCCTGCCTTCAGTGCTCCCTTTGAACCAGGCATTAGATGTTAACTGCCCAGAGTCTACTGTGGTGGAGATGGGCAGTGATAAATTCGAATAATAAATAAAACAAAATAAAAAAATTCTTGTTCCTGCTGCAGTAGTTTCAATTGCTTTTAATTCCATAGGCAGTATCAATTGCTCTGGAAATTTACTTCCTTCTTGGCAAGTGCCAGAGAAATATGTTTTCTCCCTGGCAGTAGGGTCTGGTACCTCTAGCTGTTTCAATCCAAAGGAGCGGGAAAACATTCTTCACCAAGAGAGCAGACAACGTACAGCATCTGACTCTTCCTTCAGTATTGACAGCAATACTGAATTCTATTGGAATAATATTCTGAATAGAATATTTGAAATTCCCTTTGCAAAGATCTAACAAGATGATGAGTTTGAACAGTTGGAAAGGAAAAATGAATACTTGCAGAAACAGCATTTGCAATTACAGTATTCTTTACTTACATTTGCATAAACCACCATTCACATGCGGAGTTTCACATCCAGAAACCACTTTGATTTGATTTTAATTAGCTTGGAGCCAAAATGGACTTGTAGCATGTAAATGTGGATTACGGTTCATTGTGTTTTTAATACTTTTGGGAGGGAATAATGGGAAGTCTTTTTTTAAACAAAACAAAAGTACAGAAGTGGTAGGAAATTGTTTGGATTAAAGAAACAACGTGTTGGTAAATGTTCCATCTTCTATTGCTTCTCTACTAGTCCTTCCAAACCATTTTAAAGAGTAGGGCATTTGAGGAGAAGAACGGCATACATTTTTATATCATGTAACAACAAATGACAGTAGCTGGCCAACCTGGTTTGTGCTTAGAAGCTAAGCAAGCTTTGGCTTAGTTAGGAAGGGAGACATACTGGGCTGTAAGCTAGACAGTGTGAAGAAGGCAGTGGAAAACCATTTCTCTATTCTTGCCAAAAAAGCTTCATGGACCTGTCCATGAAGTCACTAGGAGGAAAGCTCAATTGGCAGGCAACTTTATGTGTCAAATACTTTAGTCCTTAATGCTAACATTTTTAATTAAGCTCTTTCTATTATGTGTCTCTCCTCACTACCCATGTTTGCTGATCTGAAAAAGCCTACAGAAGAAACTGGGGCTGAAACTGGACATGGGAAGGCTGAGAAGCTCTTGGCTATGCCAAAAAGTGGGAATTGATGGAAACAGAGTCACTTTCAGAACTAATTGCCCTGCACCCATCTCAAGATAATTTCATCATGATTTTCTTCTCTTTTGATTTCTTTTTTCCCTATCAAATGAAATGCAAATGGGCAAAAACTGCTGAAGCAAGTTTTAGCACAGTGTTTATTTATTTATATTCAGTTTTGGGGTCAGAAGAAAAATACCATTAAAGAGAAGTTTTTTAAAAAGTAAAAGCTGCAACATTTAGTGCACAGCAAAAGCCAATCTGTGCATAGAACCTTGAAACCTTTTGCAACATTTTAACTGTGCTGAGTTTAGCTTACCCAGATCATTATTTATTCTTTTATTCCTTTATAAAATGATCTTGGATGGGGTCCGTAGAGTTTGGTCATTTTTGGAAATGAACCTTAAATAATATTTGCTCGACGTGATAACTGGATATGTTTAAGCAGGAATCAAGTATTATGTAACAATTACTTCCACCAGAATTAATAGTTCTTACTTCAGCCTGTTTTCAGCAGGAAATATTATTGACAAGAGATATGTATGTGTGTGTGAAAGAGAAAGGAGGAGGGGGAGAAAGAGAATGGTGTGTTAAAATATCAACAAAAATTGGGCAATGATTAAAATTAACATGGGGTAAAATATAAGTATGCAGGATGAGAAAATTATGTTAAGAATATATAAAGTACAAGATTGAATGATTTCAATCAAAAGTTACAAAAGTGTAACTCAAGAGTGGATGTATAGAAAACAAAAGTTAATATTGTTAAAAAATACATTGTTAAAAAAGTTAATAAAAGTTAAGGCAACGGGCTAGAAACCAGGAGACTGGGAGTTCTAGTCCCGCCTTAGGCATGAAAGCCGGCTGGGTGACCTTGGGCCAGTCCCTCTCTCTCAGCCAAACTCACCTCACAGGGTTGCTGTTGTGGGGAAAATAGGAGGAGGAAGGAGTATTAGGTATGTTCACCACCTTGAGTTATTATAAAAATAATAAAGGCGGGATAGGAAATAAATAAATAGAATAAATAATATATACTGTAGTTAATATTCACAATATGCCAAATGTTAATATACTGTATAGGTAATATTCACAATATGTCAAGTGAATATTCCTTGCCCAATTATAAGTAAAGTGCTGGTTGAATTATGAAAAAATAGATAAGATAGATGTTTTTCAACTGGGCTAAATAATGTGTATCCACATCCACATAATAAATGTGCTTTGAATAAAACTTAAATCTATCAATAAACTTGGACCAGAGTTTCTCAACCAGGGTTCCGTGGAACCCTAGGGTTCCACGAGAGGTCACTAGGGGTTCCCTGGGAGATCACGATTTATTTTTAAAAAATATTTCAAATTCAGTTAACCACATTAAAGAGGCAAATTTCATTCTTTATCTTTAGTTTAAGAACACTGTTAATGCACATATATAGGCCTACCCATGAAATGAATATTATAATTTTGTAACTTCTGGCCTATATTTGAGCCTGAATGTGTAGGGCAGAGCTTTCCAAACTGTGTGTCGTGACACAAAAGTGTGTCGCCACACACAGCGTGGTGTGTCGCCACACCACCCGGAAGCGGCGGCGCGCGTGTGCATGGTGGCAGCGGCAGCCGCTGCCGCCATGCACACGCACGCCGCCTCATGCCCCCCGCGCTGCCACCGTGCGCGTGCGCGCTGCCACACGCCCCCCGCACCGCCCCCCGCTGCCGCCATGTGCGCACGTGCCACCGCATGCCCTATCGTGTCACCGTCGCGCACGCGCGCCCCCATGCCGCCACTGCTGCCGCACCTTGGAAAGCCCTGGTGTAGGGGTTCCCTGAGGCCTGAAAAATATTTCAAAGGTTCCTCCAGGGTCAAAAAGTTGAGAAAGGCTGCAACATTGGAAGAACTTTCTAAGTCTGCTTTGAAACCAATATTGCTAAAGAATTGCCAACTCTACACAGAGCAACTAACTGTTGTGGAACAATGAGCTGTTGTAACATTTTTATCTTTCTTAAGGCTAATCAAGAGAAGTGAATAAATCTTAGACATTACTTTATAGGACATTTAGAGCTCATTTAAGAATACTTAAAGGGGCTGGCAATGAAGTTAACTGCCTTCTGTGTTGCTTAAATGTCTGCAATTTAAAATGATGCATTTATGGTGAGTTTTTAATGGACAACCCAACAACACAATAAATTAACTGAATATAATGCCATGTACAAAAGATAAATAATCTTTTATATTTTAAATTTGTCACAGACAGCTTATTTCAGATATCTCCCTCTCCCCATCAGTGATAGTTTCTTTCTGAATTATTGGAGGCTGTCTTGGACTGTTTGAATGACATTATATGTTCTTGGCTGATCCAGAGCCCAGTTAAGAATGCAATCCTGTGGAAAGGGGTAGCCCACGGGTTGTAAGACTGATCAGGTTGTAAGACTGATTAGAATTCATCCTCCAATTTCAGAAGGAGACCTCTAACTTCACAGGAAAAACCCAACATCCGTTTTTCACTCCTGCCTCCCTGCCCCTAAATCCAGGGATGGTTTGACATCAGGAATCCCCTGACATCAGATCGGTCTGTTACAAGGAGGGGAAATGGGGGCCCACAACATCTAGTTAAGATCTTCAGGGGTCAGGCCTGGTTACAATTTGGATGGAAGATTGTAATGGCTAATTTTTAGACCAATAAAGTTTTGAGAGACACTTCAAAGCAACTAGCTAAAGCTCCGATGTTATCAGGGAAGAATCCTGCCATGTTGCCAGTTCACAAAAAGGCTGCTGAAGAACACCCAGCCTGAGTGTACTGCACATTATTATTGATTTTTAGATGGAAAATAGTTTATTTCCAGGAATTCTTGCAACCCTGTCTCTTTTTCCTCAATAAATCTTGCCAAAGAGGGAGAGATCTGTTTCAAAAAGTGCTACCTCTGGTTCTGACAGATGCCAAAGGACCTGACAGAGCTCTGCAGGGAATATCAGGACTGAGAAGTTGAAAAAATATCCCAGAAGCAGGAAATGGCAAGTCACTTCCATACCTTTGCCAACAAATCTACATGAATAAATTTACATAGTTGCTTGATGTTAACCTCAACTTCAAGGAGATGTTACCTTACTTTTTTGTGTCCTACTCATTATCATGGCTGAGATGCCTTATATATCAGTCTGTGTGTTTAATTATGAACCCTTGTGAAGCATTTGAAGAAGGTCCTTAAGAAGCTCCACATGATGTATTGAATTGTATATGCATTCTCAAAACTTTTCCTCACCACTCCAATAAGAAGCTCTGGGAACTGGTGAGTAAAGGGTTAAGCTTACAAAAGACTCTTCTCATTTAAGGAAATATGGCCATTGGAGAGAGGTATGTAAGACTGTAATTAACATCACATCAAATACAGTTCCCTGGCAGGGATTGGACTTTTATTTTTATTTTTTGTAGTAGTAGAAAGCTAAAACATATTCTTCAAAAACTGTATAGTTCTGAATTTTGTCTTATGTTCTTATTTTGTCTTGTAGTTCTTATATTGTTATATTTTTAGAAAGGTGTATTAAGGAAATTTAAAATTTCAGTTTACATCTATTTAAAAGGCTGAGCGAAGGAAGATAGATGCTTTTGAACTGTGGTGTTGGAGGAAAATTCTGAGAGTACCTTGGACTGCAAGAAGATCAAACCAGTCCATACTCCAGGAAATAAAGCCAGACTGCTGACTTGAGGGAATGATATTAAAGGCAAAACTGAAGTACTTTGGCCACATAATGAGAAGACGGGATACCCTGGAGAAGATGCTGATGCTAGGGAAAGTGGAAGGCAAAAGGAAGAGGGGCCGACCAAGGGCAAGATGGATAGATTATATTCTGGAGGTGACGGACTCGACCTTGGGGGAGCTGGGGGTGGCGAAGGCCGATCGGAAGCTCTGGCGTGGGCTGGTCCATGAAGTCACGAAGAGTCGGAAGCGACTGAACGAATAAACAACAATTAAGGAAATACCAGCATGAGAAACATAATATATTTCTAAAATGACGTGTAATCATATATTAAATGAGGGAACATGTAAAAATGGGTATGTTAAGAGAAATATATAAATAAATGCATATGAATGTTAGCACTCAAACCCACAGAAAACCACTGTTCTATGGTCTCTTCATGAGGAGCAGCTGTCTGGAGCACATGTGAGTGATCTCCCATCCTCTCCTTATCTGAAGAGGTTCCAAAGAACTGGTCTACTCACCAGTTCTTTGGTCTTTGCCACGGTCATCAGCTCTACTTTCACAGAGCCATCTTCAGTTCACCACACCTCCCCTGGATGCAAGGACTGTGCATTTGTAAGGAATCTGAAGAAATGCGATAATGCATATGTATGTATATCTTTCAAAAAGTAAAAGGTTACCTAGTCTGAGTTTCATTACTGAATTTAGTTTCTGCTGGTGCAAATCCATTACTCTGTTAATATTATCCTACTGGCTCTGCTAAATGTGTATCAATTTCATTCTGCTTGATTTTTCAGTCAGCAGGGTTCCACCACAATTAATGGACCATAACGTTACTATGCAGTATCTAAATTTCTTGTTACATTATTCCATGAGCAAACAGGTATTTGTCAATTGACTGCTTGCAGTTTATTAAACTAATAGATGTAAACTGTTTTGAGCAAAAACTTACAAGATTAAGGTTTTTAATATAGGATACCATTAAGCCTCACATGCTGAAAATAGTTTTAATAAACACTTCTTTGCTAATTGAATTTGAGTTAATGGAGAATCCGCATGAATAGATTTTAATTACTGCCATATTAAAGTTTATACAATAATAAATGTCATAGTGGTGTAACTTCTGTGGAGGTCAAGTTTTATCATACACTCTTCTTCTGTTACTTGTTAGACAGATGAGTATTGTCATTTGATCAAAATAAGAAAAGAGAAAAAGAAGAAAAACATTCCCATTTCTCAGGAAAGGTTATTTACAGTGAACAATGTTATATAGGTTATTAGGAATACAAACAAGGTTTGTGAGTATAGGTAGTCCTCACTTAATGAAAATAATTGGGACTGGCAGCTCCATTGCTATGTGACATGTTGTAAAGTGCGACATCACATGACCACACCAACTTACGACAGCAGTTGTGGCGGTCCCGGTTGCCGTCATTAAGTGAATCCCGCATGGCTGTTAGGCATGATGTCACATGATCGCCATTTGCAACCTCCTGTCAGCTTCCCCATTGACTTTGCTTGTTGAAAGCAGGCACTGAAAGTCACAAATGGTGATCCCATGACTGTGGGACGCTGTGACTCATAATTGTGAACCGGTGCCAAGCACCTGAATCATGATCACGTGACCACAGGGATGCTGCAATGGCCACAACTACGAGGACCAGTCGTGAGTCTCCTGGTTCAGCACCATCGTAACTTTGAATGGTTGCTGAATGAGTGGTCATTAAACAAGGACTACCTGTAGTTAAGATATGGGACTTGGACTCTAGATCAAGTTCCTACTCAACCACAGAACTCACTTTTCTCATTTCTCTGATCTCAGCCCAACTAACTTCACAGGGTTGTTGCTGGGATAAAGGTACAATAGAGCCTATGCATGTCACCTCGAGCTCTTAGAGAAATGGTGGAATATAAATGCAAGCAACCAGTATTCAAACATAGAATTATGAAACAAGGAACCAAATATTAGTTATTTTGACAAGCTTAGCATCAGACACATTTCATTCTTATTGTAATGATTGACACATTTTCACATATCAGGTTTCTTCAAGTAGAATTTGAGGAAGATGTACTGTAACTGGGCTACAAGGATGACAACTACCATCTCATGCAATTCTGCTCAATGAATTTAAGAAGAATTTAAGATGATTTAATACATTTGACCCAGGGTTTAAGTATATTTTTTGCAACTGTGTTGAAAGCTGAATGTTGTCTCCTTTACATCGCAGAATCACTACATATTTAGTGTCCCTTCCTGCCTACTTCCAGGAGACACTATATGAAATGACCCACAAGAGTCACTTCATATTGGTAGCTTTATAGCTAACAGCTATATTGTAATAATACAAGAACTGGTTCATACAAATCTTGTAAACAGCCCTTCTGACACCGTAAGCTATTGACAATATCTGTTTATAATCAATGTGCAAATGTACATCTGCTAAGTCTAGTAGATGCAGTAAGTCTAGTACATCTAAATCACCTTAATTTCACTGAGGCTTAAAGGATTTCAAGACAGCATAATGACACATAACATTTCTATATAATACTTTCTGATGGTCAAAATATGGCTCTGTAATCTGTATAATCCATGTAGTATCCCCTAATGTTAGATTATGGCCCTTAATTGAGGGAGAGGATATAGATTGGAAACAAATGTATTTATTTGTTGCTCCAATCCAAAAGAATGCTGATTGTTGCACATTCCCCTCTTTCCCTCTGAACGTTAAAAACAAAACAGAATAACAAGATAGCCATTAACAATTTCAGCTAAAATGACAAAAGGTTTTAGTATCTGAGATGCTCTAACACAGTGCTTTCCAAACTCCTGCCATTGGTGACACACCAACGGCTGCAGCGGTGGGGGGCGCGCGCGGCAGTGTGCATGGCGGCGGCGGCCTCATGTTTTCCGCTAAAACCCGGAAGCGCTGATGGTGCGCCGCTGCCGCAGCGCACCCCCCCACACCACCACCGTGCACGTCCACTGGGTTTTGCGACACACAGTTTGGAAAGCTATGCTCTAACATCAAAACAGAAACCATCAAGGGTGACTTACTGCTCATATCAGTTTCACTCCCAAGTGCCTCTAAAAAAGTCAGGTTTTAACAGAATTGCTGAAGCTCAATAAGCTGTGAAGTAGCCTCATCTTGGGAGGTAAACTATTCTAGGGAAGGACATCTGTAACTGGGAGGGCTCATTCCATGGCTTGTGGTAATGACATTCTATAAGGGAAGAAGCCTGGAACAAGGCTACTTTCCCAGCCTTACTGGGTAGGAGAAGGTGGTCCTGTAGAAATATTCACTTAGTACACTGCAGGACCACCATCTCAACTTTTTCTGTACCAAGTGTCACTGCCCTTTGAATGGCATGGTGATGCCTGTACTCCAAAATGTAGCTGTGAACTAGGACAAAAATATTTCAATATAATGAAATATATGTGTTTGTGTAATTTTAATTATTCTCCAGTTATGTATTTATTAATTATCCTGCCTGTCTATTTTAAATTGCAATTGGATCACAACACTTTTAGATCTTTGGAAGCTGCCACAAGACTTCAGAGACTGCACAGACCTTAGGGCTTAGGTGGGGTTGTTGTTGTTCAGTCGTTTAGTCGTGTCCGACTCTTCGTGACCTCATGGACCATAGCACGCCAGGCCTTCCTGTCCTCCACTGTCTCTCGGAGTTTACTCAAATTCATGTTCATTACATCGGTGATGCTATCTAACCATCTCATCCTCTGCCGTCCCCTTCTCCTTTTGCCCTCAGTCTTTCCCAGCATCAGGGTCTTTTCCAGTGAGTCCTCTCTTCGCATTAGGTGGCCAAAGTATTTGAGCTTCAGCTTCAGCATCTGTCCTTCCAATGAGCAGTCAGGGTTGATTTCCTTTAGGATTGACTGGTTTGACCTCCTTGCAGTCCAAGGGACTCTCAAGAGTCTTCTCCAGCACCACAGTTCGAAAGCATCAATTCTTCGGCGCTCAGCCTTCCTTATGGTCCAACTCTCACAGCCATACATTGCTACTGGAAAAACCATAGCTTTAACTATACGGACCTTTGTCGGCAAGGTGATGTCTCTGCTTTTTAATACGCTGTCTAGGTTTGCCATAGCTTTCCTCCCAAGGAGCAAGCGTCTTTTAATTTCATGGCTGCAGTCACCGTCTGCGGTGATCTTGGAGCCCAAGAAAATAAAATCTGTCACTGCTTCCATTTCTTCCCCTTCTATTTGCCAGGAAGTGATGGGACCAGATGCCATGATCTGGGTTTTTTTAATGTTGAGTTTCAAGCCAGCTTTTGCACTCTCCTTTTTCACCCTCATCAAGAGGCTCTTTAGTTCCTCTTCACTTTCTGCCATTAGGGTGGTATCGTCTGCATATCTGAGGTTGTTGATATTTTTCCCGGCAATCTTAACTCCGGCTTGTGATTCATCCAGCCCGGCATTTCTCATGATGTACTCTGCATATAAGTTAAATAAGCACGGTGATAATATACAGCCTTGTCGTACTCCTTTCCCAATTTTGAACCAGTCGGTTGTTCCATGTCCGGTTCTAACTGTTGCTTCTTGACCCGCATACAGGTTTCTCAGGAGACAGGTAAGGTGGTCTGGTACTCCCATCTCTTTAAGAATTTGCCACAGTTTGTTGTGATCCACACAATCAAAGGCTTTAGCGTAGTCAATGAAGCAGAAGTAGATGTTTTTCTGGAACTCTCTTGCTTTTTCCATGATCCAGCGAATGTTGGCAATCTGATCTCTAGTTCCTCTGCCTCTTCGAAACCCAGCTTGCACTTCTGGTAGTTCTCGGTTCACATGCTGCTGAAGCCTAGCTTGTAGGATTTTGAGCATAACCTTGCTGGCATGTGAAATGAGCGCAATTGTACGGTAGTTTGAACATTCTTTGGCATTGCCTTTCTTTGGGATTGGAATGTAAACTGACCTTTTCCAATCCTGTGGCCACTGTTGAGTTTTCCAAATTTGTTGGCATATTGAGTGCAGCACTTTAACAGCATCATCTTTTAGGATTTTAAATAGCTCAGCTGGGATACTGTCTTCTCCGCTAGCTTTGTTGTTAGTAATGCTTCCTAAGGCCCACTTGACTTCACTCTCTAGGATGTCCGGCTCAAGGTCAGTGACCACACCATCATATTTATCAGGGATATTAAGATCTTTCTTGTATAGTTCTTCTGTGTATTCTTGCCACCTCTTCTTAATCTCTTCTGCTTCTGTTAGGTCCCTGCCTTTTTTGTCCTTTATCATGCCCATCTTTGCACAAAACGTTCCCTTGATATCTCCGATTTTCTTGAAGAGATCTCTAGTCTTCCCCATTCTATTGTTTTCCTCGATTTCTTTGCATTGTTCATTTAAGAAGGCCTTCTTATCTCTCCTTGCTATTCTCTGGAATTCTGCATTCAGTTGTTTATATCTTTCCCTTTCTCCCTTGCCTTTTGCTTCCCTTCTTTCCTCAGCTATTTGTAAAGCCTCATCAGTCAGCCACTTTGCTTTCTTGCATTTCTTTTTCTTTGGGATGGTTTTAGTTGCTGCCTCCTGTACAATGTTACGAACCTCCATCCATAGTTCTTCAGGCACTCTGTTTACCAGATCTAATCCTTTAAATCTATTCCTCACCTCCACTGTATATTCATAAGGGATATGATTTAGGTCATACCTGATTGGTCTAGTGGTTTTCTCTACGTTCTTCAATTTAAGCCTAAATTTTGCGATAAGAAGCTCATGATCTGAGCCACAGTCAGCTCCAGGTCTTGTTTTTGCTGATTGTATAGAGCTTCTCCATCTTTGGCTGCAAAGTATATAATCAATCTGATTTCGGTATTGACCATCTGGTGATGTCCATGTGTAGAGTCGTCTCTTGTGTTGTTGGAAAAGAGTGTTTGCTATGACCAGCGTGTTCTCTTGACAAAACTCTATTAGCCTTTGCCCTGCTTCATTTTGTACTCCGAGGCCGAACTTGCCCGTTATTCCGGTTATTTTTTGACTTCCTACCTTAGCATTCCAGTCCCCTATGATGAAAAGGACATCTTTTTTTGGTGTTAGTTCTAGAAGGTGTTGTAGATCTTCATAGAACCGGTCAACTTCAGCTTCTTTGGCATCAGTGGTTGGGGCATAGACTTGGATCACTGTGATGTTGAATGGTTTGCCTTGGATTCGAACTGAAAGCATTCTGTCGTTTTTGAGGTTGTACCCCAGTACTGCCTTTCCCACTCTTTTATTGACTATGAGAGCTACTCCATTTCTTCTAAGGGATTCTTGCCCACAGTAGTATATATAATGGTCTCCTGAATTAAATTCGCCCATTCCTGTCCATTTTAGTTCGCTGATTCCCAAGATGTCGATGTTCAATCTTGTCATCTCATGTTTGACCACATCCAGCTTACCTTGATTCATAGATCTTACATTCCAGGTTCCTATGCAATATTGTTCTTTACAGCATCGGACTTTCCTTCCACTTCCAGACACATCCACAACTGAGCGTCCTTTCGGCTTTGGCCCAGCCGTTTCACACTTTCTGGAGCTACTCGGAATTGCCCTCCGCTCTTCCCCAGTAGCATTTTGGACACCTTCTGACCTGAGGGGCTCATCTTCCGGCGTCATATCTTTTAGCCTTTTGATACTGTCCATGGGTTTTCTTGGCAAGGATACTGGAGTGGTTTGCCATTCCCTCCTCCAGTGGACCACGTTTTGTAATTAGGTGGGGTAACTCTGGCCTAATATCTTCATGGGCAAGGCAAGATTTAACAGAAAGCCTTTCTAAGTTGGTCCATCTCTTTAGCATCCTTTGATCTCTGGACATCGATGGTGTGAAATCTTGCAAAGCAATAAGTGACTTAATGAAACAGGTATTTCTCCTAGATGGTAGAATGTTCTACATTTTGTCATAATCAGCACATAGTGACTAATGATTTCTATCTATATTCCATAAATAAAGTCACAAATATTACATCAAAGAATGTTCATATGATTAATATTTTCATTGTAAGATGGTCTTTGGATGTGATCCTATAACAGAAACTTTAATGACATCAATCCTTATTAATTACTTTACCACATGTCTGCTATCTCATGCCTCTTAAATGTAGAGTTACAGTCAACAATGTGATATAAGACAGGCATGTCTTGGATCTTATTAACACAATTCAAGTAGCAGAATAACCCTAAAAAGAGTGAGGTGATTTTTGTTGATTTCTACTTCCCTATGCAATTATATTCACACACCCTTAAAATGGTTCTAGAAGGTTGAGAAGCTTTCCCTGAAATTTGTATTAATTATCACAGGGAACTGGCAAAACTCACATGCTTCTCCTTCTGCAGAAGCAAATGTTTCTGCATGTGGAGTGCTTATATTCATGGCAGGGGCACTTTGAATCCAACTCAGTATATCAATGCAAGGTTTTATGCCTTTTCCTTAGTTTAGAGGAACATCGATCAGGTTGGGTGACAGGCTGCTGAAGTCTTTTTATCTCTACCATATTAAGCTCAATGAAAATGGAAGGGGGCGGGGCTAGGGAGGAAGCTTAATTCTTGCTAAGCATCCTCTGCATAGAGAGGGTTAAACCATTGCTTTACATTATATACAGGTGTGCCTAGATGTCATTTGAATAGTCCAGATAGAACTGTATGGCAGAAGATAAGAGACAATTTGTACACAAAGGACAAGCTGAGATGTTCTCATGCAGGTCCACAAACTAATTTCTCAAAATTGTATCCTTTGGTTTGGATTGCAGAGCCAGGACTCTTAGTCACAGTAGCAGATTTTTTCATGAAGTTGCATGTAATCATACACCTACTTGTCTGAATAATTAACAGCGTACTTTAGGGCACTGTACTTTAGGGGGCGTGGTACTTTAGGGGGCACGATGGCTCAGCGGGTAAGGTGCCAGGCTTGTCGATCGGAAGATCGCAAGTTCGGAGGTTCGAGACCTGAGCACCGCATGACGGAGTGAGCTCCCGCACTCGCCCCAGCTCTTGCCAACCTAGCAATTCAAAAGCATGCAAATGCAAGTAGATGAATAGGTACCACTTTGGTGGGATGGTAACAGCGTTCCGCATGCGTGATGCCGGCCACATGACCGCAGAAGCGTCTTTGGACAACGCTAGCTCTTCGGCTAACAAACGGAGATGAGCACCGGCCCCTAGAGTTGAACACGACTGTGCAGGGAAATCTTAACTTTTACTTTAGGGCATGTAATTCACCTTGTTTCTAAGAATGTCTAAACACTTAGTAAATATGTTTCTACATGAGGGAGGCTTACCACTCTGCCTTTGATTAATTGGGAGGCTTCACGGCAAGTATCAAGACAGAAAATTAAATCCCAAATAGGTGAATAAATCAGTAAATCTTTCCAAGTAGATTGATGATGACTTTCCTAGCAGGTGCTACTATTAATAAATTGCTGTATCTTTTCAGATGAAACTAATGGCTTTCTTTGGCATTTAAAGACTTGCATTGAACTTCCCATCTCCCCCAAATGCCCTGGTATAATGTGTATGAGCTAGCTATCTGATGAAGAGTTCTGAAGAACTCAGGAATAGAACTTCTGTTTTGTGGCATTTTGGCTGGTCCTAATAAAGTTGGTCCTAACTGTGGAAGTGGGATGAGAAATGAAAAGCATTCAACATCTACAATTAGACAATACTTTTGTTAGAATCTTTTTGTTTTTTATAATCATTTATCTAAAATATGCTTTGATGCTTTATAATGAGATAACTTCCTTCCATAAATAAATAGGATAAAATTAGAACAGCCGATTGTGGAAGGATGAACTGCCCTGAACCAGAAAAATATTACGTGCAACCATCAAGGTAAAAATTTTTTTAGTGGTCTGACAGGTGCACAGCTTAGAAACATATATAGTTACGGAGCAAAGAGGGAAAAATGTTTAAGCCCCTTAAAATATCCTGCAAGTTGGCATGTAGGTTCTGAAATATAAAAGAAGCCAGAGCACATAGGCAGACAAGTATGTGTGTGTTGTGGGGGGGGGGGGGGGGCAGTGTCTTCTAGGTTTGGCAGATGTTACTGGAGTGAAAGGCAACCAGATAGAATGTGGAGCAGAGGAAGCAGCAACTGAGAAAAACAGGAACCCAATGATCCATGGCCAGGAAGAAGATACCAGAAAGAAGCCTGAGGAAGCTGAAACCGGAGAAGGAATCTGAAAAAAGTTGGCAGAAAAGGAGATGTATCCCTGGCTGTAGATGGTGGCAAAACATAAACCCCAGGTAGTTCAAGAGCTGGAGAACTTGGCAAGGATGAATTAAGAGACAATAGAAAACTTTAGTACAATTAGTATAATTACAAGCAGGAAGGCAGGAAAAGCTGTTAACATTCCTAAGCCACCTTAGATATGATGAGATATGATGCTTGCAGATTTCTGTCCAACTGCATATATGCATGTATTCTTAACCTATACCAATTAAGATTTCAGCAACTAGTTGACTGAGATTGTTGTTGTTGTTGTTGTTGTTCAGTCATTTAGTCGTGTCCGACTCTTCGTGACCTCATGGACCATAGCACGCCAGGCCTTCCTGTCCTCCACTGTCTCCTGGAGTTTACTCAAATTCATGTTCATTACATTGGTGATGCTATCTAACCATCTCATCCTCTGCCATCCCCTTCTCCTTTTGCCTTCAGTCTTTCCCAGCATTAGGGTCTTTTCCAGTGAGTCCTCTCTTCGCATTAGGTGGCCAAAGTATTTGAGCTTCAGCTTCAGCATCTGTCCTTCCAATGAGCAGTCAGGGTTGATTTCCTTTAGGATTGACTGGTTTGACCTCCTTGCAGTCCAAGGGACTCTCAAGAGTCTTCTCCAGCACCACAGTTCAAAAGCATCAATTCTTCGGCGCTCAGCCTTCCTTATGGTCCAACTCTCACAGCCATACATTACTACTGGAAAAACCATAGCTTTAACTATACGGACCTTTGTCGGCAAAGTGATGTCTCTGCTTTTTAATATGCTGTCTAGGTTTGCCATAGCTTTCCTCCCAAGGAGCAAGCGTCTTTTAATTTCATGGCTGCAGTCACCGTCTGCGGTGATCTTGGAGCCCAAGAAAATAAAATCTGTCACTGCTTACATTTCTTCCCCTTCTATTTGCCAGGAGGTGATGGGACCAGATGCATATACTTAAAAAAAACAAATTGGTGATTTAGAAATGGGGTGGCCAGTTTTAATGTCCCTTTAAGGCTACAGCGTGGCTTGGAAATGGTGACGTCCCTGCCTCTTGGGTGCTCTTACCAATCGAGTGCAAAATGCAGTTTGCAATCTCCTGGCTGCAAGCCTCCATTCCGGAGGACAGATGGGATGATTCCAAGTGTTCTCCTTAGTCCGGAGAACATTGCTGGGCTTCAGGAAAGCCTGCCTGAGCCCCAAAAAAAGCTGCCGTGCTGTCCGCTCCAGCCGCTGAAACAGCGGGCATAGTCACTCAGTCCACCATTCCCACCATAAGCCCAGGGCTTAATTCCTATCCATACACACCCTCTGACACCTGTCTGGGTCTCAGCAATGTAGGTATATAATCTGTCATATCTGGGATCAGTCACTATATGATGCAGTAAATTTTCCTCCATGTGGTATTTCTGAATGTTATGGCAGGGAGAAGGAGAACTCAGGATGGGAAGCTCATTTTCTTTGGCAGACGAGCATAAGTGGTAGTCGTACATCTTAACTGGAGGTCTCTTTGGCCACCATGTTACCAGATGCATTCAAAATCCCTTGTTTCCATGTGGAGTCCACATTCTCAGATTGATGGCATAGCTTAAATATTTCCTGAGGGCTTTATTCATCTCATTGCTGGGACAGCATAGTTCCTTTCAGAGGCAAAATATCTGCATTATACTGTATATGAAGGATCAGGCCTGGAGCATGTGCAGTTCTTGGAGCAGTGGCTGCTTTTATTTGAGCTTCCAGTCAGGGAGCAAGAATGAATAGTCTACTGTTTCAGTAATATATTTAAAAAACACAGGAAAGGAAATGCAATATATAATATTTATTTTAAGAAATAATAGAATGCAGTGACCTATATACTTACATAATGACATATACATTGTTCACTATTTGGATGAAACATATAAATATAGCTTGGAATAACTTGGTTAGTAAGAAGCTAACAGCTGTCAGTCTTGTTTAAAGAAAATAGTCTCATAAAGCCGAGAAGACAGAGGCCTCTAGGAGGTCTGAGGAGTTCTATAAATATTGTAAAATGCATGCATGCATGCATACATACATACATACATGCATGCATACACAAAAAAAACAAGCAAGCAGAGAGCTAGGGAGGTGTTTTGAGAGAAAAATATCATTGGAGAAAAAGCTGGTCTCTTAAACAATTCTAGACAAGAGAACGTAGGGGCATCCAGTGCCCGTGCTGACAAAGTGGCACCTGGGGTATCTTTGTACCAAAGATGATTAAATCAAGCCCAGAAATTCCTTCATCCATGTTCTACTCCTTCCAAGACCAAGTACAATACTTCTGGAGTCAAATACTGTAATAATCAGCTAACGCTTCTCTGGCTGTCTCTCTTTATTTGTCTCACTACCAGACTTCAACATATTGCCTGCTGCTGAACTCCAGCTACTAGGAGGCTTTCATTGGTCAGGACCATTGGGAATTTTGGGTGAGAAAGCATTCCAAGGAGGAACAGGCTGTTAATGGTCTCCATGGTTGCCAGTAAAAAAGTATTTAGAGACCTTCTCCAGTGATTCAAATGCTTGAACTAAAGATGGAATGGACAGGTTTAAATTTACCACATGCAAATGTTTTTCTGCTGCTTGATAAACTACTTTACAGCTTCCTGCTTAATTAAATACTCCTTTAGGCATGGGATCTCCTGAGGATATTATTCCAGGATTAAAGGAGGCTGAAGTATAGAACTTGGCTGCCAGAAATTAGTACCAGCACTTACTTTTTCATTATAGCCCTCATTTTCTTCACAGTTTAAGTCAATGAGCCCTGGGTCTGAAAAATCAAGTGAACTCTTCCAAAGACAGAATAGTGAGAATGGTTATTTAGAGACTAAAAGATTGAACAAGACAAAACAATTACAATATATATTCTAAGAGTTCAAATGACTTTCATATATATGGGGAAAGTAACACTTCCAACCCCTTCATGGATCACTGCCTTGTCGTGGCGAAGGGGCTTGCGTAACTCAATGAAGTAAGGTCAAGACAGACAGGTCATGACGGAGAATTCTGACAAAACATGGTCCACTGGAGGAGGGAATGGCAAATCACTCCAGTATCCTTGCCAAGAAAACCCATGGACAGTATCAAAAGGATAAAAGATATGACAAAAACAACAGAATGCTTTCAGTTCGGATACAAGGCAAACCATTCAACATCACAGTAATCCAAGTCTATGCCCCAACCACTGATGCCAAAGAAGCTGAAGTTGACCGGTTCTATGAAGACCTACAACACCTTCTAGAACTAACACCAAAAAAAGATGTCCTTTTGATCATAGGGGACTGGAATGCTAAAGTAGGAAGTGAAAAAATAACCGGAATAACAGGCAAGTTCGGCCTCGGAGTACAAAATGAAGCAGGCCAAAGGCTAATAGAGTTTTGTCAAGAGAACACGCTGGTCATAGCAAACACTCTTTTCCAACAACACAAGAGACGACTCTACACATGGACATCACCAGATGGTCAATACCGAAATCAGATTGATTATATACTTTGCAGCCAAAGATGGAGAAGCTCTATACAATCAGCAAAAACAAGACCTGGAGCTGACTGTGGCTCAGATCATGAGCTTCTTATCGCAAAATTTAGGCTTAAATTGAAGAACGTAGAGAAAACCACTAGACCACTCAGGTATGACCTAAATCATATCCCTTATGAATATACAGTGGAGGTGAGGAATAGATTTAAAGGATTAGATCTGGTAGACAGAGTGCCTGAAGAACTATGGATGGAGGTTCGTAACATTGTACAGGAGGCAGCAACTAAAACCATCCCAAAGAAAAAGAAATGCAAGAAAGCAAAGTGGCTGACTGATGAGGCTTTACAAATAGCTGAGGAAAGAAGGGAAGCAAAAGGCAAGGGAGAAAGGGAAAGATATAACCAACTGAATGCAGATTTCCAGAGAATAGCAAGGAGAGATAAGGCGGCCTTCTTAAATGAACAATGGAAAGAAATCGAGGAAAACAATAGAATGGGGAAGACTAGAGACTAGAGGTGGCAAGAATACACAGAAGAACTATACAAGAAAGATCTTAATATCCCTGATAAATACGATGGTGTGGTCACTGACCTTGAGCTGGACATCCTAGAGAGTGAAGTCAAGTGGGCCTTAGGAAGCATTACTAACAACAAAGCTAGCGGAGAAGACAGTATCCCAGCTGAGCTATTTAAAATCCTAAAAGATGATGCTGTTAAAGTGCTGCACTCAATATGCCAACAAATTTGGAAAACTCAACAGTGGCCACAGGATTGGAAAAGGTCAGTTTACGTTCCAATTCCAAAGAAAGGCAATGCCAAAGAATGTTCAAACTACCGTACAATTGCGCTAATTTCACATGTTAGCAAGGTTATGCTCAAAATCCTACAAGCTAGGCTTCAGCAGTATGTGAACCGAGAACTACCAGAAGTGCAAGCTGATCAGATTGCCAACATTTGCTGGATCATGGAAAAAGCAAGAGAGTTCCAGAAAAACATCTACTTCTGCTTCATTGACTATGCTAAAGCCTTTGATTGTGTGGATCACAACAAACTGTGGCAAATTCTTAAAGAGATGGGAGTACCAGACCACCTTACCTGTCTCCTGAGAAACCTGTATGCGGGTCAAGAAGCAAGAGTTAGAACCGGACATGGAACAACCGATTGTTTCAAAATTGGGAAAGGAGTACGACAAGGCTGTATATTATCACCCTGCTTATTTAACTTATATGCAGAGTACATCATGAGAAATGGCGGGCTGGATGAATCACAAGCCGGAGTTAAGATTGCCGGGAGAAATATCAACAACCTCAGATATGCAGACAATACCACCCTAATGGCAGAAAGTGAAGAGGAACTAAAGAGCCTCTTGATGAGGGTGAAAGAGGAGAGTGCAAAAGCTGGCTTGAAACTCAACATTAAAAAAACCCAGATCATGGCATCTGGTCCCATCACTTCATGGCAAATGGAAGGGGAAGAAATGGAAGCAGTGACAGATTTTATTTTCTTGGGCTCCAAGATCACCGCAGACGGTGACTGCAGCCATGAAATTAAAAGACGCTTGCTCCTTGGGAGGAAAGTTATGGTAAACCTAGACAGCATATTAAAAAGCAGAGACATCACCTTGCCGACAAAGGTCCGTATAGTTAAAGCTATGGTTTTTCCAGTAGTAATGTATGGCTGTGAGAGTTGGACCATAAGGAAGGCTGAGCGCCGAAGAATTGATGCTTTTGAACTGTGGTGCTGGAGAAGACTCTTAAGAGTCCCTTGGACTGCAAGGAGGTCAAATCAGTCAATCCTAAAGGAAGTCAACCCTGACTGCTCATTGGAAGCACAGATGCTGAAGCTGAAGCTCAAATACTTTGGCCACCTAATGCGAAGAGAGGACTCACTGGAAAAGACCCTGATGCTGGGAAAGACTGAAGGCAAAAGGAGAAGGGGACGGCAGAGGATGAGATGGTTAGACAGCATCACCGATGTAACGAACATGAATTTGAGTAAACTCCAGGAGACAGTGGAGGACAGGAAGGCCTGGCGTGCTATGGTCCATGAGGTCGCGAAGAGTCGGACACGACTAAATGACTGAACAACAATACTTCCAAAGAAGACTAATCAGATCCTTCTTTAGGAAAGGAATCACCTTCTATGGTTTTCTTGGGGAGGATAGAGAAAAGTTATCCAAAATTTAATTTATGAAAGCTTCTCATTTTTTTCCTCCTGGGGCTTTATAGCTGAGACATTTTGTCTGAATTAAGCAGCAAGTGGTTCTGACAATTACTCCAATCTACAGAATATAAGGGGTTTTTGAGATGCTGCAGAATATACTCCCAGGAAAACACAGGTAGGATTTCAGGTTGCAGGTAGATCTTTTTCCATTCTCAAGGGCAGAAGGTGCTCAAGTCCTCTAAGAATGATTGTCTTGACACTCAGACCTCTCCCCACCCACTCTTCTCTTGCGTGATCCCTATAGGATCCCTGAACTCCCATTTTTCTCTCAAGTGGCATCTGCACCTCACCACCAATACCAAAAGCTCAGTAGAAGACCAGTTTTGCATCGTCTATACAGAGCAGAGTGGTAAGGCAAGGAAACAGTGGGCAACCTGTATCTATATTTATGGTTCCCATTCAAATGCCAACCTGAGCCATTCCATTATTACAGTATATCTCTATGGGGCCTCAGCATCAAGCACTCTTCAAGGTGTCATGGTCAATTGGGTACCAAAAATGAGGCTCTCCTTTCTTGGAATTGGTGTGCTTTTTAGCCTGTTTGCCCCCACTCATCTCCCCTACCCTGGTTGTTTATTTTTTATCTAACTGTTTTAAAATTGATTCTCAAAAATTATCCAAACTGGATAGATAATGCCTCTGAGACCAAGCATTGTCTAATGCCCTGCCACAGAGACATATGGAAATCGCATTGTGTACTTAAGTACGTTTATTATTTCATTAAATGGGCTGACACATAAAGTGTTTAATAAAATTAGAATTATATTAAATACTGTGTCCCAGATCTAAAGAAGAAAAACAGTTGTTCTGTCAGTTTGAGAAAATGCATTTTGATAATCTATTCTATGCAATTATTATATATATATTTCTTTTGCTGTTGCCTCTGGGTTTGAATACATTTGTTCTAAGACTGTCTAGCTGTCTTAGAAACATCTATTCTTGTTAAGATCTAACTATGGATATCTTTCATTCCATGTCCTCTTAGTATACTTGTAATGTACAAAAAAAGAAGATGTATACTAATGTTATTTTAGCAGAATAACACAGAAAAAGTGTTTGAGTGCAGTCTCGCCATTGTCACATGTACTCATGTAAGAAAAATGTGCTGTGAAATAACCTGTACCCTTTCTTCCAGCTGTACAAAAATAAAGTGTTATCTCAGTAAGGTTCATACCAGAGCCGACGGTCTGGGTTAAAGGCCATCTCACTCTCATTTGTACTTCTAAATTTTTGATGGACCATATTAATCACTGTGATGCAAAGGCTAATCTATGTTATGCTTTTTATTTGCTTATCATCTTATTCCTTTCTGAAGGAGCATACTTCTGTGGCAAAAAAAATGTATGAAGGGGAGCCAAGTGAAACAGTAATAAAGACTATGTCCCTAGGCTCAAACATTCATAGTTATGGTGACTGTGACAATGAAATAAAGAGATGTTTACAGCTACTTGTGAGAAAGGATCTAGATAAACAATGGAGTAACATTACACTGGTAACAAAGGTACATATTCTCAAGGTCACTGTTTCCCCATAAACTATGGCTGTGAAAGCCTGATCATTAGAAAAGCTGAGGGAAGAAAAAAATATTCATTTGAATTGTATTCCTGGAGGAAATTCTTGGTGATACCTTGGACCAAAAGGACGCAGAATTCAATACTGTACTAGATAAAGTAAAGCCAGACTGCTCACTGGAAGCACTAATAATGAAGTTAAGCTTAAATAATTTGGACATATAATTTCAAAGACAAATGTAATTTTAAAAAGACAATAGAAAAAGATACTGACAGAAGATAAGGTGGGTGGATACTATCACTGATGACATTAACATAAACTTACAAGAACTCAGACAAGCAGTTATTGACAGACAATCCTGGTGAAATGTTCATCAAATCATAAAGAATTAACAGTGATGGAATAATTGCATAACAATTATCAGGGGAACCAAGCATAATAACCAGGATTATTCCATGAAGTTTTGGTGCCTGAAGAGAAGAGCAAGATGGCCTCCTTACCCCAATCCATCTAGCAAAATTTATTGGACTAGCAGCTCAATATTGCTTAATTATTCAACATTCTACCTGTTCAAGAAAATATAAGGACTTGAATCTTGATAAAGCATGTCCTCCTTGTGTGTGAATCTTGCCTTTTCCATTTGAACATGATTAGATTTCTCTTTTGTAATCACAGAACTGTTTTTATCAAATAATAGAGTTTACTTTCAAAAGAAACAGTATCTAATACATAGATTTTAGAGAATTAGAGGAATACTTGAGGGAGGGGAGACATACAATTTGCTAACTGCTCAACAGAAATGTTTCCCTTATTAAAAATACATACTTCATTGTGAAAAACCAATGTCATAAATTGTCAACTCCAATCAAATTTAAAGTACAACTGAATACACACACACACAGTCTATTTGTGTTTCATTTAGAATGTCAAAATTCCTTTAAAGAAGCTTCTTCTTTTTTAAAGTAGATATGAGTTCTAAGATTATTGTCAGGTAATATTTGAAGACTGATAATATGAGTATGAGTGATAACCAAGCATTTACATAAAACTGATGTAAGTCAGATGCTTTGATAGCTCTCTGGTGTTAAAAAATGAGTAGCAAAGGAGGTGTTTAAAACTGGTTTTGTAGCAGTTTCAGAAGGTAAAAGGAACCTGGGGTTAAGCAGCATTGTTTTAACTGGCAAAATGGATGCAGTTATTTTTATAGTACTTGGATCAAGAAAAATTATAAAGGAAAACACAATAATAGCTCTATGGAATATGCTTTAATTACACTAGAAAAGCCCATTATAAAGTTCAGCTGAAAAGAGATCACAATATTCCTGTAGGTGGTTAAATGAATGTGACAAAATGGAAATATAGATCAGCCTGATGCACTGTGGAATATAAAGTGCGCTGAAGAACTTTCAGAAAGGATAATATTGGATTGATTTTTCAAAGATGCAACATGCTGAAAAAACAAAACAACCTTTTTCACTGCAATGGTTCATTAATTCTGACAAAATTAGGACTGGCAACAAGGATCAGTTACTGTAAATAGCTCTCACTAAGAGTCATGAACTTAATTTTTCATGCCTCTTGGATATATTGAGCAATAGGATATTGAAAGCCCATTGCAATCCACTTATTGATTCAAATGGCTATTAGAAATCCCCGGAAAATTTAGGGACCATTTCCTCATCAAAATACTTGCCATAGGTTTCCTTCCTTCCTTCCTTCCTTCCTTCCTTCCTTCCTTCCTTCCTTCCTTCCTTCCTTCCTTCCTTCCTTCCTTCTCTATATCTAAATACTAAATTAAATTATTTGAGCTTTCCAGGAAATAGACTTTATTTTTTTCCAAAAGCAATACAACACCCATTCAAGGGTGTGCTTTGTAATTTTGCAGCATTCTTTGCCAAAGAGTTTATCCTTTCAGTTGGAAACTTTCCAAGTATACTTGTTCAGTCCCCAAATAACAGTTAGATACACTGTTCTAAAATGAGAAGTAAAATAGTCTCTGTTTAAAAGAACTAAGTGCTTAAACTACCTCATATTTCTCTGAAATTGGCAGTGTTTCTTGTTAGGGAGAATTTTTCCCCAAACTAGGGAGATAAATAATCTTCCCTCCCCACAAAAGAGAATTGCACCAAAACTCAAAGTGAACCAATTCAGTAGGGATATAAAAACCATCTATTTTTTTTCTAAGTACAACAGCTGTACTTAGAACCTTAGAAGCTATAGAACCTTTTTTCTAATGGGGAAAAAAGATATTTTTAGAGAGCCTATTTAATTCCAAAATCCCTGTTCCTGTTTCTCTAAAACTGCTGTTTACTATTTCTTCAAATTACATTTCAGTTCTTGGAGGGGCAGGGAAATAGGTTGCAATGATTAATCAACAAGGGGGAGGATTGGATTGGATCCAGATTGAAGCATGGTTTCGAATTTTAGTGTGAAGGTTCAGCAGGCTTGTACAGGATCTTGTCATATATGTGAACCAGAGTCCAATCTTCTGTGTTTTCACATTTTCCCTTTTTTTCGGGGGTGGTGGTGAGGATAGTGTTAGAAGGTGAGCATAATATCTTAAACTTACTCTAAGTCTTGAAGCTTCCAAATAATCCAAAAGATAGGAGAAAAGCAAGAGTGAATTCTTGTGGGTGTGCTACTGAATGTTGGCAGTGTAATGGGGGATGGGGGAGTCAGGAATTACAAAAAGGGGGTCAGCCTTGTTTGTTTATTCCTTTATTTATTAGATTGTTTGCAGCTGCCCAACTCCAAAAAGACCCTGGGTGGCTTACAATTTTAAAAATACATAGTTTAAAATAATAAGACCATCCCGACAAAACAACATTAATAACATTTAGAAAAGATTCAACAGGGGCCACAGAAGCATCCTTACCACAGGCCTGCGAAGGCTGATTTACAGGTTGCCCACACCTGTTGAAGATCAAGAGCTCGTAGATAGACCATAGTATACTACAGTCAAGGAATGCATGTGGGAAATTTACTTAGCCTTTACTTATTTACTTATATGTTTCCGATCGATTGACTGACTGACTGACGGAATGATTTATCAAATGTATACGGCCACCCATCTCACACAAGGTGACTCTGGGCAGCGTACAATAAAAAACATGATTTACACAAAAACAATTAAACAATTAAATTAATTATTAAGACCATGATGATGGGTGAAGACAATCAAATTTTAGAGAATTAAAGGAATACTTGAGGGAGGGGAGACATATGATTGGAAAAGTTGAAAGAGCTGGATACATGGATGCCTCTTTTGGCAAGACATGTAATGTTACTTTTCTTTTTGCTGTAGCTGCCCAGTTCTTTGGAAGAAACTTCCTATTTGGAGGGGCCTGTCCTCTACTTTGCCTTTTAAAGGTGCCCTAAAGAGACCCTTTAAAGCAATCATTATTTTAAATTCTCTTTAATTTCTCCAGTTTTAATTCTGATTTTATGTTTTGTTGAAACTGCTGGCAAAACTATGGTAGTCAGTCAGCAGTATAATAAATTCAATCAATAAATAAATAGAAATAAATAATGCATGGGAAAATAAATGACTAGTAATCAGGATACCTGATTGCTTAAATGAAGCATAGCATGTGCATTCTGATAACTAACAGCATGACTAATGCTTTAGGATCAGACCTTATTGCTAATTTAATAAACTAGAAAGCATAGCAATGGGAAGAGTGTAAGATTAGTAGATAATATTTTGAGGATTATATAACTCCTTTAATTTAAAGGCTTTTGATTTCAGTAGTATTTGAACTTATTAATTTATAATACATCTCAGAAGAGCTGAAAGCTGTCTTAAGTGCAACCTATGAAATGAAGTTCACTTTTAACATCCTTCTATATGCCTCCTGCATCTTGTTTCATCCAATGTCGCTCCTCTACTCACATCCATTTTTGTTCAGAACTTTTTTTCCTTAATGGTGATGATGCTGGTATACCACCAGTAGTAATTCCACACAAGTCACAGTTAAATAAAATGAAAGCAATATGACTTAGCAGGAAAATAACCTAGCTTATTAGCTGGATTTTTAAGTCTCTTTAATGGTATATAAAATAGTTCTCTACAACTGCTGACTGAAAGGAAAACAAGAAAGGAGTCAAAATGTTCAGTCCTCACTCTATGGGCCTGAAATCTGACAAGATTTTATTGTTGAAGGAAGTGATATTCAGGCCACAATTGTAATAATAATATGGGGGCAGAATTAAATGTTGGCTTTTACTGGGGACAATGAAAAGTACATGTGAATCCTAAGTATTCTTGACATTCTCTGTGTTGTTTTCTCAAGAGCTACGTGTTTTTAAATCCAATTCTTGAAGCATTTACAGAGCAATTTTATTAGACAACTTTAGTTTCATTTGAAGATTGGATTCTTGACCCATGGGGCAGGGCTGTTTTACCACCCTCATTCTGCTATTGGATTTATAAGTGCCTGAGCTTTTCAGCAAACTAAAAACAAAAAGAAAAGACAAGAAAGCAACCATAGTAGCCCCCAAGGAGAAAAGCCATTGTAAGGTGATACTAAATGGAACAAAAAATATTCAAAGGTAAGGAACAAGTGCCCCATAGCTCGCCTTCAGATTGGATCCTGAGAAAATGGAGGGCCAGGAGGGGAAGGGGAGGAGAGAGTTGACTCAAAATTTCAATCATGAAGTACTTGTTCACTTCCTCAGAGATTGCATCCCCCTCCGCTCCCCACCAGAGATATAGTAATCCGTGAAAGGTTTTGGGAGGTATACTATGGCTCTACCACTTTCTTCTCTGACCTTCTTATGTTCATTAAGAAGGTTGGGTTGGGTTGGATTAATTGCATTTAGGTGAATATAGTTAGGTTGTAATTTGTGGGAGTTTACCTCCTTTGCATAATGATGTAATTGCACAGATGATGCAAATTACATGTTAGTTTATGCCATTTGTAAATTGCCACAATGACTTGGAATATAAAGTAATTTGACACAAACTTAAGTACCTCAAGTCCCCAGTTAGCAGTGCTGACTGGGACCAATGTGTTCAGTAGCATCTGGAGGGCTATAGAGTCCTGACATAAATCCTTGATTCTCTCTGTTGAGTTGTGAACATGGGAAGTTAATACCCATTCCCAAAATTCCATTCAGTTCACTCCATTTGGTCAGCCAAGAGAAACAAGCATAGCATGCTGAATGAACATGGACACATGTCAACAGGAGAAGGTGGCACCGTAGCGTTGTCTTCTCCTTTGGAAATTCCTCTTCATGTGGATACTGGGTCCAAATGTGGAAAGATGATGCCCTAAATTTCAAATAATATTTGCAAGCCTAACTTATTATAAATTTAGAATTTTAGATTAATTAAAAAGAGGAAAGGGGATTTGGAATTTTGGTCTTCTCTTGCAAGTTTTGGACCTTTTTTGGTATACCAATGAGTGCTTTGCTCTCTTAATGACTTCCGTTTTGTAATTACCTCTGTGAGCATGATGCTTAGTGGCATTCCTGGGTAAGGTCCTAATTAGCATTCTGTAACTAATGAGCATGTTAACGTTTGGTTTGTGGCTTATTATTTTACTCATTATGATGAATGATATGGTGAGACTTTAAAGCCTGCCAGTTTTACATGGAGACATAATTACTTATGAAAAGGCCATGCTCCAGAAATGGAAATAATTATAATTAGTTTTAATCTTTTCATGGTTTTTTGCATTTCCCCCCTATAAGGCATTCATTGCTAACTGGGGAAATTTAAGACAGTTTACACATTGAAAACATATTGAAAATATAAGTGTCTTGAGTCTAAACTAATCTATGATCTTGACATATTTTTCCTTTCCAATCTGTTTTGGACACTGCATGGAACAAAAATGGAACAATCCCTTTTCTAGGTAAACATTCTGCTTTGTATGAAGGAGGAGCCTGAGGGAGGTTGACAACTTGAAGGACTTCAACTGATGTGCTACAAGACCATCTTCTCCCATCTGCTGTAGCTATGAGGTTCTGCACCTCTCTGGGTATTTCTGGGTATTTGATTGCTAGATGGAACTTCACCTGGCAACCAAAGTTCATTTTTGTTTTGTCAAATGAATATTGATAGGTGAATACTTCATAGCTGTATGTTCACAGTTGGGCTGATTTAATATGTTACTTAAATCCCTAACAGTATTTTTGCCCAATTACTGGATAAGAGAGGTTCTTATTGGACAGGAAATTTTTTTAATATAAATTTTATTAAAGTTTTAAATATACAAAATTAAAAGTTAGAAATGAAACAGAAATAGAAATACAAATTAAAGAAACAGAGGAAAGGTGTAGAAAAGTAAAAGAAAGAGAAAGAAAAAGATATAGAAATTAGTTA
This sequence comes from Charina bottae, assembly GCA_023362775.1. NCBI lineage: Eukaryota > Metazoa > Chordata > Lepidosauria > Squamata > Charinaidae > Charina > Charina bottae. The sequence goes on from JALMGJ010000002.1 coordinate 109,546,869, forward strand.
ACTTCCGATTTATCTCTGGTCATAGTAACTAAAAAAAGTTGGTAAGGAAATTCGAGAAGACAGCAAGAATGGTGGCAGACTATAGAAACCACCTACATTTCAACCTCAGATGCAGACAACAGAGACTCATCCCGACAAGCCTACGCCTGCAATCCACGGTGAAGGGTCACAGAGCAGACCAGATCCTGCAGAAGGCATAAAGACATCTTCTAAATGAAAGAATAAGGCAAGTCCACTTCACCATTGATGCCCTGCAATACAATTTTGAAAACCTTCACCAGGAACTCACAGCCACCCTTCCTGACCCAGTCCTGGATAGAGTTATTCAGCTTGGCAATAAAGTACAGCTGGCCCAGCATCACAAGGTCAAGGAGAGGCAAACTAAGAAATTTGACATTCTTCTTTCTCGCAGCAAGCAGAAACAAGGTGTAAGGCGCTCCTTCTGATCGCTATAATCTCTCTGCGCTGAAGTAACTCCCAGGCACCAGAGTTCTTAGAAGCAGAAGAGTTTATTATAGAATACAAAAGTTGGCACTAGCATGAAACAAAGACTGGAATGCAGGTAACAGGAACAACAAGCACAATTAAACCTTTCCCTCCCCCAGTGTCCTTTGCTGCTGACACGTGGGGTCAGTCTGTCCGGTTGTCCAGGCAACGTTCGGCAAGATGTGTATTCCCGATCGTCGGTTGAGCACTTCCAGTCTTCTGATGAGCTCTTTGTCTGCTTGCCTTTTTGGCAGAGATCGGGTGATCTCTGACATGCTCCTGCCCCAAGACTCACCCCCCCCTATATACAAACCAGACTATTTCCATTCAATGGGGTTTGTCTGGGAACTCTTTATGGAACTTCTTGACCAATTTAGGGGCGCGTGTGTGTTTGGCGTTGACCCACTCTCTGTCACCAATCGGGAGATGGGTCCATTTGACTAGGTATTGCAGCTGCCCCCTGTGCCATCTCGAATCCAAGATCCTGTCTATTTCAAAATGTGGTTCTCCCTCCACCAGTATTGGTGTGGGTGCTTCTGGTTCCGGGTGCCAGTGATGTGAAGCATGGTATTGTTTCAGCAAACTAATGTGAAAAACGGGGTGTATCTTTCTCAGAGCCTTTGGCAGTTCCAGTTTGGCCGTTACTGGGTTAATTACTGAAAGGATCTTAAATGGGCCTATGAACTTGGCCGCTAGTTTTTGTGACTGTTGCGTGGACCGTACGTTTTTGGTGGATAAGTACACTTTGTCCCCAACTCTCAATTCCCATTCTTTCTCCCGTTTACGGTCTGCATGTTTTTTGTAAGTAGCCTTGGCTTCTTCTAGCGTCTTTACCATTATTGGCCAGTTGCTGGTGATTCTTTCGACCCATTCATCTGCTCTCAGAGGTTGCTCTAAGTCAGTGCTCTGGGTCATTGCCAATTCAGGTATCGTTACAAAGTCCTGCCCTGTAGCCGCTTTGAATGGTGAAAGCCCTGTGCTTTGATGGAGCGCGTTGTTGTACACGACCTCTGCGAACGGCAAGAGTTCTGCCCAATCAGTTCGTTGGTAATTTATGTAGCATCTCAGGTACTGCTCCAGTGTGGCGTTAAGGCATTCACTCGCTCCGTCTGTGCACAGATGGAACGCACTACTAAGCCCCTGTTCTGATCCAATTAACTTCAAAAATGCCCTCCAAAATTTGCATGTGAAAGTGCTGCCGCGATCACTGATTATGCGTTCCGGCGTTCCATGGGCCCTATAGATGTGTTGAATGAACAGTCTCGCTAGTTTCTGGGCGTTCAGTATGCCCTTGCATGCAATGAAGTGTGCCTGTTTGGAAAAGAGGTCTGTGACCACCGAGATGGCCATGTATTTGTTGCTCACTGGTAAGTCCACTATAAAGTCCATGGCAATTTGCTTCCATGGCTGTGTTGGACTAGCTACCTCCTGTAATTTTCCTGTGGGTTTGCCCATTTTCCTTTTTGCTGTGGCGCACGTGGGACACGTTCGCACATAAGTTTTCACATCCACGCGCAACGATGGCCACCAAAACTTTCCCCTGACTAAGTGTAGTGTTTTTAGAAAGCCGAAGTGGCCTGCCGTTTTGTGGTCGTGGTGCATACTCAAAACCCTTTGTCTTAAGGATTCGGGGAAGTATGCTTTCTTACCTTTCCAGCCCATGCCGTCTCGCTCCTCTAGCGTGTGTTTGTGCTCCACCCACCAAGTGTCGGTAACCGTTGCCGCTCGCAGGTCTCCTGCGAATGAGTCAGTCAGTCCTGTGTTTCGCGCTGCTGCGGGTGACAGCCAAATTCCCCTCTCCCCTGACCACTGGTGCCAGTTGCGTCTGCTCCTCCCCTGGCTGGGAAGGGATTAGAGACTCAAAGATCTCCTCCATCTTGCCTTCATGCTACGGCAGGCGCGAAAGCGCATCCGCCAGGAGGTTTTTTCCCCCAGGGAAATATTTCAACGTGAAGTTGAACCTACTCAGGAACTCTGCCCATCTGAGATGCTTGGGGTTCAATTTTCTCGGGGATTTGAGGGCTTCCAAATTTTTATGATCCATCCACACCTGAAACGGCTCAGCTGTCCCTTCCAAGAGGTGTCGCCACATGCTTAACGCGTGTTTTACTGCGAATGCCTCTTTTTCCCAAACATGCCATCTTTTCTCCGTTTCGTTAAATTTCCGAGAAATATAGGCACATGGTCTCAATTTCTCCCTGTCATCTGCTTGTAGCAAGATAGCCCCAACTGCATGGAGTGACGCGTCCGTGTGAATTACGAACGGTTTGTCAGGCTCAGGGTGCTTGAGGATGGGCTCCTCCGTGAACAATGCCTTTAGCTTATCAAAAGCTTCTTGGCATTCTTGGGTCCACACTAATTTCGTGCTTGGCGGCGGGGCTTTTGCGTTTTTCCCCTTGCCTTTTGTTTTCAGCAAGTCGGTTAGGGGTAGCGCAATTTGCGTGAAATCTTGGATGAACTGCCTGTAGAACCCAGCAAATCCCAAGAATGCTTGAAGTTGACTGCGCGTTCGGGGGGGTTGCCACCCTAAAACCACCTTGACTTTCTCGGGGTCCATTTCAATGCCCGCATTCGAGATGCGGTACCCCAAAAAGTCTAGTTTGTCCTTGTGAAACTCACACTTTTCCATTTTGACAAACAATTTTGCTTCTATGTATTGTTGAAGGCTTTCACGGCCGGAGTTCAATGGCTGTTGTGGGTCTTCCGGGCTGTGTGGCCGTGTTCTGGAAGTTGTGGTTCCTAACGTTTCGCCAGCATCTGTGGCCAGCATCTTCAGAGGGCAGGAGCACAGATAGAAGCAAAATCTCTGAGATTTTGACAGAGATTTTGCTTCTATCTGTGCTCCTGCCCTCTGAAGATGCTGGCCAGATGCTGGCGAAACGTTAGGAACCACAACTTCCAGAACACGGCCACACAGCCCGGAAGACCCACAACAGCCAATTTTGCTTCTAACAACTTTTCTAGCACCTTTTTGACCAGTTCCATGTGCTCTTCTAGGTTTTCCGAGAAAATTAAGATGTCATCTAAATATACAATTACCCCTTTGTACAAAAATTCATACAATACCTCATTTATGAATCTCATGAAGATTCCCGGTCCGCCCGCAATCCCAAATGGGAGCACCCGGTATTGAAATGATCCTAATGGGCAATTGAACGCGGTTTTCCACTCATCCCCTTCCCTCATGCGTACTCTGTAATACGCTTCCCTTACGTCCAACTTCGTGAAGACCTTCCCTTTCGATAGTTGGGCTAACATGTCTTTCAGCAAGGGTAGGGGGTACTGGTTAGTGACTGAAACTGCATTGAGCCCCCGGTAGTCTGTGCACAACCGCAGTGACCCATCTTTCTTTTTCCTAAATAACACTGGGGCCGCTAACGGGGAATTGGCTGGTTCAATGAAGCCTCGTGCCAAATTTTTATCAATGAACTTGCGGAGCTCCGCTAGTTCTTTCTGGGTCATGGCATACATCTTGGGTTTCGGGAACGGTGCCCCAGAGATGAGGTCTATCGTTGCATCTGACTGTCTATGGGGAGGCTCTTGGTCGCATTGCTTACCAAACACTTCACTAACTGGGAGGTATTTTTCCAGGATCGCCTGTGGGTTGCTTTCGTCCCCTTGTTCCCAATCCTCGTCCCAAAATTCCATCCCAGCTGCCCCCACTTCCCAGTCATCCACATCTCTTTCTTTGTGCGTCCCCCCATGAGTTCCGTCCAAAAAGTCAATTTCCCCGGAGACCCAATCTACCCTAGGATTTCTAGCTCTCAGCCATTTCAGTCCTAACACAATGTGTCTTGTTGCAATGGGGGCCACAATGAACCTCAGGGTTTCTACGTGGTTTCCCAAAGTCATTTGCACTTCCTCCGTATACTGCTCCACTGGCTCCCTTTTCATCTCTGAACCATCCAATTGACAAAAGGTAATGGGCGTTTTTAGTTCAAAAAGTCTCAGTCCCAAGTGGTCAGCCACGTCCGGGTGCATCAAACTCCTTGAGCAGCCTGAGTCTAGCATTGCCAACCCAGAGTACTTCCTACTCCCCCCCCACAGCTTCTAGGCATACCTGAATGTGCATTGTGGGGTTGCGGCAAATCTTCTCACGCCCTTTTGTGAAGGCCTGCCCCGCGGCGCACTTTAAAGCAGACCTTTCTCGTTTCCCGCCCTCTGAAATTCGTAGTCAGATTCTTTGCTGTCACTGTCTTCGTCCACGTATGTGGGGTGGCTCCATTTCGCCATGGCTGCCGCAGTGCCTTTGCGCTTGTCCCCTGCCTCTTTTTCTCTTTTCTTCTCTGGGGGTTTCTTTGACTGTGACTTCTCTCTGGTCGTCGTCCCGTTCTGTGGACAGTTACTGATGAGGTGTCCTGTCGATCCGCATCGAAAGCAACCGCCAACTTTCACTCTCCGATTTCTTTCCTCTTCCCATTGTTTTTGCTTGAACTCCATTCGGGCGGGGTGTGTGGTGGGTTCAGGTTTCCTCTTCAATTGTTTGAACTTTTTAATGGTCATCAGCTGTGTCTGGCTTTGTTCGATACGACCCGCCAGTTGGATCCAGCCTTCTAATGTTTTTGGTTCTTCCCTCCCCACCATGAGTTCTAATAAGTCTTGTCTCAGGCCGTACTGGAAGTATTCAATTTGGAATTCTTCCAGCCATTGCGGTAGTTCGCTAAGGATTCTTTTGAACTCCATAGCATTTTCCGCCACAGTGCTTTTTCCCTGATCTAGGTTTCGGAGGCGCACTCTGGCCGACACTTTAGCCAGTGTGTCTTCGAACCGGGTCCGCAGGGCCTGCATGAACTTATTGAAGTCACGCAGCGTGCTTGCCTTGGTATCGTGCAATTTCACGAGCCAGCTAGCCGCTTCCCCTTTCAAGAAACAAGACACATATCTGACCTTCGCTTCTTCTGTGTGAAAGTCGTTTTCAAATTCTTCCATAAACCCTTTTACGTGAGTTATGAAGCATGCTAAAGTTTTGGGGTCTCCATCGAACTTCATTTTCAGCTCTCGCAACCCCACTGGTGCCGTCCTGCTGCCCGGTGACCTCCATTGCGGGGTGGGTGGGGATGTGTCTGAATCTTCTTCGTCTTCCTCCTCCGATTCCTCCCCAGAATCTGTTAAGTTACTATTCTCTTCGGGGGGGGGGAATCTGTTTTGGGTATCGGCCTCTCCCTCCCCTCCAAGAGTGAGATAAGCACATTAAGCCTCTCACTTAATTACTCCACCTTATAGTCCATGCGAGACACTTTTTCTTCAATTGCCCCAATTCGTTGCGTTTGGGTGACATGCTTTTTGTTTTTCTGCACTTTGCAGAAATCACCCGATCTCTGCCACAAGGAACTTGAGAAACCACTGGGAGGAACAACAACAACAGGACCACAGAGGACAAAAAGAACATGTGGGTGAAAAATCTCTCAGAGAACTCACCCAACCAGAGAGAGATGTCCTAGCCAAAGGTCTTAATTTTGTCATCACTCCCAAGCAAGTTCCGGTGGTGGAGCTCATTACAGCCACAGAATCGGCCATCCACAACAACCACCTACCTTTTGAGGAAGCGGAACAACTCCGGCTTAAAATATCTGCAGCTCTGTCCAGTGCTCAGCCTCCTCCCCCCAACCTTACCGTCCAAGAGAGGAGAGCCCTGACAACCCTCAGCAAAGATGAAACCATCACCATTTTACCTGCTGACAAAGGAAGATGTACAGTGGTTCTAAACACTGCAGACTACCACAATAAAATTACCTCACTTTTGGAGGATCACCATACATATGAAAAACTGAAAAGAGACCCCACCAGCAATTACAAGAAAAAGGTAATAGACAGTTTGAAACAATTGGAACATGATGGCTTCATTGATAGGATTACCTACCACCGTCTGTATCCTGGAGAAGCCATCCCTTGCATCTACGGACTTCCTAAGATCCACAAGGAAGGAACACCCCTCCGACCCATAGTCAGCAGCATTAATTCGGTAACATACAACATTGCCAAACACCTCCCTACCATACTAGCACCTCTAGTTGGACACTCTGAACACCACATCCAAAATTCGGAAGAATTTGTTTCCAAAGCAAAGATCCTGAAACTGGATACAGATGAAACTATGGTCTCCTTCGATGTGTCCTCCCTTTTCACCAGCATCCCCACCACTCATGCTCTATCCGCTGTCAGGAAGAGACTAGAAGAGGACAGCACCCTTAAAGGGAGAAACCATCTCAACCCAAACCAGATCTGCCATCTTCTGGACCTGTGTCTTAACACCACTTATTTCTCATACAGAGGTGACTTTTACAGACAAAAACACGGCTGTGCCATGGGTTCTCCTGTGTCACCCATTGTGGCCAATTTATACATGGAAGAAGTAGAGAAGAAAGCACTCAACACTTTCCAGGGAACGCTGCCCACCCACTGGTTTAGGTATGTGGATGACACATGGGTCAAAATCAAGGCCCAGGAAGTACAGGCCTTCACGGACCATATAAACACTATAGATGCCAACATTAGGTTCACCAGAGAAGACACCAAGGACAACAGACTGGCATTCCTAGACTGTGAAGTCCTCACTGGGACCGGTGGCAAGCTAGAAATAGGGATCTACAGGAAACCCACACACACAGATCAATACCTGATGTTTGACTCCCACCATCCACTGCAGCACAAACTAGGAGTCATCAGGACATTATCACACAGAGCAGAAACCATCCCCACCTCCATGGATTCCAAAAAGAATGAAAAGCAGCACCTGAGAACAGCTCTGAAGGCCTGTGGATATCCAAATTGGGCCTTCACTAAATCTAAGTCTACCAGACCTAAAACAGCGACAGATAGGGCTGAGACTCAGAGTAAACGGAAGAACCTGGTCATTCCTTACATGGCTGGCGTGTCTGAAAAGATAAAACGGATATTTGGCAAACACCACATACCTGTATATTTCAAACCCACCAACACACTGAGACAGAGGCTTGTACACCCCAAAGATCAAACTCCAAAACACAAGGAAAGCAATGTAGTGTATGTGATCCAGTGCAGTGAGGAGTGCTCTGAACTCTACATTGGAGAAACCAAACAACCTTTGTACAGGAGGATGGCCCAACACAGGAGAAGTAACACCACAGGACCAGAGTCAGCAGTTTATCTTCATCTAAAGGAAAAAGGACACTCATCTGAGGACATTAATGTTCACATTTTAGACAGAGAAGATTGGTGGTTTGAGAGAGGGGTCAAGGAATCCATTTATGCCAACTTGGAAAATCCTTCCTTGAATAGAGGTGGGGGCCTCAGGCACAACCTTTCCCCTATTTTCCTTCCTGCTTTGTCTTCTGTGCCTAGGAAGATTAAGACCATTTCGCAAGCTCAACAGCAGCAGGGTAATCTTAACGATCCTCCTTTAGATGATAATGGGACTTAGAAATAAACATCTCAAAATAACCATGACCTAGCCCCAGGTGCAAGGTCACACAGATACCCTAGAAACATATTTAAGGATTCCCTTACTAACTTTACTCAGACTGAAGAAGCTCCTTGGATAAGGAGTGAAACGTTTCTACTGAGAAAATAGAAATCCAGTTGACATGATTCAAGCCACATAACTAAAAAAAAGTTCATCTTACATGCTAGCTTTTCATACAACATTCATAAACATTTCTTGTCTAATATATTCTACTTATATATAATCTAATCTTCAAAGCCCCATGCAAGCTTTGCCCCTCCTGCTCTTTGCAAATAGTCTATCAATGGTTTCCACTCTTTAAGATAATAATAGTTTGAATTTTCTTTTAATAAACATGTCAATTTATTGTTTTCTGCAATATCCATTAGTTTTAACATCCATTCTTGTATCATTGGTAGAGTTTGATTTTTCCAATTTTGTGCAGAAAGAAGTCTTGCTACTGTAATCATATATTGCAGGGCTTTCCAAAGTGCCGCCGCTGGTGACACACCCGGCGGCGGCGACACGTGCGCGCACGGCGGCGCGCGCGGGGGGCATGCGGCGGCGCGCGCGCACGGCGGCGGCACGGGGGGCGTGCGGCGGCACGCGCACGGCGGCGGTGTGGGGGGCGTGCGGCGGTGGCGCGCGCACGGTGGTGGCGTGGGAGGGGCGTGCGGCGGCGCGCGCGTGCATGGCAGCCGCCGTGCACACGCGCGCCGCCGCTTCCGGGTGGTGTGGCGACACACCACGCTGTGTGTGGCGACACACTTTTGTGTCGCGACACACAGTTTGGAAAGCTCTGATATATTGTATGATTCTAATAAAATGTTTTTCTATTTGTACATCTGATATTCCCAATAAAAATAATTCTGGTTTAAATGAGATTCGAGTTTGTAATATACTTTGCATCAATGAATGTATTTGAGTCCAAAATTTCTTTGCCATCTTACATGTCCACCACATATGGTAAAAGGACCCCTCTTGTTTTTTACATTTCCAACAAATGTTGGAAACAGTCCCATACATTTTAGCAAGTTTTTGTGGGGTCATGTACCATCGATACATCATCTTATAAAAATTTTCTTTCAAATTGTAACACAGAGTAAATTTTAATCTTTTATTCCACATATCTTCCCATTGTTGCATTTGTATATTGTGGCCGATATTTTTTGCCCATTGAATCATACATTCTTTAACTTGTTCTTCCACCATTTCTCCTTTTAACAATAGTTTATACATTTTAGCAATTAAGTGGTCATCCGTTTCACATAATTGTATCTCAAATTCCGATTTAGTTTGTTCAAATTCAAGATTTGTTCAAATTCAGAAGTAAGAAATAAAGACAAATGGTTGACGTATAAGGACTTCCTAAAAAAAGAACAAGGACATTACATAATTAAATCAAAAGAAGAACTTGCTCTAGAAGGATACACTTTTCAATGGGTTTCTTATATGCAACTTATAGAGAAATTTAAATTAGATAAAAAAAATCTTATTGGACAGGAAATGGAGCAGTTTGAGAAAGTTGAACAGTCTGAGTTACACACACCTTTCTCAAGGCCCAGGAAAATCACATAACAAATTACTAACCCATGCATTCTCAGAAATTAAATTTATATTTCAGTCCAGATAAAAACTTTACAGGGAGTTTGCAACTAAATGTTAGAAACTGGATAAAATTGTGTTCTGAACCAGATACATGCAAACTTCAGTGACACCACTAATGTACTCAGGTCATACATGTGTAAAGCAAGATTAATTACAATATACATTTAAGTATACAGATTTAAATTCCAGTTTAGTCTAAATGTCAATCATATCATATCATATCATATCATTTCATAACAACACAACACAACATAATATAACATACATAATTTTTATTTATGGGGCAAGATAAACAGACTTCTGTTATTTTTATTCCCATTTCAGTGTTGGCACCTGGAACATTAATAAAATAAGAACATGTGTGTGTGTGTGTGTGTCTGTGTATATATATATTCATATTGAACTTTTGAATGCAATTCAGTGCTCTGTAAACCTTACATTTTGAAAATAATGGAATCCTCTCTAGTTGAATATATCATATCACGTAGCATTTTTATAAGTTTCATGATTAGCTTTCAGCTTTTTCCACATTTGGAGAACACCACATTGGAGGGTCTACATTTTCACCTAATTTAATCCTAGCTGTTTATAATGACTTCTGTTTTAGAAGGTGGCCTTCCATGTTATTGCATAAGGAACTACATGGGTGCTTCCATAAAGTCACCAAGAGTCAAACTTGAGTCAAAAGAGAATTCAAAATATAGGACATTCATCTTCATTGAAACACAACTGCTGGCTGTTCATTCCCACTGAGTCAAAAGTCCCTGCAAGACAAATGCATGTGTCTATTTTCCAGTGTAATTTTATAGTATTACCATTAAAATTCAGTCTGGGAGGGTTTTGACACAGATTTTAAAGGTCAGTTCGTGCATGATTTATTCCAAGTTGTTCTCAAACACAATGAATCTTGAACACGTACTTGGATATGACTCTTAAAAAATTACACTGCATTCTTTTGGTGCTACTGCTTTTCTAATATCCAAAGAGATAAAGGTCAGAGGCATTCATGTCATACATTGGAATGGATATGTCCTAGATTTTCTAGTACTGGTGGATTCTGCTCAAGAAGGAGCCCTGTAGTGGAGCATGAGAAATGTAGTCCCCATGCTTTTTGACACCACTTTTTTCTGCCTAATCATCTCTCCATTAAACACCAGGAGCAGAGACTTTAGGGAAATGGGCTCCTAGGCTACATAGGTCTTGCCTTAAGAAAGCAGATGTATTTTTTTTAAAAAAATCTGACGGTCATTGAAAATTTGAATATCAGAAGATTATACGTTTTACTCAGAGAGACATCAATCCTTTTCAAGAATTGATATGGTTTGGGTTTCAAAAGATTTGGTGAATAAAATTTCTAAAGTAGATATTTTACCAAAGATTTTTTCTGATCATAATCCTTTAAGTATGACAATAAAAAGAATTTCTAGGTCATATAGATGGAGATTGAATGAATCTATTCTACAAAAAGAAAAGGTTGTGGAAAATTGTAAGAAGGAATTAAATGACTTTTTTGAAATTAACCTGGATAACGAAATAGACTTAAAAACTGTGTGGGACACTAGTAAAGCAGTTATGAGGGGACATTTTATATATCATAATCATTGTCTTAAGAAAAAATCTCAACAAAAGTTGCAAACAGTTTTGGATCAGATCAAGCTGAAAGAAACTGAGTTACAGAAAAAATCAGATAATAATATTGTGTACCAACTTAAGTTATTACATCAGCAAGTGTCAATGTTGACTGTGAAAGAAATTGAAACAAAGTTAAAATATGCTAAACAGAGACATTTTGAATTTGCTAATAAGCCAGGAAGATGGTTAGCACATCATCATCACTGGCGATCACTCGTAGCCGAGTAAGATTGTCTTCCAAAGGTAAAATTTTAACGGTGGATCCGTAAGTGGCTATAAAGGCCAATTCTGGATCCGCACAACCTCCCACAATGGGGGCATAGGTTTCCGGGTGGGTAGTACATACTGTAAATTAAGGAAAGAAAGAGAGAAGAAAATGATATTAAAGATTTGTCAGAGCACGCAACACTGGGGCGGCCAGTGCTTCTCCAAGACATCAAAGGTCTAAGCAGTAAATAGACACTCAAGCAGAGATTAGATAAAAGTCTATTTACTCTATATACATACGCAGTCCAAAATACAATCCAGTAATGTCCAACACAGATACAGATGAGATGAAGTAACGAGAAGAGAGTGAACACTAAAGTTTCACTACTTTTATACAAATATTAACCAATCACGTTATAGGTCAAATTATTATGTTATTATGTTATAGGTTTTATTCTATAAACCCCAACACCCCTCCAATTTACAATAGACATTACATTTCAATTACACAATATAGAAGACATACACATTTGGATACACACATCCTATGTCTCTCTACACATAGAGGCTTGGTCATTATATCTGCAACGTTATTTTCAGATGGACATTATTTTAATTCAATCAGAGATTCCTTTACAGCATTTCTAACAGTTTGATACTTAATATCTACATGTTTGCTTCTCCCTCTGATTTTATCATTCTTTGCCATCTGTATACACGCTCCACTGTCTTCATATACAATTATAGGTTCCTCAATTGTTACATTAACATCCCTTAACAATTGCCTATACCAGTGGTCGGCAAACCGCGGCTCGTGAGCCAGATGCGGCTCTTTGGCCCCTTGAGTGTGGCTCTTCCACAAAATACCACGTGCGGGCGTGCTTGGCTTCAGTCATGGCAGTCGCTGCTCTCCTGGCTGCCGCTGTTGGGCGACGTCTCCGTCGGGGAGCTTCTTCGGTAGGAAGCCCGAGTCCAGGGGTGACGTCTGGCTGTCGCCAGGAGGCTTCTTCAAAAGAAGGGAAAGGCGGCGGCGGAAGCAAGGTGCGGTTCCATGCGGACGTGCATCTTTTCTTACTCTCCCCCCGGCTTTCTTTTGCATATTCACTTTCTTCCGGGAGGAAAGTGCGGCCTTGATGGGTCCGTCACGTTGTTGAGACTCTCCGCCTAAATCCTTTCTTGGGGACAGCCTGAGTGTGGCCCTGAATTAGCTCGGTGCCTGCGAGTCGCGCTTGACTCCCGGTGGTTGTACGGAGAAACGTTTCCCGTCTCGCCCAGCCTCTAGTAATAAAATGTGGTGCTTTCGAGGACAAGTGTGTAATCTCTCTAATACCGTCCACCCATCGCATCACTGCCGTCTTCTTCCTTCAGCCTTCCCAAACGTAATCCTTTTTAGTAAATCATCCGCTTGCGCCATGCGCCCAAATATGTGAATTTCTGCCCAGTCTTTATTTGCTCCAGGAGGGATTCACTGGTAGTTCTTGCATCCGTGGAACTCAAAATAGCTACTGCTGTTTCCTACTACTGGGAAGAACATGGCTTTAACTATTGTGATCTTTGTTATCATAAAAATATCCTCCTCTCATTATTTTATGTAAGTTTGTCATTCTTAAGACCAATCTCTTTACCTCTCCAGCATACTGTCCTTCTTTCTATTCTTGAACTCAGAAAAGAAAACTGCTTCCTTCACTTGATTGTTAAAAGAAGTGACATTACAAAGCATATGGCTTGACATTTTGTCATCTTAATGTTGACATTAATCCAGATGTTTCACTTTCCATTTTTACTTCTAAGTCTGCTTTCTTTTGACTACCAAATGGGTCATCTTTATATCTCAAGTAGTTAGTGTTTCATCCTTCTTGTTTTTATTCCAGCTATCATCTCTTTTCATTTTTGTAATATATTCACTGAATGAGTGAATCCTTTTCTCATTCACTTTCTTGTTCTGCAAGTTCAGTTCTTATAGTAGCTTTCTGTTCCTTTTAGAGGTGCCTAGAAAAGTAATTGGCCATTATGGCATGCTCCCTTTAATATTGACATTGGCAACTTTGAAATGCAATTGCTGGATTTAAAAAACAAAGAATTGTGGAGCTCGAAATTTGAATGTCTTTGTGCTGATATAGAAATATTGGAGAAAAACAAATGTGAACTTAGTTCACAGCACAAGTGGTCTGCTTTGAAAGACCTGGAGAAGGAAGATATGTTGATTTTTAACACCTGGAATAGTATTCCTGACTCATATAATCAGCTGAAAAAACTAGCGTTTGCTGTTCTTTCCTTATTCGGGTCTACATATTCATGCGAACAATCATTTTCAAGCAGGTCAAGAGTAAATTGAGAAGTCGTCTTATTGATGAGAACCTGGAATTGTGCCTAAAATTAAAAACAACAACATACAAACCTGACTTACCCAAACTTTCCAAGGAGATGCAAGGCCATTGTTCACATTAGTGTTTGTCAGTCATTGTCATGATTTAATTTTATGGATACCTTACAATTTAATTTTATCAATAAATAATATCGTTATTAAGTATGATATCAAGTTTTATTCAATGCACCTATAGTTTAACTAAGACTTAAAACTTTAAAGTTTATTAAGTTAATTTTAGGGAGCGTTGTGGAGTGAAAGAAGATGTAGTGTCGAGGATTAAGAAAGGTATGTTGAGATGGTTTGGACATATACAGTAGAGAGGATGAACGAAAGGAGATAGACGAAACAAGTATACAAGACGAGTGTGGATGGGAGAGTTGGAAGGGGTCGACCTCAGCGAACGTACCTCAATCAGATTGAGGACGTTTTTAGCAAAGGCCAGCTTAGGAGTACCCTAATTAAGTTAATAACAATGTACCTACCTATATAGTTTAAGTTTAAAAAATTTGGCTCTCAAAAGAAATTTCAATCGTTGTACTGTTGATATTTGGCTCTGTTGACTAATGAGTTTGCCGACCACTGGCCTATACCATATGAGTTCTGAACATAGGTCAGATAGTGCAGCGTACTCTGTGTGAAGAACAAGCTTGTTGCTAGACCTTATCTTGGGTCATTTGGAGACTCTGGCAGCAAGCCAGGTTATTAGAAAATACCCGAAAAAAAAGTGCTGAGTGTGGGATCCTTTACTTCGGAGGAGTGAGTTTGGCCAGCTTCTCCTTTGAATTGCTGGATCCAGGCCAGTAAGGATATCCTAATAACCCCTTGCAGCTGCATTTCAGTTGGGAGGGGGGATTTAAGTAGCTCGTTGGGCAACGCCCTTGAAGTCTCTCTGGTCAAGCTTCTGATTGGGAAGTTGCCTAATAAAAATAAGGAAAAGGAGAGAGAGAGAGAGAGATTCTTCTCTCAAGGTCGTCAGCAACAACAGGATACTTTGTTACCATCAAAAGGATTAGTATCTTTCAGCAACCTGCCTAAATGCAATTTTATCTTATGATGCCTGGAAATGGATAAATAACAGCGTATCCAGATTAAGGAACTACAGTAAATTTTAGGGAGATAGTTTTTATTATTTTTTAACTGTCGTCTTGCATACTATGTTTTTAAAAGAATCCTATTTTAGTGTATAAGTCTTAATTATAATTATTTAATAAAAATATATATCTTACATGCTGGTGTTGTGGTCACATGCATATGGAAATTGGATTCTACCCAGCCTGCCTAACCACTTGGCTTGTTACTACCAGGAGATTGTAGATGGTTACATTCCCAAGGTTTTGGGGCTTGAAGGGAGAAGTCATCCTTGGAGGTTTTGAGGTTTGGCCCAGAGCCCCCCAGCTTTCCCTAGGGCTGTGGGACTATAGTGATAGGGTGGTGGCAGCGAAGTTTGTCCTTTGGGTTGGTGCCCAAATTAGGAACATCTGGGTTGGTGCCCAGGTAGAGGCTGTTGGGTAGGTGCCCAAGCTAAGAACAGTAGGGGTTGGTGCCCCAAACTAGGAACATAGGGGTTGGTGCCCCAAACTGGGATTAGTCTGCCCTTTAGGAGAGGGTTCTCATGAAGCTAATTAGAGACCCTGTAGAAAACTATTCCAGGGTTCCTTTTACTGCAGTCGTTGCTGAGGTGTGGAACCTGGTTAGTTAATATTAAAAGGGCAGTATTCCTTTTAGTTAATTGTGTGGGCCAGCAAAGGAAAGGACAAGGGGGGAGGCGTCCAGCCAGGAGGCCTGTGAGCTGAAAGGTAAAAAGGAAAGAAAAGGAAGGCCCTCCTCCGGGATAACTTTGACACTCTGCCTCTGCAGTAGATACAGCGACAGAACTCTGTTTCTGAGACCTCCACCCCACCAAGGTGTCACCAAACATAATTATTAATCCTGATATTGATTTTCTATCATGTATATCATTGCCCCAATCACTATCTACATAGCACTTAATATTAAATGGTTTACATGGTTTAATTAACAAACATTTATTAATTGTCCCTTTTAGATATCTAAACACACGTTTAATACCTTTCCAATGTCTCTGGGTAGGTTGTACAACGTACTTACTCAGTACATTTACCGCATTCCCAATATTGGGACGCGACCATTGTGCTAGGTATAACAAACTTCCAATTATAGATTGATATTGTTCTTGATTACATGATGTTTGGTCTTTGTCTCCAGCTTCTGCCTTAAGAAAATAAGTTGTCATCGGGGTAGGAACCTCCATGCAATGTTCCATATCATTGTCTCTTAGCAGCTGTTCAATCTTCTTCCGCTGCTCTAGAACGTAACCCATCAACCTTCTGAATACCTACTCCTAGGTAATTCCTAATCTCTCCCAGATCAAACTGTTGCTTGAGTTGTTCAGTAAATTCATTTACCCTCCTTTGATCTTTTGCTATAAAACATAAATCATCTACAAAGATCAATAGCAACACCTGTTCATCATTACATTGCTTAATATATAGACATGGGTCAGCCTTACTACACTTAAAACCCATTCTTTGCAATGCTACATCTAAATGCAGGTTCCAGCAACGTGCTGAGTCCATACAAAGCCTTCTGAAATTTGTACACTCTTCCTGCCTTTTTAGATTCATAACCCATCTACAACCTTGTTAACTCTTTCAGATCTGCACAATATAGTGGGCTCCTGTTTCATTGGCACACTAGGAGTTAATTCTTCTTCATCCTTAATTACATCTCTGGAAGCTCGCCGCTCTGATAGCTCGATCTGTCCCTGACTAGGAATAAAAATCTCACTCCCTCCGTGTAACTTCTGCCAATTACTATGCTCACTGAAACTTGCTGATTGTGAAATAACAAGTCTTTTATGGCCATCAGTAAACCTATATCCCTTGGTTCCTGGCTCATACCCCACAAAAATCACTTTCTGTGCTTTAGCCTGACCTTTTCTACGTACTTCCTTATGCACATGAACCCAGGCTGAGCAACCCAAAACTTTTAAATGAGCTAATGATGGCTTCTTGCCATACAAAATGTAATACGGTGTTTGATTCACTGACACACTCCACAACCTGTTAATTAAATAATTAGCAATCAGTATAGCTTCTCCCCAGAATCCTCTAGATAATCCTGAGTCAGCTAGCAGTGAATCCTTAACTGTCTGTAACGCTAAATTCCTTCGTTCCGCCACGCTATTCTCCGCTGAACTATGTGGATTGGTTCTTCTGTGTGCAATGCCCCTCCTACTGAGCCATTGCTGAAAACTGCCATTCATAAACTCAGTACCCCGGTCAGTCTGCAAACTACACACCTTTGTGTTGTACCTACATTCTACAAACTGCACCCAATTCCTAAACTTATCAAATGTCTGGCTCTTAGCTTTCAACAGATAACAGAATCCAAAACACGTATAATCATCAACAATTACTAATACATATTTAACACCACCTAATGTGGCTGGTAATGGGCCAATTAGGTCAGCATGTACTAATTCAAAACATTTATGTGATTTTCTATCACTTTGTTTACTGACAGGATACACCTTTGACTTAGACATTTTACATGCCGTGCAATCCAGATAAGCTTGGCACGGTTTCAAATCCATTCCAGTACTTTCTTCAGACATCTTTTCAACCACTTTGAAACTTGGATGCCCCAACCTTCTGTGCCACAAATGTTCACATGAATTATGGTATGGTTTGTTGATCAATGCTACATCATGAGTTACATCATCTGTCTTGGGTTTCAGCTCATATAAATTGTTCTGCAATACACCCTTTCCACAGACATGATTATTTTGCATAATAATACATTCAACATTAACAAACCTTACTTCATATCCCTTCTTATCTAATTGAGAAACACTCAGGATATTATATTCCAGATCTGGTACACATAACATATCTAAATTAACACTCAAACTAGGCACAAACACGGACCCCTGACCAATAACAGATGCACAGTTCCCATTGGCCAAGCTAACATGATCCCGTTCAGCTTGCTTAAAACCTGTAAACATCTTTCTGTCGTTGGCAACATGTTCACTTGCTCCGCTGTCCAAAAGCCACTTTTCCTTTAAATTCCTTCCAGCAGACTTTATCACCGACAACTGGACTCCACTCTGTTGCTTAGCAATCTTCAGCTTGACTTTTGACTTACTTTTAAAGTCTCTTTGAAGATGCAAAGTGGATCCACAGTGAAAACACTTTTTAACAGTCAAAACCTTATCTGTGCAGGAAAAATCCTCCCCCACAGAGTCTCTTTGCATCGGCTTAGCTACTGTGCTTTTGCTATAAGCTTTTCTCCTCTGCTCTTCTTCCAGAAGCTGACTGGTTAGATCAGAACTTTCCAAACTGTGTGTGGCGACACAAAAGTGTGTCGCCACACATAGCGTGGTGTCGCCACACCACCCGGAAGCAGCGGCACACGTGTGCACGGCGGCCGCAGCGCGGCTTCTGCGTTTTAGCGGAGGCTGCCGCCGCTGCCACCGCCGCCATGCACGTGTGCGCAGCCGCACGCCCCCCTGCGCTGCCACCATGCACGCGCGTGCCGCTGCATTCCCCCCCCGCGCCGCCGCCGTGCACGTGCGCCCCCTGTGCCGCCGCCATGCACGCGCGTGCCACCGCCGCGCTGCCGCCACCGCGCTGCCGCCACCGCCGCCAGTGTGTCGCCAGTGGCGGCACTTTGGAAAGCCCTGGGTTAGATAATTTACAGTCAAATCTCTTTCAGATAATGACCCAAAACTGGTCGCTAGATTATCCCACGTCTCATTAAGTGAACTAAGAATAACATACACTTTGTGTGACTCTGTAAACTGCATATTACGCTGAGCCAATTCTAAGAAGAGCTCCGTCATGTACTGCAAATGCTCAAAGACGCTGTCGCCGTTATTTAATGTAGCACGATACAGTTTCCTGGTCAACATGACTTTACATAGAGGTGTGGGTCTGAGATACACATCTCTTAAAGAATCCCAGCACTCTTTAGCTAACTGTTTTCCATGTACATAATTTAATTGACTGTCCTCCAAACATAAAACTATGCTTGCCAGTGCTCTCGTCTTTCACCATAGCTTCCTCCTTATCCAAATTAACTGGTGGATTACTCACGGCTCCCCAAAGACCTTCACGTCATAGAAACATTTCCATTTTATACGCCCATGAAAGATAATTGGAGTCATTCAGCCTTGTTAGAGGGAAACCTCCTCCAATAAGAGACTGCATCTTTGCTGTGCTCATGGCTCCTCACAGCCCCTCCTGGGCAAGACACCGATGAATAAACAGCACAGACGTATCAGAACGTCCCATGGCTCCAAGCCAGTCGTAGGAAAACACACAGCCAGGCACGGAACCTGTAAAAGCTCCAAAGTCACCCCAGATATCCACACGACTCCTGGATAGGCTTCCAACATCCTCACAGCCATGCCAGTGACTTGTTAAAGTCCCAACTGCACACGTTCCACTGCTGGGCCCATAACCTGTCAGAGCATGCAACGCTGGGGCGGCTAGTGCTTCTCCTAGACATCAAAGGTATACGTTCTAAGCAGTAAATAGACACTCAAGCAGAGATTAGATAAAATAGTCTATTTACTTTATATACATACGCAGTCCAAAATACAATCCAGTAACGTCCAACACAGATACAGATGAGATGAAGTAACGAGAAGCATTTTCAGTTTCATTTATTTTAAAAGTTACCATTTTAATAGGTCTTTTTGTTCCTACATCTGTAAATGTAAAGTCTCTTTGGAATCCATCTTGACTTTGGGTGACCATATGAATATGTCCATGTAGTTTTCATATAACGTTACAGAAGTGATTTGCCATTGCCTTCTTCTGTTTTTGTTTTGTTTAACTTCCTAGTTCAGCTAATAGCCCTGGAATTTCCAGATGATCCTCCATTCAAATAGTAACCAGGGCCAACTGGTTAATATCAGCTTCTCAATATCAGCCAGGATGTAGTAAGAGTTAACATTTGCTGTAGGTGGCTTAATTTGAATTGTGTTAGTTTCCACATACTTACAAAAGTTCATGCATTATAAATCCAAGACTCAAGAGTGTTGGACTAACAATGCAAAAAGGAGCAAACAAGAAGTAAATATACCCTGAGAGCTTTAAAAATAAAAAGGGAAAGGTCACGCAGAATTCAGATTCAGTAAGTGTCTGCATGAATGACACCTAATAACAAGTTATATCCATGAACATTTATTGGGCTTCTTGTGTAAATTGCATATGATGAGGGTTTTCTTTAATTTTTTAACAAATTCTTCTATTTTAGTGAGACTGCTGTTCTTTTAAACAATGCAACATTTGCTAAATCTTTAACTTACTAGATTCTATCTAATTATCCAAAGATATTCTGCTAATAAGGGGAATCAATGCATTTTCAGTTTGGGGGTAGAGGGGACATACATAATTTATCTCACCATTAATAAATGTATGGGAGGATATGTTCAAGGACAACAAAACTGGACTTATTATATCATTCTAAACAGTAGCATTTTGCCTGAAATATAGGCTACTTCTCGCTTGGAAACTGCAAATATGAAATGAAAATAGATTGGCATGACATACTGTAGCCTAGAGCATTAGAAGATATGAGATTCCTAATCCTAGACTTTGGGAGTAAGATTGAATGATCCCTTCATAATATATTCCTCCAAATTCTTTGGAGTTTCTGTGGTATTATGTCCCCAAAGTACAAATAAGAAACCTATTACAACAAGAATAGAATACCTTTCTATAATAAAATATATTAATTTGGGTTAAATCAAAGTTGAGATCTGTAGTTCCTTGGAATTTTCTACAGACTGCCCTCCAGAAGGTTTCTGTGTTCAGCAGAATTAGTCTACATTGCTACTTTTCTTATACTTCTTTTAGCACAAACTGCCTTCTTGTTTAAAATAATCTTGTTGGAAATCTAGACATATTTGTTTCCATCCTTTTTGCAATGATTTATTTGGTATCATTCTGTCTGGATGGTCACTAATGGCAAGGTCAACTCAATGACATTGTATCTTCTACAGATGCTAGGTCAGAAGAATAAGCAGATTTTAAAGATTTATATTAGCAGTAAAAGCACGTTAAAGCTTGACAGCCAATCCACAATCCAGTTAAGTTGAAGAACTAAATTGACTGAAACTCAAGTACTTTGACTTAAATGAGTTATGAAACTGAAGGAGAAAGTTCAGTCTCTCTCTGAGTCCCCAAAGTATTCTTCAAGGCAGCGAAAATGAACCTGGATGATTTTATTAAACCTCTAAAAATACTTTGTTTTTCTTAAAGACAGAAAACTGCTATTGGGTAACAAGGGGGAAAAAAGGCATATTATTGCTGTTATAGGAGGACACATTATGAATATGGTGCTTTTGTTATATCAGCAGGAGACAAAGCAGTATCATTTTAACCGCAAAATAAGAAAAAAGTAATTTTGCATTGAAATCTGGAAGTTCCTCAGTTTTTTCTTTCCCTGTAAAACTATTCCTGTTTTCTACTTATTGTCTAGTTCAAGGGTCGGAATTGGCGGCTCGCGAGCCAGATCTGGCTCTTTGGCCTCCTGACGCTGGCTCTTTTTCCATCTTTGCCGACCGACATCAGAAAGCCGGTCTCCGGAAGCGGCGCGAACCCTGGAGAAGACGCTGAGACAGAGACGCTGATTGGTGGAGGCTCAGAAGGAAGGGCGCCCCCACCAATCAGCGTCCCTGTTTCTTCTCCAGGAGAAGAACCCTGGAGAAGAAACGGAGACGCTGATTGGTGGCAGCGCCCTTCCTTCTGAGCCTCCACCAATCAGCGTCCCTGTTTCTTCTACAGGAGAAGAACCCTGGAGAAGAAACGGAGATGCTGATTGGTGGCAGAGCCCTTCCTTCTGAGCCTCCACCAATCAGCGTCCCTGTTTCTTCTACAGGAGAAGAACCCTGGAGAAGAAACGGAGATGCTGATTGGTGGCAGCGCCCTTCCTTCTGAGCCTCCACCAATCAGCGCGCGCCAAAGCGCCCCCTTCCACGCGATTGGCTCCCGCCCGCAAACCCCGCCCCCTGGCTCTCGAGCACTTCAAAATGTGCACGAGCATACCAAAATGGCTCTCGGCTCAAAAAGTTTGCCGACCCTTGGTCTAGTTGTGTCCACTGGGAAATCCTTCTAAGGGCACATGTATTTAGACTAGTGCAACATGCTCTAAATGGCTCTGTGTCAGGAATTGCTTGGGGTCATTCTCTTGGTTACCAATAGGTTTGGGGTCCAAGTCAATGTGCTGGTTTTATCCTATAAAGTCCTACCTAGTTTGGTCCCCATCTAGACTGCTCATACAGATTTAGCCCATCCTGTCCATTCATTCTGAGAAGGGATGCTGTGGGTCCTCACCTGTAGAGCATAAGGAAGATGACACCGACGGAGAGATGTAGGCAAAAGGCGCTGAAGCATTTTTGATGTCCAGAACAAGAAAGCATTTGGAAGCGATATAGTCAGATGCTCTCTAATTCACTGAATTATGAGAGGGAGGAGGAAGTACAGCATAATCAGACTTCCAAGATTCTGTTATTATATTTATTATATTTATTTATTTATTTTTATCCCACCTTTATTATTTTTATAAATAACTCAAAGTGGTGAACATACCTAATACTTTCTCCTCATATTTTCCCCACAACAACCACCCTGTGAGGTGAGTTGGGCTGACAGAGTGTGACTGGAGCAAGGTCACCCAGCTGGCTTTCATGCCTGAGGTGGGACTAGAACTCTCAAGTCTCCTGGTTTCTAGCCTGGTGCCTTAACCACTAGACCAAACTGGCTCTCTTACATACCTAATACTCCTTCCTCCTCCTATTTTCCCCACAACAACAACCCTGTGAGGTGAGTTGGACTGAGAGAGAGTGACCGGCCCAAGGTCACCCAGCCAGCTTTCATGCCTAAGGCGGGACTAGAACTCTGTCTCCTGATTTGCTATTGGCTCCTTCCTAGGGCAGAGAGAGAGAGTGACTGGCCCAAGGTCACCCAGCCGGCATTCATGCCTAAGGCGGGACTAGAACTCACAGACTCCTGGTTTCTAGCCCAGCACCTTAACCACTAGACTAAACTGGCTCTCTTATATTCTATTCTTCTATTCTATTCTATTCTATTCTATTCTATTCTATTCTATTCTATTCTATTCTATTCTATTCTATTCTATTCTAGCCAATAATAAAATATAAAAGTAGTTTTAGCCTTCCTGTGGAACTGATTTGCTGGTCTGGTCTACCTAGTGGGTCTGACATCACCCTCTGTGAGGTGAGGAAGATGGAAGACTGGGATGGGGATACATTATGGAACATAGGTATACAAGATGGAAGCATGGGTGGGGTACATTATGGAACAGTTTGCCCCCTGAGATTTGGAGGGCTCCCACACTTTCATGAGACTGTTAAGGCTTTGTTGTTCCAGTGACTATAGCTTTCTCTTTGTGATTTGATCTATTTTTTCAAGGTTAGCTACTTATTTATGTATTTATTTGGTGGTATGATTTTCTCTTTGTGGTGTTTCTGGGCTAATTTTATTAGTGGTAGTGGTAGGCAATATTACACAGTTGTCCCTCACTCTGAAACTTTCTGTGCTTTCGATCCAAAAAATTTCCTCCTGGTCTCTTTCCTTAGGATTGAATTGCAGCATGAGAGGCCAGGCACCCTGCAGACAGTTGGGGGATGATTATACAATGAAAAGTAGCAGAGTCTCTCTCATACACACATCTTGGTCCTCTTGTAACTATATACATGCAAGAATGCCACATTTCACCTTTGAAAATTTCATCTAAATCCTTTTCTCTCTTTGAAAGACATTCTGAAATCTAATTCTCTTTTATCAGCTTGGAAAAAAATAGACAGAAAACTGTATCATTGAATACAAAAGTGAGGTTTACAAATGAACGATTATGTAGATGAATAAACATACAGAGAAAATAATGATAGCATGAAGTGCAAAACTCTGAGCTGAATTTATTTTGGCTTTCCTTGAAATTTCTCAAGTACTTTGCCAGGCCAGCTTTTCTTGGAAGCTCTTGCTAGCTGCTTGCAGGTGGATGATGCGAAGGTCTCACCACAGCCCCTGACCTGTAACGATTGGCCTTTCCTTTGAAGCAGAATTGTCATTTCACGCAAACTCACTCCCTTTAGAAAGGAAGCTAGTGTTTCCAACTTTGGCCTTAGGATCAAAGAATGATAAATCGGCAGCATCCAAGGCTGTTAAATGACCAATTGAATCAAAATCAAAACAGACTTGCTGTAATAGCTATAGTACAATACAGGATAAACATGGGACTTAAAATACAGAACATAAAAACCTCTAATTAATAAAGTATAGACAATAGTTTGGATTTGGATGTTATATTTATTTATATTATGCTAATTAAATTGTAATTTTATATTTGTATTTTAAACTTGATTTTATTGTAAACCGCCCAGAGTCCCCCGTTGGGCGTTCATATAAATTAAATAAATAAGTAGTTTAACTTTCAAATGCTTGCCTGAAGGTAACAGCAGGTAAATAATACAAGGCTAAAATAGTGTAATGCTAATCGTAAAATTGCTACATACCATAAAGACTGTCTTTATCTAAATACAAGGCAACAGAATTAGGGCTACCAGTTCTGAGCTGCAAAACTATGGATGTCCACCAGAGGGCAGCAAAGAGTTAGAGTTTTCTGTATCTCATGTTTGCAGCCAATGTTTGAAACCAATAAAAATGATAGCCAAAGTAGAGAATCATATCCACCAGAAAATTGTTCAGCTTCTGGACCTGTGAAAGTATCAATAATCTGGCCTAGCACTTTTCTCTTACTGTTTCATAGAAGGGGTAAAGTAGGATACAATATTAAATGTCCTCCACCTGTCTCTGAGCACAAGGGTAAAGATGCTGGTCCATGTGACTTCACAAAATCTGCCTTCATGATATGCTGAAGGCATGATTTGGATGCATAAACTTATAAATGTTTTCCTTAAAAAACATTAATAAGACAGGATATGTGCTACAAAATATATCTGTTACTCTTAAAGTTTGAATACCAGAATGAAAAAAAATGAATATGGCACCAAGCCATCTTCCCTGCCTCATGATTTAACTTCTTCTAGAGAAGGAAAGAATACATTTACATAATGTGGATCAGCTTGTTTTTCAACTGGCCCCTTTCCAAGTAGTACCAGTAACAAGATTTAAATGGATAATCTTCCAGGAGGCTGTTAAAATTCTGTTTAAGACAGAACAGCCCTACCTCCATTCTTAAATATGGAGCCGGAGTGTCCTGTGGGAGAGACTTATGTCAGGCTTGGCTGTAAACCTTGGATCTTCACACATTTAACCTCATTTTCAGGAACTGGCCTACTTGGAAGAAGGCTTTCAGATATGGCTTGCTAGATCTTCACTGGAGACATGAATGAAGCCTGTGCTCCCCAGTTTAAATTCTAGGTTTTTTTCTTCCACTCTTCTGAGTCTATGGACTCGATGAACCGTGCTCTTAGGGCCTCGGGAGTCCCTTGATCCATACTAACATAATGTGTCTTTCTATCCTGGGAACTGCCTGGAGCTACCTCACCAGCATCATTCCTTGTAAACTGATTCATTGGATCGCTCTTGGTATCCCATTGGTCTACAGCCTGAGTAATCTTCACCATCAGTCTCCCCGTGTGTGTGTACTGTATGTGTGCGCGCGCACGTGCTGTACAGCTTCATCGAGGAGCTGCTGACACCTTGTACATTTTCAAAAGTGATTCCTTACCTAAGCGCTAAATGCATCAGAAAATTTATTTATTTATTTATTTATAGTGCTATTTATACCCCACCTATCCCCTCCCTAACGGAGGACTCTAGGCGGCTTACATACATATCTATATACTTTTTTACCATTATACAATGTCACCAACTATAGAGTGTAATTAACCCACGCACCAGGAGAGGGGGTAAGGGAACCGGCTCTTCTAAGGCTCTGGACTACAATTCCCAGGATGCCTTGAGCCGGCTGCTGACGTCCTGTTGATGTCACTTCTGGGTCTGTCCTCACCATCACCATTCAATCTTTCCTCCGATCTTTCCTCCGGTGGAACCGGCTCCCGACAGGACGCCAGCAAATTCTCCCACTTAAGGTGGTACCCATTTATCTACTTGCTAAGCTTTCAAACTGCTGGGTTGACAGGAGCTAGGACTTAGCGACAAGAGCTCACCTCGTCGCGCGGGATTCGAACTGCCGACCTTCTGATCGGCAGCCTACAGCTCAGCTGTTTAACCTGCTGAGCCATCCGCGTCCCATATAGCTGGCTGCCCCACAACCAGGCACAAATGTCCATCCATCCAGTCATTGCTACTCCTTCTCAATAATGTGGAGAAAATAGGCATGATGCTTAGGATGGACTGCTTGGAAGAACTCTAAGGCTTCTAATCGTAAGACTTCAATTCATTTTAAGCTTTTATTGAAGCAAGTTGAAATGAAATGAAAAATGTTATTATGGTCAAAACCCAACAACACTAAGCATAGGAAATGAATCAGGTTGCTCACTTGGAACTTTCTGTTTTGTCACACTGCAACCCAGGGCTTTCCAAAGTTTTCCTGCGGCGACACACCAACCGCCGTTGGTGTGTTGCCGCGGGAAAACCCGGAAGTGCTGCCATTGCGGCAGCGCGCAAAAACCCGGAAGCGCTGCTTCCGCTTTCGGGTTTTTGCGCACCGCTGTTGGTGTGTCGCCACAGGAAAACCCAGAAGCGCTGATGATGATCAGCGCTTCCAGGTTGTGTGGCGACACACCAGACTGTGTGTGGCGACACACTTTTGTGTCGCGACACAGTTTGGAACGCTCTGCTGCAACCAATTGCAATTTCTTTCTTTTTTAATAAAAAACAACTTTATTAAAGTTTCAGGACATAGGTAAAATAGAAAAAGATTGAAGAAAGACTAAAAGAAAAAAGATAAACAAAAAAGGTGCAGAAATAAATAGAAAAAAATACAAATGGAGTGACTTCCGACCTTCTCCAGCACAGATACAAATACATAATACATTAACCTCTTACTCTAATTCTAGCCATAATAATAAAAAATTCTATAAATTATAACAACCTAATCATCAAAACCCAAAATGAAAACTTCATTTTTTTCAGTTACAAGCAAAAAGTACAAAAGTGATTTCCACATAGAAACAAAACTAGGCAAATTATTTTCTCTAATCAATGCTGTCAGTTTCGCCATCTCTGCCAGTTCCATTAATTTCACCATCCACTCTTCCACTGTGGGAATTTGTGAATCCTTTCACCTTTGTGCATACAAGTCTTGCCGCTGTTGTCTTACACAAAAACAAAGTCCCAAATTTTGAACCAATCACAACTTCTGTCACAGGAGGATTTAAAATAACTAGAAACATTTAGTCATTTCTTATACTTTTGGCTTTTGGCTATTTCTTTTAGTGTATCTAGGAAAGTTGCTGCATCAGAGATAAGTTGCAAAATGCCATCATTTCACAAAACTTATAGATAATGGGAAGAGAAAGAATATCTCTCTCTTCCATGGTTCACAGAGGGATGATGACAAGTGGCATCCCAGGGGTGTGAATGAATGGGAGCCAGGAAAGAGTGTGCATTGATTTGGTGATGATAAATGGCAACCTTTGGATACATATGTAGGGAACAGAAGGAAATATGTGGCATAATGGTTCAAGAAGGAGCGCACATGGGGGAAGTTCTCTAAATCACACAATAGAATTTGTGTTCTTGTTCTTATTATTAACCCTTCACGCAAAGTTGGTTCCTGGAAAAGCCGCTTGCAAATTGTGTGAAAGGGTGAAAGGGTGAGAAGGGGCATGCGTTGGCACAAAGGGGAGCGAAGGGGTGCCTTTGAGCAAAGGGGCGTGCTTTTGCTGGCTTCGCGCAATTTGCAAGCAGCTTCTGCAGGAACCGGCTTCACGCAAGAGGGAGCAAGAAGACAGCAAAGTGAGCTGGGGCGGCGGAAGGCAGGTCAGCAGGGGGCTGGGAGGTGGCGAGGACGGCTGGGACTGGGCTGGGGCGGCTGCCGCTTCCCGGGGCATGGCATTTCTAATAACTTATTTATATTGTTTGATAGTCAATTGCCAAGACTGAGGACTCATTATCCAGGACTTAGTACTCCTACCAGAAAGACGATCTAGTGTCTCCACTTTGGAATGTCAGAATAGGATTAGAAAATCTGGTCTGCAAAACCACTACTGTAGATGGTAGCCAAGAGATACAGAAAACTCTAACTTTTTACTGCTGTCTAGTGATTGTCAAATTTTTGCAGCCAAATCTTCTACCCCAGTATATCTCTTGTTCTGAAACTTGGAGTTTGCTATAGCCCTCATATTCTGCTAGTGAGCTTCCTCAGCGTGTCTGGGTGGTCCCTATTAAAACAAAATGCTGGACTGGGTAGGACTTTCATATTGCTTCCATGACTGTTCACTAATTCAGAAATGTTGCATTTATCCAGTCATCCTGATATACATGTGATATACATGTAATTTTGACATCCCAATCAAATTTTTAATACCTCCCAGATTTTTTCTTTTAATCTCATGATCAGCTGGACAGTTTTGTTCATGGGCCCACAGTATGTCTACTACCTTCTTGCTTATTTGAAGTCTTTCTTCAACCAATAATTCTGTGAAGCCTTTTTCTGACCTGCTGTGCTTGCCCAATATATATAGGGAGAGCAACAGCAGAAACGTTTTCATGTTTGGAGGCCACATTTAACATTTTGGGAAAGCAATATGCATTGATAAAAGATGGATTCGGTCCAAATTCTTCATTTTCCTACAAGGTTTTAGTTGTGTGGGTGTGGGGGTGGATGGTTCTTTTCAGTGCTACCAATTTTGGACAATCCCAAAAAACTTATCCCATTAATGTATTTTACCAAGGCTGTCTGCTGAAATTTTGACTATGAGCCATGCTGCCTATTTCTGATTTACCTGTTAGTCCTAAGGGGACTGATTTCAGAAGGTTCCCATTAGCTGATTATTTTTCTTCAAAGTAGTTTTTGAAGTCTTTGGTGACATATTGAAATTAAGTATCTGCAGTCTGGTTCTACTGCAGAAAAGTTCCCTCTCTATTGTACAAATTGACCCCTTCTGAGATGTTTCTGAGATTCTTAGAAATGTGGAGTCCTTAGTGCTCTCTGAGCTTGGTTGTTTGCTTGCAGACATTTCATTACCCAACTAGTAGGTAGGTAAAATCATCACCTAAAAGCATCAGCTTTTCAACTGGGAAACTGAACATGCTAGACCAAGCTAAATCCAAAAATGCTAGAGAATTCCTGGAAGCGTGGCATTCAGACAAATCAACCATCAATAGATACATAGAGATAAACCCCATTTACACAGCATGAGACAATGAGACAATAAAAAAGCTAAGAAGGAAACAAAAAGACCAGAATACATCCTCTCCAGCAACCAACACCCAGATAAGGAAGGATTAACACCATACAATCAAGCAGAAAACAATGCCCTAATCAAGGAACTATCAAGGAGAAAACCACACCCCCACCAACACTGGCAGGGCAAGCTACTATATATAAACAGGGAGCTAAACCCCACACTCACTAGCACTGATGGTGTTACCTAGTCAGGTAATGAAACGTCTGCAAGCAAACAACCAAGTTCAGAGAGCACCAACCCCGAGTACATATATTCTCTTCTATTATTCTTAGAAATCTTCCTTTTGCAGAAGATATTCTCTCAATGAACATCTGAGATTTCACAATTTTGCCAAGGTAGCTGATCTAGTTGTAGGTATTATTTTCTCAGAAACCTCCATGGCTTCATGGCTAAACTTAATAATACTGATTGTTTGTCCAATGATACACCAATTCCCCCCCTGCAACTATCCCTACTATATTTCCAGGCTATCACTGTATGCAATTCACAAATTAGTTAAATATATATACATGTATGTGTGTGTGTATAAACGATGTGCTTCATTAAGAAACCTCTTGTACTTTGCTTTACATGATTAACAGCCCTGAAAAATAATAAACATTTGTTTGCTCAGAAAAAAAGGTGGTGGGTGATTTGATGCTAGTATGGATGCACTCCGCTGAGGAGGAACACTTTTTTTTTTTACCATATGTGTACAAAAGCACCTAATGGAACTTAAATATGAAAATACTTTGGTCGATATTTCCAAAGCTGACCTTTTGTATCAGAAGGGTCCTTAATTTTTCACATCATTATATTTATTATACAATAAACATGTAGACATTCTGTAAAGCGGGGGTGTTCTTTCTATACTTCTTTGGAATAAAAATAGTTTTTTTTCTGTCAGCAGGGAACTACTCAGTAGCACCCCATGCCCCCCACCATCAACTGAAGAACATTGTGTTCATGTCAAACAATTCAGCATACACATCTGTTCAAAACACAAGCAGGTATCAGCATTGTCATCTGAGATCCACGAAGACCATATGTACTTTTGGAGACTGATAGTCCCTTAGGAAATCAATAATGTGTGAGCATAATACTTTGCTAGATGCATTGGAGCACTTCCACCCCTGTTCCCACCTTCTATTCAGTTCAGTTGAATCAATTTTGTAGCAGAATTGGAGAAATAAAATCTGTTTCATGTTATATAGGAACTACATGTTAGGTCTATTGAGATGAATACTGCATGGTCAACAATATTTTTCACAAGTGGTAGATGCTTGCATTTCTGATCACGGTTTTTGTCCATGTTGTATTTTTTAAATCTAAATATAAGTAGCAAATCCTGACAGAAAAAATGAGAGAAAAAATAATGATCACAGTGATATACATAATAAGGCTGTGCACAGTTGAAAAATGATTCAAAAGAAATGCTTTGGACCTCATGCAAGCAGAGCAACTCTCTACTGCACAATAAAGCATGCTGTGTTAGCATGAAAAATGGTATGCTTTAAGGACTGACTCATTGCTAATGCAACTCCCTGCTACTCCTTAACAGAACCAATCTGTTCTGTAGCAAGGAGATATTGTGCTGGCACAAGGTCTCAAATGCTTCTTCTGAATAATTTTGAACCATGCGCAGCCCTTTTTCTTAGATTTATAAGGCTGACTAACTCAAATAATGTGACTCTGGGAGGCATACAGCACAAAAACAAAAAACCAACAAACAAAAAAACCCACCCCAAACATTAAAATACATAGTAGGTAAAGGTAAAGGTTTCCCTTGCACAGTCATGTCTGACTCTAGGGGGCGGTGCTCATCTCCATTTCTTAGCTGAAGAGCCAGCGCTGTCCAAAGACGCTTCCGCAGTCACGTGGCCGGCATGATGCGTGCGGAACACTGTTACCATCCCACCAAAGTGGTACCTATTTATCTACTTGCATTTGCATGCTTTCAAATTGCTAGGTTGGCAAGAGCTGGGGTGAGTGCAGGAGCTCACTCCGTCACGCGCGGCTAGAGTCTCGAACCGCCTAACTTGTGACCTTCCGACAGACAAGCCTGGTGTCTTAACCACTGAGCCATTGCACCCCCTTAAAATATGTACAATATATAAATATGAAATGCCAAACAGGCACCATAACAAAACAACCAAAAGGCGACTCCACTCAACTGGCCCCTAATGCCTGGGGGAAAAGCCAGGTCTTAATGGCTTTCATAAAAGCAAGCAGAGTAGGGGCCTGTCATATATCAGGGTGGAGCAGGGGAGGTAGTGTTAATTTCCTGCAAAACACTGTAAATAGGACAATGCCACAAGAATAGAGCTACCAGATCTGGGCTGCAGAAATCCAGATGACCACGAGATGAGAGCAGGAGATACAGAAACCTCACACCTTTTGCTCCCATCTAGAGATTGCAGCCAAACTATGCACCATTAATATTCCACAGTCTAGTTGAGGAAACTGCAAACAATATTTCCATCCTGATGAATGGAGGAAAATGTTGCTGTGGGTAGGACCTGTCTGTGTGTGAACACAAATATTCTTTCCACAGGAATCCAGAGGCGTTTTAAAGCAACATTTTACCAGCAGCCTGGAAAGTCAGGAACATAAATTGTCCAATGAAGTAGAAACAATAGCTCCTTCTTCATTTTTATATACTGTTTTTCAACTAAAATATCCCCACAGCAATTTACAAAAGGAGATATTTTCTCATAATAGCATATGAGCTTTGACGAGGGTCGTAACAGTGATAAAATGCATAGATTACCAACAAAAGATCCTAAATTTGATCTCTAGCACCCCTAACTCAAAGGAATTCTCAGAACCAGAATATCTGCTACTAAGACTGTACAAAGCCAACTATATTAAATTGGTCTAAATAGACTGATATTGATACTGTATACATCATTTTTTTAATATTAAGTAGAGGGCTCATGAACAAAATTATACTGTGGAACAGCTTGAAGAACAGGACTTTATAACCACATATCTATGTTCTGATCTTCAAAACCTAAGTAGGGTTGTCCCTGGTTAGTATTTAAGTGGGAGATCACCAAGAAATGCGAGAGCTGTAAAACAGAGTGTAAAGTTGGACAAACATAACAGAAGAAGTCAATGCAAACCACTTCCATATTATACAAGAAGACTATATTGAGGGGTCTGTAAAATATTTAAGAGTAAGACTCAACTCTGAGGAGACTCTGTGTCTTTATCTCTATTCTTTGTATTCACTGGAATGTGAAGGAAGACAAATGAGAAGGCCCTCTCAGAGAGACATATGAGGTTAAAAACATGCAAAAATTTGGATGAACATATATTACTTTCCTATATCCTTTGACTGATGAATTGATTTTACATCCATTCTAACAAAAAGCCTTTCTTCTATTATAAAATAACACTGCTATAATCATTCAGCTTATATATAGTATTTACCTGATTGTAGATAAATGGATAATAGGCTTGAGAAAACCAGATTTAAAGACTCAAAATAGTCCACACAAATAACCTTTTACAAAAAATAATCAAATGGCTAGTGGTAATAAAGATTTTGATTTCAGGTACTTGATTAAAGCATGATTGCAGAACTGGAGGGGTCAAAGAGTTATAGAACAATTCATCATCATTATGGAAAAAGAGAGGAAAACATCATAGGTTTGTCAAGTTTCTGTTTCATTAGCCCTAGAAATAACTAGTCACTGTATAATATATTTTCTCTATTTCTATATGCAGCAGGGATGGGCAAACAATGGGATGCCTTAGCTCCTCAGCACCCCAGATCACACTACCAGCTTGGTGACAAAATGGCCAATTTTCAGTGGTTCACTTTTGCAATTCTGTACCCCTCCCCCAAGGGATAGAATTGGAAACTAGAAACCTCTGGGGAGCAAAGAGCTCCCATGTCCTTCTAACATTATCCTATCCAACCCTCCAATGAAAAACCATGCTACCAAAATATGTCAATTTTTCATTGAACAGATTGATTGTAGGCTGTTTTATTAGGATAAGGAGATTAAGGGTGAGAATGAGGGGTGGTTGAATTGGACCCAGGAATCAACAGATCCATCCTCAAGTAGGAGTGACCCTTATGATAAATTGACTCAATCATATCCTTTTAAAGGAGTAGAAAAATGGTGGTGCCACTGCATTTTCATTGGGGAACCTGAGGTCAGAGCTACAACAGTTTGGAACACTATACAACTTAGGAAAGTTTAGACTAAAAAAAATGCATTAGTGATGCATGAGAGCCAGTTTGGTGTAGTGGGTAAGGCACCAGGCCAGAAACCGGGAGACCGTGAGTTCTAGTCCTGCCTGAGGCACAAAGCCAGCTGGGGGACCTTGGGCCAGTCACTTTCTCTCAGCCCTGGGAAGGAGGCAAGGGCAAGCCACTTTTGAAAATCTTTCCAAAAAACTGCAGGGACTAGTTCAGGCAGTTGCTAGGAGTTAGCACTGATTCCTGGGCACCAAAAAAGAAAAAAAAATGTGTTGTGTAGTGGGATGAAAATTATTATTCACTGCATAAAGTTGTTCTCCACAAGGTCTGAGTTCATCAAAAGAATCACTGTGAATTTTGACATTCAGTACAAGATTTATGTTCCTTTTCCATAGTGTAAATTAAGCCTATGTTATGCTTATCACCAAATGCCCATTATTGGTAACTGATAACTTCATTTGTGATCGTTCTGACTTCTAAGCTACATTGACTATCCTTTCTTTTATGCTCTAAATGCATTCAATCAATAAGTGATACATGCAATGTTTACCCAATGTAGGTCAAGAAAAAGTAATTTTCTCCTAGCTATTGAGATAAACATTGAAAGGCCAGCCACCATTCAGCGTGTTTTGCTTCACCTTTGAAGCTGTATACTATGAGATCACAATCAATGCCAGTCTAGAAAGGCTATGATTTCATTACTTATACCCAAGTGCTTTATGAACTTTATTAATCTCACTGGAGTTATGTCCACTGACAACTACAGATTCTTTAAAAAAAAAAAGAATGGAAGGTAAGAGTCATTGTGTAAGCTCAGTAAATGGTTAAATTCCTCTCCCAGATAAGCTTTCTTGATATTTTCTATATAGGCCAATAAGTGGAAATGTGAGTTGCAGTATGGCAGCCTTAAAAGAAAGTTGGACTGAAATGGTTTAACCTGATACATCAGAATGTGTGCCCTTTAGTGATGAGTGATTCAAACATGGGATATTAATGAGATATAAACGATCGTTTTGTTCCCACGTCCTCCTGCTCTTTTGATATATGGAAGTATTGCATTATTGTAACACAGTGTTTCTCAACCTTGGGAACTTTAATGCAATATTATTTGTCAAATCTTATTATTCCAATGTTTGTTTGTTTCTCTAATGATGTACACTGCTTCCCCTCACACAAATTTAAATCACATATTGTTAGGAACCAAGACATTTGATATACCCACTCAGTTCAAGCTTCAGAATACAATAGCCCCAGATATTTTCTAAGAACCTGTAAATTAGAAGAACCTGGTTTCTGTTGTCAACTTTAATTTCTGTTTTGATTGTCCAGGTGTTATGGAATGTGTCTCTGAAGGGGGGGTGATGTGATGGGTTTCAGTGGTGCCACTAGTTCTCAGGAAGGAGGGAGCACATTCCAAGGAGATAAGTGGACGCACAGTCCAGGAAGTGATGTTGGGAAAATGAAGAGGTTCAGGATAGCCCCATCCTAGAGTCTCCCAGGTTATTTCCCCTTAGGTTAGTTAGAGCAGCTTTAGTCTGACAAGATTCTGTCTGTACGGTGTGAGCAAATAAAGAACTGGAGTTTGAATGCACTGACTCGTCCTTGTTCTTGGGCTGGGCCTGATACCAGGTGACATTATACCTTCACTCCCTTCTCCATCTTTTTCCCTGCCCTGCCCTTCCCTCTGTCTTGTACAAATAGCAGGTATGGACAGAGAAACCACCTGCCTGTGGATGATGAGATAAAGCACATCATCTTCATCCTTATCCTCACCAAAAGGGGAGGACAGCATACCCTTCAGGGAGGAAATCTAATTCTCTTCCTTCTGCCATGTCTGTCTAAGTTTCCATACCTCAGCTTTTCAAGGTGGCAATGGGTCCTTTGATCATCAAGATTTTGAAGCCCATTCATCAGTCTGTTAGAACTACTGAAATGGAGCAGAGCTGCAAAGTTCGTGTACAGAAAAAGAGTATTGTTTAAAAACAGAGCCCATGAGCATATTAGAAAGATCCAGGTTAATCTTACACCTTTAGCCCACCCAAGCATAAAGAAAGGCACGCCTAGACATGGCAGTTATGAAAAGTAAGTACAAAAAAGTCCTTACGTTTATTCATTGCAGGTACAGCATTTTGATAGATAAATGATGTTCCATTTCTTCCTTCTGTTCCCTAAACTTAATACCTCTTGCCCTGCTTGCTGCAAGAGATGCGTGTAGAAAAGGGGAAAAATCTTCTAGGCCCATCCATGGCCTAGGTTGGAGCAGCACACAGCCATGTGCTTGCTTCTGGTCCAAGGAGGAGAGAGAGAGAGAGAAAGAGGAAGTGGGAGTGGCCACACACAGCTTCCTCAAAAGGCATGGAAAGCTTGCATCCTAGAGCAGCCATCCATATGCTGATGAGGCATGCTGGATTTGCCAGAATCTCCAACAGATTTGACCCACCTTCCTTCTCACACAGACTTTCCCCGGTAGGTTAGTAGTCTCTTTTCCTGGATTTTATAATCTATATCATCAGGGCTTGAGCCTTTTTTCCTGTACCTGCATCATTTCCACTTATTTTGGCAATTCAGCATTTTATTCAATGCTAGTTTTGACTCTTCCCAAGAGTATTGTATTCCTTTTAGACAGCCACAGCATCATCAGTTTTTCCACCTAGAAGGTCTTTTTTTGAGCAGTACATTAGTCCCAATATATATTTTTTCCCCAGTACTGGCTTCTCTTGTCCACAAATACCTATCCCTGCTGAATCCAAATCCACCTAGAACCTAGATCAGGGTTTCTCATCCTTAGCAAATTTAAGATATGTGGGCATCAACACCCAGAATTCCCCAGCCATCATGCTGGCTGGGAAATTCTGGGAGTTGAAGTCCACACATCAAGTTCCTAAGGATGAGACACAGTGGCCTAGATCTTCCTCAAAATCATTTTTTTTCTATAAGCAAAATATTCCTCTGCTTTTCCTTTCCAGCTTTTTCCATTTAAATCCAATCTAAAAGATCGCCATTCCCTTGCTATTTCATTCTGTCCACAAATAAACAAATAAACGAATACCAAATAATTAACACAGATCCACCCTTTCAAATGTTCAGTTAATTTCTGCAGTACTGTTGCTTGGTTACTAAGCCAGTTGCAAACCTGTTCACTTCCCAGGGGATGTTAACCTGCCCTGGGAAACCTCTCTATTCACTACAACCCACCATATTTCTCCCCTTTTGGGGTAAACCCTGGACCGCCTGCAGCCCTTAGTGTCTATTTTCCAGAAAATGGCCCACATTAGCAGATAGACCAGCAGGGATATCCTACCTTGCTACATATAAGTTTGATCAATCTTCCAAGGCCATGGCCTTCAAAATTACCCAGGCATATACCCATCTTTCCAAATCATTTATCAGCAAAGGGCAAATACCCCATAGAAACCTCACAGGTCCCAAATCTAAGCCCTAAATTTTAAATCTGCATTCCAATTCTGATTCCAGTTTAAGCTGAAGAAGCAGCAACCAAGCAGAAAAGTCTGTAATGATAGTTTCTGTTCCCCAGTGTCTCTCTCAGGAGACTTTGTAGACCTGACATGCCCTTTCCCTCTGCAAGGAACATGAAGTCTGCGATTGCAGCTGTCCTTTCATGTCCCCATAGGCTTATTGTTATCTTAGTAAACTACTCAGGTTCTGCTCCGGAGGAAAATCTGCAATGACCATTTACCATGCTTTCAGTTGGTTTCCCATCAGGATGCTTGCCTTGTCCTACCTCCCACCTACTCTCCTTTCTCCACATCCCCCCCCCAGTGAATGGAGGAGCAACAAAGTTACTTCCAGTGACAGTGGCTGACTTGCTTTTTTCCCCCTTTCCCTTTATAAGAAGCTGAAGAGCACAAAGGATTAGGGGGATGGACAGCACAAAGAGAGGAAGGTGGGAACAATCTCTCTCTATCGTCTATCGTCTATCATGGCTGCCCATCTTATGTGTATGCAATGAACCAACAATAAAAACATTAAAAAGAACAGTAAAACCACCATTAAAAACTAACTCCCTGTCAGCCTTACCAGGTAGACCAGACAGGAAACATGACCAGATGAGCTAATTCTAATTTCTTGGAAGGCTACATTAACAGAATCTTGCAAGTCTGATTCTCCTGCCATCTCCAACTAGGGAGAGTCTCTTCTGAGCCTCTTGCCCTACTCACTATCCAGCTGTGGGCTATGCTGTCTCTTATCTTGTTCTCTTTGCCCAGTCTCCCAAGGTCTTTCCCATATACCATTACACTTCCAATGCCCCATAAGAACACTCCCCCATACATGAACGTTTACATTTACTGAGCTCCATCCTCACCCTAGCCCAACACTTGAGGAAAGAGGCAGCTGTTCAAGGCCTTCTGGAAGGCTAGAAAGACAGGAGCCTTCCACATCATGGTGGGAAGATATAGGCACACTTCCTAGAACTTACCAGATGAAAACATTTATGGGAAGGGACCTAGAGTGTGCCCACCCATCTGACCTGTTCTGATCTGATCTGAGCAGATACCTGATCTGATCTGGACTGAGCAGCCCAGCAAATACTAACCTGGCCCCAAGCCATGCAGAGCTTTAAAGATGATAACCAACATCTTGAATTGCACCCAGAAAGAAACTGGAAGCCACTGCAGCTCATGCAGCAGTGGTGTAATATGGGCAAACCATGGGATAGCAAAAGAGCTAAATTTACTTTATGATTGGCCAAAGAATGAGTCTATCTGGAATGATGAGGCATCTAAAAACAATGTTCTTATAGTCAAAACAAATAAATTATGGCAAAGAAAAGCTGCAACTTACTAGGCCCAATGGCCAGTTTATGATTATTTTTTAGGGGGTGGGGAGGCTGCAATTCAAAAAGATGTTCATGCTCCCCCCAAGTGGGCATGCCAGATAAAACTTATTAGATTAATTAAATAAAAATTAGTCACTTGTAATTAAACTAAAATGAACTGAAATTAAATGTAATTATGCAACAAATTACTTCTCCTTATTACCCTTTATTTTATGTTTCCCTCTGCCAGCTGTACTGGAGAAGAACATTGAGCCTGCTTTCCAGAATGTATAGTGTCTCCTGCAGTGACATTTTGGCATCATGCACTCATTGCTGGAAGGTGGAAGCAAGAGCAGGAGAAAGGAATGGTTACAGTTGTTTGTTGGCAAGCAGGAGCTCTTAGTTTAGTTGGGGAATGATAGTGGCTGCCAGGCTGTGGATGATTTGAGGTGCACCAGTGAAGCAAATGTGGTTTGCAGATGAAATGCAGTAACAGCTTCCTAATAGCATTGCAAACCACTAGGGAAATGTGCTGAAGGCAGTACAGGTAGTCCTCAACTTACAACCATTTGTTCAGTGACTGAAGTTGCAACAGTGCTCAAAAAAATGGACTTAGGACTGGTCCCCGAAGTTATGGCTGTTGCAGCGCCCCCATGGTCACATGATCAAAATTCAAGTGCTTGGCAGCCTGCCCGCACTTATGACCACAGGGGTGTTTCAACTCCCCCCACCTCCCCCCACCCACTCCAACTCCCCCCCATCTCTGCCCTTTTGGGTGCTCTGCACCCTGCCTTGTGGGGTGGCAAGCAGCCCCAGAACCGCGCGGCTCGGGGGCTGCTTGCCACTCTGTGGCTCAGGAGCTTCTTGGTGCACCGTGGCTCTGGGGCTGCAAGAAGCCCTTAAGCCGCAGAGCAGCATGAAGCCACAGCCACCCCTGGATGCCTCAGCCACCCCAGCCTGCCCCAGCAGTGTGATGCCAAGCCACAGCACCCAGGAAGCCCCAGCAAGTACCAGCAAGCGCCAGCAAGCATTTGTTCACCCAGTTCCCTGCACTGACCTTTTGCCTTTTGTGCCCAGCCACCATGGCCAAAGCAGAAGTGCCTCACTGCCTTTGCTGTCTCCTTTTCAGACCCGTGGCCACCATGCTACCCGGGTGCTCCAACTTCTCTGGCAAACGCGTCCTACACGTGACTCCCCGAG
The DNA here is from genome assembly GCA_023362775.1 of Charina bottae. Lineage (NCBI taxonomy): Eukaryota > Metazoa > Chordata > Lepidosauria > Squamata > Charinaidae > Charina > Charina bottae. The sequence goes on from JALMGJ010000002.1 coordinate 109,586,153, forward strand.
CCTTCGGAAAGCTGTGCTGCCTTTGGAAAGCCTTCGGAAAGCTTCTGAGGTGTTCCAAAGCATCGCAAGAATGGGGCATGCCTGCCATTGACTTTTAAATCTTTCCAATGGCACCGCAGGATTTGATCTTTCATCACTCTTTGGCATTCAAGAGGAGTCTTCAAAGCTTTCACCAGCCTACTTTGTAAATCCCATACAGAGGCATTGTCCAGGATTTCTTGTCTCAGCTATTCCATGTCCAGATCCTTTTCTTGATTTGTCTTTTGTATTCCCATTTCGGTAATGTCAATTTTGTTGTCTTCCATGCTTTCAAACTCTTTATCGTCTAAATCAGGTAAAAGTTTTTAAAAGTTTTCTCATCATCTTCTAAAAGTTTATCCATCGAAATATGTATCCTTTCTGAGATATTACTTATTAATATCTCAGTCTATTTTTCAAAGGACTCTAAGACAAGAAAAAGTTGTAGCTGATTCAGCCATTTTAACTCTTTACTGCCTGGTCCTTTAGTTCCCTCTAGTGTCCATTTGCAACCTTCATCAAGCCTCAGTTCCTAATATGGGTTTAGTTCCATTTCCGTTGTTTCCCACAAGAATATTATTTAATTATATACTTGTTTTTCAAATCTTACAGGAAAATAACCAAAATTCCAAATCTCTCTGGTCTCCCAATCCATTTAAAATTTTCTTAAATAAAAATCCTTTTTTGCTTTCTGCCAATTATATATTATTTTAAATTCTTAAGTCTCTGTTTAAAGTTTATTAATTCCAAAGAAGAAGGAAAACTCACTAGGTGTCCAGTTAAGCTCACCATTTTGAAGGTCTCTAATATTCATAAAAAGGTTAAATTGAACATTTCCAAATGTGATTGGAAGGTGAGTTTAGTGGCTTAGTGTCCTTATTAAAGGCTCCACCACTGCCGAGAGCAAAGATGTTGTCTCCCTTGGCTCCTGCAGCTCAAACCTGTGGGAGACTGCCTCGCGAAGAGTTGCCACTCAGAGCACTTGTGCGTGATCTCCCATTCTCTCCTTCTCTGGAGAGATTCAAAGAATAACAGTTGTTATCGCTGCTCATTCATGGAGATGTCTTCAGTCAGCCATGACTCACACCAGAAGCCATTTATAGGAAAGAATATATAGTATGTATATGTATATATATATTCCATGTACAAGATGGAGAGAAGATGGATGAGAGAGATAGAAGGAAGACAACAAAATCCAAGTACCACCAAAGGATAAGACAAGTCCTAAAGAGCCAGCTCAATGGGAAGAACAAGATCCATGCCATCAACATGTATGCCCTGCCAGTCATCAGATACCCTGCCGGTATAGTGAGCTGGCCAAAGGAAGACATGGAGGCTGCTGATGTGAAGACCTGGAAGCTCCTCACAATGTACGGAGGCTTCCACCCCAAGTCCAACACCCAGAGACTGGACACCAGCTGGAAAGATGGTGGGCGGGGTCTGGTGAGTGTCAAAGCCATTGTCCTGAATGAGACCCAGAGCATCCAGGAGTACATCAGTAAGATGGCACCTAAAGATGAACTACTGAGAGAATGCCTGAGGCAGCAGCAGACATGGAAGGAAGATCAAGCAGAGGAAGTCCCATGGTAAGACAAGACCGTGCATGGGATATACCATCAACAGATAGCTGAGGTGGCTGACATTGGGAAATCCTACCAGTGGCTGGAAAGGGCTGGACTAAAAGACAGCACTGAGGCACTGATCATAGCAGCACAAGAACAGGCACTAAGCACCAGATCCATAGAAGCAGGGGTCTACCACACTAGACAGGACCCGAAGTGCAGACTGTTCAGGGAGGCCTCAGAGACAGTCCAACACATAGTGGCAGGGTGTAAGATACAGGCAGGAACAGCATACACTGAACGGCACAACCAAGTAGCTGGCATTGTGTACAGGGACATCTGCGCAGTGTATGGGCTAGACCCTCCCAAGTCCAGATGGGAGGTTCCACAGAGGGTCATGGAGAATGACAGGGCTAAGATCCTGTGGGACTTCCAGATCCAGATCCAGACAGACAGACAGGTACTGGCCAATCAACCAGATATCGTGGTAGTAGACAAGGACCAGAAAACAGTGGTGGTGTTAGATGTAGCAGTGCCAAGTGACAGCAACATCAGGAAGAAGGAGTATGAGAAGCTGGAGTAATACCAGGGCCTGAAGGAGGAACTAGAGCAGATGTGGAAAGTGAAGGCCAAAGAGGTCCCAGTGGTGGTAGGAGCACTCAGGGCTGTGACTCCTAAGCTGGGAGAGTGGCTCCAACAGATCCCAGGAACAACATCAGAGCTCTCTGTTCAGAATAATGCAATGCTAGGAACAGCTAAGATACTGTGCAGAATCCTCAAACTCCCAGGCCTCTGGTAGAGGACCTGAGGTTGAGGAAGACACATACCACCCATAGGGGTGAGAAGGGAATTTTTTACATATACTCCATTCAATTGTGTCCGATCCTCAGAGACTGCCTGGACAAGTCCCTGCAGTTTTCTTGGCAGTTTTTTTTTCCAGAAGTGTTTGCCATTGCCTTCTTCATAGGGCTGAGAGAAAGTGACTGGCCCAAGGTCCCCCAGCTGGCTTTGTGCCTAAGGCATGGCTAGCTCACAGTCTCCCAGTTTCTAGCTCGATACCTTAACCACTACACCAAACTGGCTTTCATGGAAATATTTAGCCTACATATTATGAACTAAAATAAAATCTTTCTCCTATTCATCAAGATGTCCTTTAGAAAGAATAGAAAAGCAGAAAACGTTTTATATTCCCTTGTTTCCTTCGTCCTTCCATTAATAGCTTTTTTTGTCCTCATAGCTCATACAAGACAGTATACACAAATATAGTTAGTCTTGGCTGTAGAAATATCTTAATTATGTCTTTGGGTCTACGAGGTAAAATCAACATGAGCAGAGGCCTATCAAGCCTGAGGCAAAGATAATAATTTTATGTAAATGGAAAGATGCTTATCCTCATATTAATGAAGGTATTCAAGATGTGTGTTTGTAATCAAGTTTTGAAATGTCTTTATATTCTAAAAATGAGAAGATGGTGAAAAGTATTTCTATATGGTTTAGGTTTAATGATAAATTTAAGGATTAAATTAATTTTATATTCATACTACATGAATTTCATGTTTTCTTTTTTATTAGTTTCTTTTGCTTCCTTTATGTTTATTTTAATCACTATAACATATGTGATTTTTTTACTGTGTGCATTTTGTTCTAGTAGCTGCTTTTATATTTCACCATTTTTTAAAAACTAACAATTCAAAAACAACCATGGGTAGAGGCCAAAAACATTGAGGACAATATTTAAACTGGCAGGACAAAGTACATTATTATATCTTAAAAATATCATACAAAAACTAGTACAATTGGATTATTCCCTTTTTCTCCTTTTTTTATGTTATTTTTTTATTTTTTCAATAACAACTGAAAAAGTGCATGAATACTTTGAATGCACTGCTAAATTCTTAAAAGTGGAAATTTCATCATGCACATACTGTATATTTCAAGCTCTGCCATGTATTGGGAAGCTCAAAACTGATTTATTCATGTACAATTTCTCATCTATCCCTAGAAATTAGATAATATTGAAATCACAGTTTGGTAGAGCTTAGAGGAAAAGATTAAAGAATAATTTCTTAATGTGATTAAAATAAGCTTTTGTTGAGATAATCCTGGATTATACAATCCTTTTGAAAGTTGTGGCTCAGAAGTGTGATAGCACTGTAAACAAAATGTAATATCGTAATTTGCATTTGTATCACCAAAACCAGTGGAGGCTAAGTCTAACAGTGATTCTCCAAGGCTTCCAATTAATGTATAGAATTCTAAGAATTAATGAAATTAATTTGCTAATATTGAGTATTTCTTTTCCAAGCAATACAACTATCAATGCCCTGTTGAGTTCCCCACAAAGCGAGGCTCCTTCCATTACTACGTATTGCACAACTTTTACATGACCTGCATAAAACTGCACTGTTTGAAGTCAGAGGGAAAGATTTAAGCTGATTATAGAATATATGTAACTATAAAATATAGCCCAATTCAAAATAACGTTGATGGGATGAAAGTAGGCTTAAATCAAACTATTGTAGTTTATGGATTCCAGCTACTAATTTATATCAAAATTATTGCTTAGTATTCCTTTAATACAAGGCAGGGAATGGTTGCCCTCCAACTATTGTTGGACTACAGTTTACACAATCCCCAGACAATTGGAGCCCAACCCTTTTGTACAGAAATATTCATAGGTTACTCTTATAACAGAAATAATGTGAATAATGAGTGAAACAAACAAATAGCTGTTACCTAGCTGGATATTGTATGGTTCAACACTACTTTTTTAAAAAATTCAATCCTGCAACTGGGTTCTACTCTATATAAAAAAAGTGTATCTATTACTATGAAATGATAGTGCCCCCTCTCTCCCACTCCAGAATAGGGCACTTCCTCATCATTCCATTCCCCAATCCTTCAAAACCAAATTGAAAATGATTCATGATCATCTTTACTATTGCTGACTTGCATTGCAGAAAACAAACAGCAAATAATTGCTGCCCCCCAAATTGCCTAAAGAAAAACTCCACTCACCCCCCACTATGTTAAAGTTAAATAAAATAAAGTGCTTATATCCCAACTCTCGATTCACATCCTTAGTTCAAGTTTCCAGTGAGCAGGGAATGAAGGTAAAGGTAAAGGTTCCCCCAAAGAGTCCTGTCCAACTCTAGGGGCCGGTGCTCATCTCCGTTTGTTAGCCGAAGAGCCAGAAGATGCTTCCGCGGTCATGTGGCCGCATGACGTGTGTGGAACACTGTTACCTACCCACCAAAGTGGTACCTATTCATCTACTTGCATTTGCATGCTTTCGAATTGCTAGGTTGGCAAGAGCTGGGGCGAGTGCGGGAGCTCACTCCGCACGCAGGGCTAGGGATTCGCACCTCCGAACTTGCGATCTTCCGATTGACAAGCCTGGTGTCTTACCCGCTGAGCCACCGTGCCCCAGTAGGGAATGAAGAGGGAAAACTAATACAATTTTGCTACTAGAGAGGTTTCTAAGACGTTTTCCCCTTAAATTTACAGTATGCATGTGGCTATCCTGAACGTCTGAGAAAGGAACAAGAAATAAAACCCTTTCATTGGTGTACATTGAGAAGTAGAAATGGAGTGCAATGGACATGACCCTGCCATCAAGATCTACAACATTTATAGCGTGTTTGTGCCCTGTCTGAAAACAATCTGGCATATGTTTCTAGCAACTGCAAGCTTGAAGTGATGCTTGAAGAAAAAGTTTGAGGAAAAGCAAGTAGCTACACTTTGGCTCATAAAAATAGGATCAAGCATTTTCAGGTCCAATCCAATAATGGAGGTAGTACAGCAGTAGCTGAAAGAGATAGCAACTCTACATAAGAAAAAGCATCAAACAAGTGAGCAAGCACAGTGAGCAAGAGTAACATACATCTCCATCTCTCTCTTCCTCCCTCCCTCCCTCCCTCCCTCAAGAAAAAGAGACAGAATAGTGAATCTCTGAAGGTCAAAGGAAGCATTCTGATTGTTGATATCTCACTAGTATAAGAAGCAAATGTGTGACAGTCATATCTATTTGGCTTATGAAGTGTGCTGTTTGTCAGAAGCATATACGTAATAAGGATGCGATAGAATAATTTACAAAACTTTAAAATCTACCTATAATATCCCTTCCTGCTTATCCATGTTGGGACAAATGATTCATTGGCGATCACACGTAGCCGAGTAAGATTGTCTTCCAAAGGTAAAATTTTAACAGTGGATCCGTAAGTGGCTATAAAGGCCAATTCTGGATCCGCACAACTTCCCACAGTGAGGGCATAGGTTTCCGGGTGGGAGACGGTCATGATGAGGGTTTGCCTGACGTCCCTTCCTTTTAGCTCTTCTCCCTTTCGCCCTGTACTCGTGCTTCTTCAAAGTCCATAGCGCCATTAATAAAGGCTGACCTCCAATTGAAACGCTCATGAGTTAGGGCTTCCCAGTTCTCAATGCTGATATTACATTTTTTAAAATTAGCTTTGAGAGTGTCTTTGAATCTCTTTTGCTGTCCACCAATATTCCGTTTTCCATTCTTAAGTTGGGAGTAAAGTAGCTGCTTTGGAAGACAATGGTCAGGCATTCGAACAACATGGCCGGTCCAACGAAGTTGATGTTGGATGATCATTTTTTCAATGCTGGTGGTTTTCGCTTCTTCTAATATGCTAATATTAGTCCGCCTATCTTCCCAAGTAATTTGCAGAATTTTTCGGAGGCAGCGTTGATGGAATCTTTCAAGAAGTTGAAGGTGGCGTTTGTAGAGGGTCCATGTTTCACAGGCGTACAGAAGGGTTGGTAGTACAATGGCTTTGTAAGCAAGCATTTTGGTCTCCCTGTGAATGTCCCAATCCTCAAACACTCTACGCTTCATTCGGGAGAAAGCTACACTCGCAGAGCTCAGGCGATGCTGAATTTCAGCGTCGATGTCGGCTTTTGTAGATAGATGGCTGCCGAGATAAGAAAAGTGGTCGACATTTTCTAGTGACACACCTTTAAGCTGGATTGATGGCGCTGCGGAGGGATTGGTTCGAACTTGCTGGTAAAGCACTTTGGTTTTTTTAATGTTAATCGAGAGGCCGAGCTTTTCATATGCTTCTGCAAAGATGTTTAGGATAGTTTGAAGATCTTCCTCGGAGTGTGCACAGACTACGTTATCATCAGCATATTGAAGTTCTATAACAGAAGTTGTAATTACCTTATTTTTTGCTTTCAGCCTGTTGTTGTTCAATCGTTTAGTCGTGTCCGACTCTTCGTGACCTCATGGACCATAGCACGCCAGGCCTTCCTGTCCTCCACTGTCTCTCGGAGTTTACTCAAATTCATGTTCATTACATCGGTGATGCTATCTAACCATCTCATCCTCTGCCGTCCCCTTCTCCTTTTGCCCTCAGTCTTTCCCAGCATCAGGGTCTTTTCCAGTGAGTCCTCTCTTCGCATTAGGTGGCCAAAGTATTTGAGCTTCAGCTTCAGTATCTGTCCTTCCAATGAGCAGTCAGGGTTGATTTCCTTTAGGATTGACTGGTTTGACCTCCTTGCAGTCCAAGGGACTCTCAAGAGTCTTCTCCAGCACCACAGTTCGAAAGCATCAATTCTTCGGCGCTCAGCCTTCCTTATGGTCCAACTCTCACAGCCATACATCACTACTGGAAAAACCATAGCTTTAACTATACGGACCTTTGTCGGCAAGGTGATGTCTCTGCTTTTTAATATGCTGTCTAGGTTTGCCATAGATTTCCTCCCAAGGAGCAAGCGTCTTTTAATTTCATGGCTGCAGTCACCGTCTGCGGTGATCTTGGAGCCCAAGAAAATAAAATCTGTCACTGCTTCCATTTCTTCCCCTTCTATTTGCCAGGAAGTGATGGGACCAGATGCCATGATCTGGGTTTTTTTAATGTTGAGTTTCAAGCCAGCTTTTGCACTCTCCTCTTTCACCCTCATCAAGAGGCTCTTTAGTTCCTCTTCACTTTCTGCCATTAGGGTGGTATCGTCTGCATATCTGAGGTTGTTGATATTTCTCCCGGCAATCTTAACTCCGGTTTGTGATTCATCCAGCCCGGCATTTCTCATGATGTACTCTGCATATAAGTTAAATAAGCAGGGTGATAATATACAGCCTTGTCGTACTCCTTTCCCAATTTTGAACCAGTCGGTTGTTCCATGTCCGGTTCTAACTGTTGCTTCTTGACCCGCATACAGGTTTCTCAGGAGACAGGTAAGGTGGTCTGGTACTCCCATCTCTTTAAGACTTTGCCACAGTTTGTTGTGATCCACACCATCAAAGGCTTTAGCGTAGTCAATGAAGCAGAAGTAGATGTTTTTCTGGAACTCTCTTGCTTTTTCCATGATCTTTCATGGATTTCATGATCTTTCATGCTTTCAGCCTACTAAGATTAAAAAGCTTTCCATCTGTTCGATATATAATTTCTACACCAGTAGGAAGTTTCTCTTCAACAAGGTGTATAATCATAGCGATGAAGATAGTGAATAAGGTTGGAGCAATAACACATCCCTGTTTAACGCCGGATTCCACTTTAAATGGATCGCTTTGAGAGCCATTGTTATTCAGGATTGTTGCCATCATGTCATCATGGAGTAGCCGCAAGATGTTCACAAATTTATCAGGACATCCGATTTTCACAAGGATGGTCCAGAGAGCAGTACGATTTACAGTATCAAAAGCTTTAGTCAGATCAATAAACGCCATGTACAGAGGGCGGTTTTATAATAAGGATATAATATAATATAATATAATATAATATAATATAATATAATATAATATAATATAATAATATAATATAATATAATATAATATAATATAATATAATATAATTAATATAATATAATATTAGATTAGATTAGATTAGATTAGATTAGATTAGATTAGAATAGAATAGAATAGAATAGAATAGAATAGAATAGAATAGAATAGAATAGAATAGAATATATAATAAGGATTCGATAGAATAATTTACAAAACTTTAAAATCTACCTATAATATCCCTTCCTTCTTATCCATGTTGGGACAAATTATACTACCAACAGCAGCTGCAAATGCATCACTGTAGATTCTGAAGATCTTGGAAGGAAGCTAAAAACCTGGGGGCTCAGGTAATGTTTCCATCCATCTTTCTGGTCCATGGAACTAGACTGGGAAGCAAAAGAAGAATACAGTAGGTGAATGATGAGGTACAGAAATTGTATTGATGGGACAGATTTGGTTTCTAGGACAATAATATGCATTGTCTGGATGATGGAATGCTGGCACAAGATGGGTTACACATTTCATGTGTTAGAAAAATGTGTTTGCCTTTGCATGGCGCACTTGACCAGGAGGTCTTTAAACTAAATCCTATGGATTTTGGACAAAAACCCTGAAGTAAGCACTTTAGTTAAAAGACTTATGTGCTTTAGAAGGAAATGGGAATGTTGGTGTAATGAAACTTCTTCAACTACTCAATGAGAAACAGAAAGATTATTGGCTTATAAAGTTCATGGTCCACATTTGCTGCATACTAACATTCAGAGTATGGGAAATAAACAAGATAAGTTGAACTCTCAGTACTGGAAGGCAATATGATTTAATAGATGTAACTTGCAGCTTGATGGGATTATTTCCTTAACTGGAAAATAACAATGGAACATTTATTCAAAACGAAGAAAAGCAACAGAAAGGGAAGAGTTGCAGTGTATATTAAAAATACCCACACCTGATTAAAACTTCTTTATGACACTGTAGAACAGCTTTTCTCAGTTGGGGTTCTAGGGCTCTAAGGTTCCACAAGGTTGCTAGGTATTCCACAAGATATTGTGATTGTTTTTTTAAAAAATCATTTTTAAATTTCATGTGTTGTGCAATGCTGGTTATAGGTATAATGTTTTTATGCAGGGTTTCCTGAAAACTTAAAATTATTTCAAGGGTTCCTCCAGGGCAAAAGGGTTGAGAAAAGCTGCTGTAGATAATTCTGGATTAAAATAACTGGAGGAATGAATAAAAACTGTGTGTCTGCTATATCTCCACTTAACCAGAGAAAATATGTGGATGATGTTTTATAAAAGCTACATTGCAGATCTTCCAAAGGGACACAAAATACTAATATTTTGATCTATTATCTTTAGAAATGGCAAAGAATGGATGAAGAAACAGAATGATTGGAACAAGGTTAATATTCCTCTCTTCAAAAAGGAAGAAATGAGGATCCAGGGAATCGATCAGGTATTATTGATTTCCTGGAAAGATCTAGAGCAGATAATAAACTAATCATTTTTATAAGCAACATTAAATAATGTAGTTATTACTAGAAGTCAGTATGGGTTTGTTAAGAAGAAAACAATCTTACCTCATTATTGATCAGGGATTTCCTTAGATTATGGGAATGCTAAAGAAAATACATGCCTTGATTTCAGCAGAGCATTTGAGAAAGTACCGGATGGCATGCTGATTAGATAGTTAAGTGGGGACTGGTACGAAAAGCAGAAAGAGAGCTAGCCTGAAAACCATAACCCAAGAGTGCTCATCAATGATTCTTTGTCAAAGCAGAGTGAGGTATCATGTGAATGTCTCAATGTTCCGTCATACTTTTCAATATTTTTATTTACAGATTGAATGACGAGGTTGTTGGGAATGTTTATCAGATTAGCAAATGATACAAAATTGAGCAGGACATCTAATATCCTGGAAAACAGAAATAGAATTCAAGATGATCTTGAGTGGTTACAGAAATGGGTTGAAAATGAATGAAATTTAATAAAAACAAATGTATTGTCCTTTATTTAGGACACATAATCAAATGCACAGGTATATAATGAGGAAAATGTCCCTTGGCAATAGTACTTGTGAAAAAGATATTTGAATAGAAGCTGATTAAAAACTGAATATGAGTCAGCAGTGTGATATGGCCAGAAGGAAGGCAAATGCAATTTTAGGCTGCATCTAGAGAACAATACTTTCTAAATTACAGGAAATAATCATTCCATTCATTTTTGTATCTTTCAGACTAAGGGGAATACGATAGTGGTCTTCAAGTACATGATAGGATGTCACATGGAAGAAAACCAAAACCTGTTCCTTATTTCCACAAAGTACAGGACATGGAATATTGGATTTTGGTTACAGAAAAGCAGATTCCAACTGTATGTTGAAACAAAAAAGAAAAACATCAGTAAAGAGCAACTTGACAATTACTAAGAGCAATAATTACCTTCTGTTCACTGGATGTCTGCAAGTAAAGTCTGGGTAGATATCTATTATGGATGTCTCAGTTTTGATTCCTGCATGGAGCAGAATGTTAGACTAGGTATTCTACATGGTCATTTCCAACTCTGCCCTTCTATGTTGTGTGCATTTGTCTGGTCTTAAGGAAAAAACTCTGAGTGGTTCCTATGAAGCAAAGTAAAAGAATGTCAAGCCTAATGCATGATTAAGCACGTGTTTCTGCAAGTAGGAAGCATAGCACAAGTTCCCTCAGAGCTGCAGCATTAGTTTCAAGTCCATCATTGCTGAGTCATAAATAAATCAGCTCAGCTCTCAGGCGCTCAAACCCAGACAATGTTTTTGGACCACAAGGGCATTTGGGAGGGGTGTGTGTGCTGGTCATCACCTAAAAAGCCCAATATGCCTTAGAGCCTAGGTATCTGCAAGATCTAATTTATCTCTTGGGATAAAGTAACAACAGCAGGTGAGAGGAGACCAGAAAGGGAATGGGTATACAGTATAAAATGGGTTTTCCCTAAGAGCAGTTGATCTTTTATAGAAAGCAAATTCACATTAATGAACTAAATTCATTTAGGACAAAAGCACTAAACAGCATTTGATTTACAAAGCAATACCATCTGATCTTTAAAGCAAAAGTTGTGTGTATGTGTGTGTGTGTGTGTGTGTATTACACACAATAAAGTAATTTCATTACTTTTCAAAACAGTGAGTTAAATTGTTCTCAGAGCAAGGTCTGTGTAGCACATAGAGTCATGAAAAGAAAATTTCACATTTGTTTAAGATAATTGTGTCAGGACTTCCACTTACAGTCTTTGAGATTTAAATGCAACTGCCACTGCTTTCATTGATTCTGTATAATAAACATCAGCAGTATTTCAAGGATGAATAGACCATTCGAAATAATATTTCTAAGTAAAAGCAAAGCTCTTGAATACTTCCATCGGTCATTGAAACCAGCTTCTAACAGCCAGTAGATGTCATTCTCTCTCTATTTCAATGGAGAGGCATGCTGTTTTGATGCTATCTTTCACTGTAACAAGCAGAAGGGAAGAAATCATTTATTTGGCTCCCTCCTAATCAATGCACCAGTTTATATCTTTCCCTTCAGTAATGTAAGGTGTCAGAGTGTGAAATTGGAATTTTATGATAGACCTGGCAGCCAATAGTCTATTGTCTTTCTGTTATTTCTGTTATTTCTGTCATTTTATTTATTTTTTTGTTGGCTGTACCAGTCTTGATGTAATGCAAACTTTGTGGGGAGAGCGTTTCCTGCAGTTTTATGTGATCTTTTGCATGACACTTTATACCATTCTTAAATTGCTATGGATAAGAAGAGGAAGAAGAAGCATTAGATAAATCATAAATCTTGGTACTCTGCTCCAAACCTTCTGGAAAACCAACATAATTTTACAAAGAATCTTAAAATTCAGCCACAGGTACCAATCATAATTTCTGTTAGGCAACAGGATTCCGTATAGATTTTTCCTGTTTTAGTTAGGCTTTTTCTTTAACAGTGCAGCAAGTTCATGTTTCAAGAAGAATGTATGTATGTATGTATGTACGTACATACGTATGTATGTACATCTCAGAAATTACTCTGAGGATATGCTCTTCCAGAGGAGTGGGGAGCTTATTATGTGGTCTCTTCTGTCAACATTTCTAGGGGCCAGAATCCACAGCAAAATCTCCCAGATCTCCCTGGATGGACAGATTTTACTCAGTGAATGCAATCTTTGCAGAGATCATGCCCTAAATCATTCTGGGCTTTAGAGGTGATAACCACAGTCTAGAATTGCACCTGGAAGCCTACTGGGAATCAGTGCAGCTGTTACAATATAGGAGTTACACAGGTAAACTGAGTTAAGCCAATTAATACTTATGCTGCTGTGTTCTGAATCAGCTGTTGTTTCTGAATGCTTTTTAGTGATAAAGGTGTAAAGCAAATTGTGGTAGTCTAGTGAGAACTGATAAAGGCATGAGTCAACAAGGCCTCCCAAGCCAGGAACAGCCATAATAGGCACACATACACAAATTGTGCAAAGGTCCTCC